>CP136872.1:3619494-3671994 GCA_033000465.1 Sciaenops ocellatus | reverse complement strand
AAAATAACATTAGAACATGACAAACATGACAAACTTACAACTTCCAGTTTAAGTTGGGTCATGGACAGACAGTGACATTATGGATCCATCATTGTGTTTGAGCTAACAGTCTGTAGTCTGCCTTCATCCACTGAGCACTTCTGTCCTCTGAGGTCTGAATGCAGTGATTTGTGCTGTGCGGCTTCTTTGAGTAAATTAGTTTCCAGCCAAGTAAATGTTTAACTGTTACGTTCTGACTACCATTCTCTATTAAGCTGGGTGAGGTCAAAGTTACAAAAACTTCACTTCCTGACTTCCTGAATAAAAACCACTGGTTTTCAAAATGCGGTACGAGTTCCACTGGTGGTGCGCAACCTTCCTGTCGTGGAACTCTGAGGAATCTTTGAAATGTTTTTTTTCAGTGAAATAATTTAAAAACATATCAAACTACCTCCAGCAGTTTGACAGTGAAATTAAACTAAGATATTGCTGGAATGTTTTTTAAAAAGTTTTGCATCTCCTGAAATATCTTGTTTTAATATTATCCTGCTACGTTGTCATGCATGTTCATGTAGTGCACGCATGCATCCATGATAAGTTAGTGAGTGGAGAAAATGAACTGTTAAAAACTCTTCAATCGTGGCTCCAAACAGGAAATATCAGGAAGAAAAGTGCGGATAAGGAGTACAGCTTTTCTACTGGTTCTTTAACCGGTGGTCAACAGTCAACAATAAATCATCGTCTTATCAGGAATAAACCTGCCTCCTGTGTGAACTGTCCATAGCTGAACAGGGTCGGCCCACGCTGCTGGATTTGAACAAAGCTGCACCAATCAATACTTTATATTAACAATGGATGAAATGACATGTTTAATGCGATGCTTCACAAACCCACAGAGGATTATTATCCAACTCTGCACTTCACTCAGCTCTGTGGAGCATTTCAGCGTCTTTAAGCTTATTGTTGTTTTTTTCATTTCACTGCTCCGGTTCAGTCTCTGCGCTGTCATCAACCTCATTTCCAGCAGCAGACAGCTGTTTCCAGCTAAAAGCTCTGTTTAACCCACAGCACGCTGACAGCCACAGAGTAAGCGACTAACTGGTGAACAAAACAAGCTAAAAGAAGGGCGAGTGTTAGATGCTAATGTTGCTTCATGTAAATAAAGACACATATGTAAATATCGTTGGCAGCTGTTTGCATTTATTTCTTATAGTGTACAGTAGATGGATGAACAGGAAGTACATGGAAAGACGGAGACATCTTTGCTTATGAAAGAAGATGGAAGATACAATCAGTGATGTGTTAGAGTTAAACAAATCAAGGTTTTTTTTTGTTAGTTTTTTCAAAGTCATAACCCGCCCCTCTTTTCCTCTGATTGGCTTGTACTCAAGGGTAAGGCCACATTCAGACAGGATGTGGCGCTGCAGCGAAAACGCAGGTTTTTCCATTCATTTGAGTCTGTGTCGTCTGTTTTGGCCGTGACCACACCACTCGACGTCACGCCAATCAGACGCTCGGTCCAAGACCAGTCAAACCTCCACAGTCAGCCTGAAGAAACTGAGGTGGACTCATGGTCTAAACTCTGACACTCACTCTACCTGTTGTGTTCTGACATTGTTTTTTTCATGTACCAGCTTCTAGATCTGAGTCTGGCTCACAATTTATGCTGCAAAACAGTGACGTAAAGAAGTCTCGATAAACGAAGTCTCGGTTAATCAGAGGAATAAAAAGTTATTTCCTGATTGTTTCACATTCAGCACAAACAGACACACCCTCAGTGATCCTGTATGAATGCCAACTGAGGGCTCGAACTTTATTTTGGCCAATCCAAGACACACCCATGTCATAGTCATGCTGTTCAATCAGCATCTTCATGTGCCACAGCGGTCAGATGGATGGATTATCTTGGCACAGGAGAAGTGCTCACTAACACAGATTTTAACAAATCTGTGAGATCTTTTACTTGAACTCATGAAAGATGGAACAAAAAAACAGATTTTGGTCTTTGGTCAGTCTTTGGTATTTGGCAGCTGGCTTAAAGAATAAGGGGCCGATCAGGCGGAGAGCGAAGCGTGTCGGGCAAAACAGCTGGTGCGCCTGTGGAGCGTCGCTGCGAGCACAACCTGACAATCACATATGATTAGCTGTTGCTGGATGAGGAGGGACAAAGAGTCCTTAAAGTGGATGTTTGTGTCTTCCATGTTTTGTGTTGTATGTTCTGACAGCTAATATCAACCTCTCGCCTGCATTCGGCCCACCCTTCCTATCACATCTACCACTATAAAAACAGGAAGGAAGTGGTATACCATCAAAGCTCTCTTGATTTGATTGGCTGCGAGGGCCAAGGGGGACATTGACAGCTGGTGCGACTCTGAGCCTTGCATTGAAGTATTTGAACTTTTATGTGACTAAAAACCGCACGCCAGGCCACAATGGTTTTGTTTGTGATGTGTTTCTAGCAGTGCATCTCAGTGTGATCACCCACTAAGGCTGCTGCTGATGTCATTTTTCATCAGCAAAATCTCATGAAAAGACCCAGACCAACACTGCTTGTATTCATAGATAATTACAATAAACATGAATTCTTTCAGAATAAACTACACATTTGATACTCTATGTGTCTATGTCTATATCCAAGTCTGCTTATTTTCCAGTGCAGAAGACTGAGGTTGGACAGTCACATACATACTGTGGATCTCCAATCATGTGTGAAGGTGCAGAGTGTTCCATGGGTCAGAGGTCACAGACACCTCACATTAAAAACAGCCTGTTCACTACCAACACTCTCACAGCTTCGCTCTCTATTTTCCTTCCTGCTCTGAGTCTGTGGCAAGGCACACTGTTATGTATGGAGTGAACACACACACACACACACACACACTTACGCTGTAAACGCAGTAATCACTCTCAAAGTCACTTTGTCATCTGTGTTGTCGTCACAATTGTTGTATCATCACCCTGCTTCTGTTCTGCATCATTCACATCTACACATCTACATGTTGTGTACAGCATGTCACTCATGCACACACACACACACACACACAGAGTTGTGTCCTGTCTCCTGTGCTGTTAGCAGCAGCAGAGGCCGGTTGGGCTCAGCTGAAGCGCGCTATTGAAATGGAGCTCCATGGTAGCAGTGCATTAACATTGGGAATTATTAACAGCGCTGACATGTGTCTGTGTACGTGCATGCGTACATGCGTGTGTGTGCGTGCGTGTCATGTGATGTGAGTCCAACGTCATAGTCAAAGTCATAACCGTGTCTTCAGTGTGTCATTTTTCATGTCATTTTCTCCCCCTCTGACCTGCTTTTTAAGACAAAAGTAGTCAAATGTTCATGTCCAGGTGTCTTCACTTCTGTCTGGGTTATTCCTCTACTGTCGGTATAAAAACACTAAATTGGAGGCATCAATAGTGGATACAAATACATCAGATATACAAAAATGTTTTTACAGAACAAGTTTTAACTCAACTCTCCACATTGTGCATCGCCTGTGCTCTTCAAATTACGACCTTATTTACACCTGCTATGAACATGCAGTCTGTAACTGCATATCTCATACGTGCTAAAATGAACAAGATTAATAAGTGTGTTTACAGTGCAGCCGAACAAACTCAGTGTTTCCCTAAAAAAGTCAGTCAATAATAGTAGTTACAACTGCGATCTGATTTCATGCCGCACTGCTTACCTGCTAGCTATCTGTGCACATGGAGCGGCTGCAGCCGCAAACACATTGTGTTTCCTGCAGCTGCGTCACAATAAAAGCCACCCCATGTTTTGCTTTTAATCTGGAGCAGCAGTGGCAGCATGTTCCGTTATTATCAGGAACATACCACAGCCCTGACACAGTGAAGAGAGAGTGGTCAGGACTGACCTGAAGGACAGATTGTTTGATAAGTTTGGCACTAATTTGCATTTTTACATCCAGTGAATCAAGATAATGACAACACATCGCAATCAACTCAACAATGATCAGATGTCTTCATCCAGTTTAACATATCCACACAGAAATCACGTTAATACCAGGTGGAAATTGAGTCTAAAGGTTGAGTGAAATCTCACTGCATGAAACACTTTCAATCATTCATATTGATAATGTTCATTCAGCATAGTTTTATGGTCAGATCATTTCTCAGTGAATAAAATGAGAGCAGCAGCTCGGGAACATTTCTCAACACTTTTGATGAACCTAAGCGGGAAATGGTTTGTCATACTATAGCAGCTCGTGGTGGCAGAGCTCAGAAGTATGAATCATTCAACAGAAGTGTGTGCGTACTACACAACCTATGGATAGGAACATTTTCTCTCCATTTCTTGCCTTTCAAAGGCTGCCATTCTCCATCATGTTCTCTCTCTAATAAGCTTGTGAATGCACAGAGAAGAGGAAGCATGCTTTTTTTCCCCTCCAGCACACACTGTATTTTTTTCACAGTAAACACTT
Source organism: Sciaenops ocellatus (assembly GCA_033000465.1). Classification (NCBI taxonomy): domain Eukaryota; kingdom Metazoa; phylum Chordata; class Actinopteri; family Sciaenidae; genus Sciaenops; species Sciaenops ocellatus. The sequence continues at coordinate 3,667,573 of CP136872.1, read as the reverse complement.
CAACACATAAATTCAGCAGCAAAATGAAAAAAAACTGAAAAGAATAACATTTATTTTCTCTGTCTTCTGCACTTCTTTGTCTCCAGACTGCCTCACAAACGTTTTCCATTACAAGCATTTCATCACCACAAATGTGTTTGTAATTAAGCAGCAGGTTCGTAGTCACATGCTGTCACAGCAGCCCATTATAGCAGCGCAGCACAGCGTAAATGAGAACACCTCAGTCCAACTATTGTCTCACATTACCTCCTATTGTTTCCTGTTGTTGGTCCTCAGGTAGAAATGTACTGCAGGAGTGACTCGAGGCCTCTTGACATGGGAAACAACAATGTATTGTGGACAATACAATAAGCAAGACAATGGTATTCATTTAGAGTACCTGTCATAGCACAGTGTTGGTTTAAAGAGGAGTCTAACTATCACTACTACATTGTGTAAGGACCACAGTATGTGATCTTTCTTTGGATGGTGAAAGTGTGAAAATGCTTATCCTTAAGGTGGCTTTCTTTCTTTCTTTCTTTTTTTAAGATATTTTTTTGGCCTTTTTCAAGCTGTTATTGGACAGAGACAGCTTTAAAGGTCCAGTCTGTCAGGAACTCTATCATAAGTTTCATTTCATTACATCAGAAGCATTATGTTTTTGTAATCTTATAATGAGCCTTTTTTTTTTTTCAAGTCCACATACCTTTTGCAATGTACTATTAGCAATTTTAGCTGTCTGCCCCTTGAAGGTCCAGTGGGTGGGATTTTGTGGCACCTAGCAGTGAAGTCGCAAATTGCAGCCAAATGATTACTCTCCCACATCTCACCCTTCCACACATGTAGGAAAAACTCTGGCTGCAAAATTCACATAAAAAAACTAAAGGCCATCTCTAGATCAGTGTTTGGTTTGTCTGTTCTGGGCTACTGTATAAAAATGGTGGTTCAACATGGCGGCCTCCATGGAAGAGGACCCTCTCTCTCTCTAAAGGGCTAATTTTAAGACAACAAAACCACAATGACTCTGATATTAATGTGATCATACACTAATGAAAACATACTAATGAATACTATATTGCATTCCTACCAATAGGTACTCCTAAATATTACACACTGTGCCTTTAACACATTTCGAGAACCCAGCGTGTCGTCAAGTTTGTATTTCTGTCTGATATTGAACAAAATTAGCCTAGCTTGCTAATACTAGCACTGATTCCCATTAGATGCTACTTTTCATTCATTCACTGAGTCATCAGCAGATCCCGCTCACTCAGTGATGCGTCGTCCCACATAAAACATGGTGGTCTCGTTAGTGTTAGCTGTCTCTCTTTAGTGGATCTAGAGATGTTGATGACGACAGGACTGTCAGTCTGTAAGGGATGAGGAAACTGGAGGAAAGAGGGAAAGCAAGCGAGAGAAAGATTTATAAAATGAAAAATGGAAAGACAGAAGATAAGAACAGACTGGGAACAATGATTGAATGGTCCAGTTTGAGCTCCCTCTGTTTCTCTATAAACTGATCTCTGAGTGTCTGCAGCCACAGGCCACAATTAGCACCAGAGGTGACTCACTGAGAGAGAGGGGGGGGCGTGGGGTGCAAATTCACACTAGCCCACCCTTGAGCTACAGTAGCAGGGCAACTAACCTCAGTACTCATGATTCCCAGACAATGTGTCCTGATGCCTTTGGTGATCTGACTTTTCATGCCGTGATTTTATCTGAAATCAAATTAAAATATAATGCTGATAAAAATGTTGGTTTATGAACAAATCCCTGCAAAACTCATGGCATACATTGTCTTTCATGCTAAAAGTCCTTTTTCACAGCAGTCATTTTGACATGAAATAGTAGGTAAACACTGGTGTTACTAATGATACTAATGAAGGTTCAGTTCCATTCAGGTCAAACAGAGTCAGGATGCTGCTATGGTGCATGTTGGCTCACTGGAAAGGCTCTGCTGCTAAATATCAGCAGAGACATGGATCATCAGTGGACCTGAGGCGGGCTGAATGACGCCTGGGTGCTCAGACAAGCCATCTGCAATGGCACCCACCTGTCAGTCAAAGTGGCCATGCTCTTAATTCTGCATAATTGTAAGCCTTAATATCATTTGAACAGGTGAGTTGTATAAAAATTCACCCTCAGTACAGTTGTCATGAACGGGGAAATTAGCTATAGAGACCAAAAGTGTTTTTTGTACCAGGCTGTAAACATGTTTATTTCTGCTGTGAAGTTGGACATTTTAATACGGGCACTTATGGAGGGTAAAATGTTCTGCAGCCAGCCTCAAGTGGACGCTCGAGGAATTACAGTTGCCGCTTGGTGGACCGTACTATTTCATGTCAAAATGGCTGCTGTTGTCAGCACACTGACGCACTGAGTAAAGCGACAGTGACAATAGTAAAGACTAAACATCAACTTAAGATTGTCATTGTGAGCATGTTAGCTTACTAATGTTAGCATTAAATCAGCACTGAGCATAAGTACAGCTTGCAAAGCAGCTAGCATAACTTCATGTCTGTTATCATGTAGCCTTTTATCCGGAGAATTACATACATATGGTATGAGCACGCTGTGTACTGTATTTCAACATGTAGTGATGACCTTCAGACCAAATCCAGCCTGAATTAACTTGACTTTAGAGTTCTTCTGACCTGCATTAAATCATGATATGATATGTGGGCAGCAAAAGTCCTTTTTACAAATATGGACATGCCCCATGATCTCCACTTTGGGACTGAAAAGATAAGGTGTGAAAGCAACAGTGATAATAACACAACATAATCAAATGTATTGGACAGATGCCATACACACTCATTACATCATCCACAGGTAAGACACTGAAGAAACATTATATTGATTTTTCTATCCTGTATAATATGAGTCCCAGGTCAGAGCGGGTCATAATCTGATTTCTTGCTGCCCACGTTTGCTGCTTCACTGATTAAATGCCAGTATTACCATGTAACCTTTAGCTGGGAAGTAACACACACACACACACACACACACACACACACAGACAAACACACACAACAAGTTTTCAGTGTGTGTGTCTCCATCTGCAACAAAAAGCAGCTCATGCTGTCATTCATCTCCCTCAGACACATAACCTACATACAGATACATTCACTTTCTACGTTTTTTTTCTCTTTCTCTCTCTGATTACTTGTTGAGCCAGAGTTGACCCCCGTGCAGCATGATTTAAACCTCCCCTGTCCCTCTTTTTTTTTTGTTTTTTTTGTTCTTCCTATGCTATCACTCCACTCAGCTCCACCAGTCAGAAATAGACACGTTTCCATGAATATGACATCTCCCAGGAGGGGAGGGGGGTGAAGCGGGGGGGAATGCTCCATGGAGACGGGAACGCTGGAGCTCTCAGAGAGAGAGAGGGAGAGAAAACCTATTCCCGTCCAGAGTTGTTAAAAGCCTGTCACAGTGATGAACCTGTCATCGTGGAGAGGAGGGTGATTGATTGCGAATGTGTCCCGTTGGGGGGCACTCTGAAACCATGTCATGTCTTGATCTGATTTGGTTATCTGCTGGGTTTCACTGATGGGTTTCATGAGAAGAAGGCGTGGTAATGTGTGGAGTTTTCTGAGAGTTCTGTTGAAATGAAGCATAACTGAAACTTTACCAGCAAAAATAAGTGTCAAAGCAGCGTCAGGTCTGCTGGTTGAAATGACAAGCGTCACCAGCACCAGATCTAATAAATGTTCATTGTTTGTAGATGCATTAATAGATTTAGCTATAAACATAAGTCTGACATATTATCATTTTCTAGAATCGTTGTGCTGCACATTTCACTTCTCTTCAAGCTCCATTTTGTTCTCCTCCAGTAATATCAGGCTCTTTTGCTGCTAACTGCTATCGCCCTATCTCCATCCTACCATGCATAGCAAAAGTACTGGAGATGCTGATCTGCAAACAGCTGGTACGCTTCCTGAACACCAACAACATTCTGTCTGATTTTCAGTCTGGGTTTCGCTCAGGCCACAGTTGTGAGACTGCGACTCTCAAAGTACTTAATGACATTGTCAGTGCTCTGGACTCCAAGCAACACTGTGTGGCCGTCTTCATCAACCTAGCTAAGGCCTTTGACACTGTAGTTCACAAACAGCTTTTGATATGCCTAAATTCCATCGGTGTTTCAAATAGCTCGCTAGCCTGGTTCGATAGCTACCTCTCCGGACGCTCCCAATTTGTGAAATCTGACTGCATCTCGTCGCAACCCCTGTCTACCTCAAAAGGTGTCCCACAGGGCTCAATCTTAGCCCCAGTCCTCTTTTCAATATACATAAACGTCATAGTTAAATCAGCAGGCAACTCATCTATTCACCTTTATGCCGACGACACAGTGCTCTATGCCACCGGCCCCTCCCCTGACAGCGCTCTGGAAACACTCCAGCAGAGCTTTCAATCCATACATGCTGGCTTCTCTGCCCTCGGCCTAGCCATAAACTCCAGCAAAACCAAGGTCATGTGGTTTGGTCGTAAGCGTGGCACCCAAGTGGGTACCATTCTGGCCGCTGATGGCCAAAAACTTGATCTGGTGTCCTCCTATAAATATCTGGGAGTCTGGATTGATAGCAGTCTGTCGTTCACTGAGCACCTGTCCCTTTTGCATTCAAAAGTGAAAGCCAGACTCAGCTTTCTTTACCGAAACCGCTCCTCGTTCACTGCCTCTGCCAAACGCTCCCTGGTCCACCTTACTGTACTACCACTTTTTTATTATGGCAATGTCATCTACAGGTCCGCCTGTAAAGGAGCACTCGAGCGGCTTAATGTCCTATATCACTCTGCCATCCACTTTGCAACTAACGCCCCGTATAGGACCCACCATTGCGATCTCTACACCCTGGCAAACTGGCCGCCCCTGGAAATCAGGCGCAACATCCACTGGTTGATGCTGGTATTCAAAACCCTCTTAGATCTCACTCCACCCTACCTAACCCAGCTTTTGCATCTGCCCCCCCCCCACACACACACACACACACACACACGCAACACCCGTTCTGCTCCACTCATTCTGTTAAATGCCCCTAGGGCATACTCTTCCCTGGGCCGTTCCTCCTTCCAGTTTGCGGCTGCGGACAGCTGGAATCATCTTCAAAAATCCCTTCAGTTGCAAACTCTTACCTCTGTCAGTTCCTTCAAACATGTTATAACAAAATCCTTAAAGTATACTTGTAGTTGTTTCAGCCCAAACTCTCTTTGATTCTGTCACTGTTGTTTGTCAAATTACCTGTCACTATGCCGATGTCACTGCTGTACGTCAATCTGTCACTATGTTGTAGGTTACTTTTTTTTTTTTTTTTTTTTTTTTTTTTGTGTGTCACTGTTGTCTAATGTGCTTTTACTGTCCCTATTTTTAATGTTGTCCTTTGTACTTCCCCTCTCCCTTGCCCCTTAGGAGGTCCTTCACTCCTACCAGGCCATTGCCTAAATAAGAATTTATTCTTAGCAATTGTTTTCCCTGGTTAAATAAAGGTTTGATGATGATGATGAAATGCTACATTATGTTCACCAGCTAGCTACTAACATTCTCTGTCTGCTGTTTGCTGCTAGGCTGGTAGCGTACAGTGGGTTTAGCTAACCTAATATCAAGCCAGTCCACCGTGGCAGTGTCACGTTTTCAGTGTAACGTCTAGTTATACTTTCAAAATAAAGCTTTCTGAGGCCACAGTTTGGTAAAGTTTAGGCATCACAGCTGCTTGTTTCGGATTAGATCATACCTGACAAGATCATTTTGACTTTTTGTTTCTCACAGGACTCAAACACCGGTTTAATGGGTGAAAGTACTGTGTTCATTCAACCTAGCAATCCACCACATCTTCTCTCTGCTGCTAGTACTGCACCTTCATAAGCGCGTGCACTTTTCATGTCTAGGCGAGGCAAAACATGACATGTGAGACTGGGCTGGTTTATCAAAGCCTTTTGTCTGAACACAGCTGTGAAGATGAGAGCTGAAAGAGAACCAAAGTAAAATTATGGGCTGTTAAACCAAAACAATGAGCTGAAAGATGCTAAAACGGTCTGAACTGGAATATGAATATTTTATATCTTTAGTAACTGAATCATAAAAGGGGCTTAAAGATTCAGATTTGATAAGCAGTTTTAATATTTGATAAAATGCTATCAAACGTCCTAAACATCAAACCACTGTCATGCAAAGTTTTCCTTTGCAAAGAGAGATTATTAGCAACATTTCTGGTGTGCTTTGGGTTTTACCTCTGATGTGTGTGTCTCTCTCAGCAATCACTTTGGTGAGTAGCATGTTTTCAGTCAGGATGATGAAGGTTATTTGATTCAATTCAACAAATTGTCACGAACACGAATGAGAGACAGCGTTGTTAAACTTTATCCAGGGCCACAGCAAAGGCCAGGGCAGTACTCAGGTTAGTTACCCTGCTACTTTAGCTCAAGGGTGGGCTAGTGTGAACCCAGTGCCCCCCTCCTCTCACTGAGCTACCTCTGGTGCTAATTGTAGCCCGAGGCTGCAGACACTGAGAGGAACAGTTTATAGAGGAACAGAGCGGAGGGCAGCTCAACCTGGACAGTCGTTTCCTGATCTGCTCCTCTCTTCTCCATCTGCCCATTTTCTTTCCCTGTTTTGCTTTTGTTTTTTCCTTTTTACTATTTCCTTTCAGAGTATTTAAAGAGCCATTAGAAAGACATGTTTATTTGTATTTATTCAACACTGATGTTAGTGGGCGATTTACAGGAAAATGTTGTAAATAGAGTCGACCTCTCTTCGTGCTTCCCCCTCGTTTTCTCTCATTTCTGCACTCTTTTTTCTCCCACTGACGAATGTCCGACGTGTTAGGTAATACCACCCACTTACTTGTAAGCACTTGTGGCAGAAAATAAATGCAACCACATGCTGCCGTTGGTATATGTGTGTATGTGTGTGTGTGTGTGTGTGTGTGTGTAGTTGCATGCTTTCTTATGCACTAAACTGTTAAACACTAGCAGGCGTAAGGCCACAGGGTCGAGCATTTTAAACTTACATCATATTTCTCCCTCATAATGTGAACATGAACATGGCGTGCTCACTGTGTCCGTCTTAAGCCGCTCAGCACATGAGACGCTGAACCTCAATGCACTGTGAGAATGGCACTTTGTCCGGGTCTGAGCCTGAGTACTGCGCTCCCTAAACCTCCCCATGCATTAAAATGCCATCTTTAGGATTAGGGCATCTACCGCAAGGCTGGCATACTCTCTGTGTGTGTGCGTGTGTGGGAGTGGGAGAGGGAGCAAGGTTCACAATTACTGTCAAGTATACTGTGTCAGTAGGAAGTAAAGGAAACATGGATTATGTGTGTGAGACTCTTACACCCAAATAGTTTCTTGTTGCAGTGCAGTGTGATTTTCATGGATCTCACTGTTGCCCCACATGAAGGCGGCTGTAACTCGTGTTCTGTTGGACGGACACATTCTAGCTTCGTACAGGTTGCGTAGTTAAGCCTCTGTGGTTATGTTAGCATAGTTAGCACTTGGGTGTAGCATCTGCCATAATCATCGCAGTGGCAGTATAAAGAAAGGACAGAGCACGCATGACATCACCCACAGGTTTCAGGAGCACCGCTTTGAAGCTAGCTGCTGCCATGTTTTACCGTCCTACTTCTTCCTCCTCCCAGCTAATCTAACAATCAGTGTCGATCATGGGCGGATCTAAGGCGCTTCAAACAAGCCATCTGTAACGACACCCACCTGTCAATCAAAGCATTAATTATATGTAACTTTAAGAGTTTTATTTGAATGGGTGAGTTAAAAAATTCAGACTCAGTACTGTTGTCGTGAACGGGTAAATTAGCCAACATGCACCACAGCAGCACCTCCGTTTGACCTGAATGGAATGGAACCTGATATAATATCATTGGTAACACCTGTGTTTCTGCTATTTGATGTCAAAATGGCTGCTGTGGAAAAGGTCTGTTGTCTTTGATCCCACATCTATGGCCGGACATATCGCTAGACAGCCCGGTTATCGCTAAATGTCATGTTAGCTCAATAATAGTGATCTGGTCGATGAAGTGATACTGATGACATGTTTTGTTCCTTATTTCTTCAGGACTCTGTACACACTGTGCTTGTTATGTACATGTTGTTCCACCTGTCAGGTTGTTCCAACCAATGCTGTTGGTTCATAAACAGGAGTCTAATTAGTCAGATAAGTGGGAACACCTGTGTGAGTCTTTAACACAGATAATGTACAGAGGGTGGAGGAGGAAGTGAGGCCGGCTGTGTGCACTAGCTTTATCACAAAATACTTGATACCGTGTTTTACCAGCATGAAAGCCACATGACACACTGACAAATAACTCCCCCACAGCTGGCAAGTTAACATTAGGTGAGTCTTAAACCTTTGTTCCTATATTTAAAAAAACATATAAAACCCATGAATAACCAAAATAAATGAACAAAATACAAGGTGGCATTTTAAAGATACATAGTTTTCACATGACAGCAGGGCTGCTACATGTTGCATGTGTGTGTGTGTGTGTGTGTGTGTGTGTGTGTGTGTGTGTGTCTCCATCACAACAGATGCTGAGCATGTTTTGTCATTGATGTAGGAAAAGCCATCTGTCATCTGCATAGAGCAGCGTCTTTTCTGCTGCTCCTCGCATCCCTTTAATGATGTGTAGGATTTGGAGGATTCTCCCTCTTTCTCTGTGTCTTTGTCTCTATTGGAGCTGCCGAGCTCTTATGTAATGCTCGTGGTGTTACGTAAGTGTTGGGGGGGTGGCAGCAGCCTGGGTTGGGGGTAGCGTGGAGGGGCGGGGGGTCGTCAACTGTTGTTTCTCTGCCCCTGGAGTGACGAGCCGTCCGTCTCCGCTCGGGTCAATCCACATTGATCTCACGCAGCTTGGGGATTTGGTAACTGACCTTGTGTGTGTATGTGCGCGTGCATATGTGTGTGTGTGTGTGTGTGTGTGTGTGTGTGTGTACGTTTGCCTCACATTTGTATCATTCTTAGAAATAACCAAAATTGCAGCAGTGATTCATCACACTTTATAAACAGTTAATACCTAAACCATATGTACTGTGATACAAAATTTGTTCTCAGCATCACCATCAGAGTGAATGAATGTGCTGACTGGAAACACTGAAAGAAGCATGAGGGGTAAAAAATCAACAAATTACAAACATGTTTCGGCTCGCAGGATGTAGCCGTGCAGATAGGTTTGGTTTTATCTGCTCAGCCGGTCATTTATCAAACTGTTTACTAGTGAGAACAGGTTCTACTGAAATTATCTGCACAGCTACACACCTCACACACACACACACACACACACACACACACCACATGAGGTCAGCGAGTGTTTTTTTAGATAATTTTTGTGAAGCAACACTTTCGATTGAACTGTCCCTGTCTGAAAAGTCAAACTGTCAAGCGGATGAAAACAGAAGTCAGTATTAATTGAAATCCAGCTCAACAATAAACTCTTGATGCTCAAATTAGTATTTGTTTTTATTTATTTTAAGAATTCTCACCAAGGTACACACTGAGTGTAAAATCACTTTGTCAAACCGTAACACTGCAATGTAAAAGTTGCTGAAATAATTGCAATGTAACCCACATTGCAATTATTTTAGCAACTTTTATGTTGCACACAAACGGATGGAGATTGGTGTTGAAAAAAAAACACAAAAAAGTAGTAAAAATACTAAAAACACAGAGAAGTGTTCAGAGCTACTGTAACTGACTGCCAGCCACACCGCACCGTGGCAACAATGTATGTGTGCAAATAGTTGCACATATGTCATGGAATTAGTTTATATTTCCATATCTCTATATCTGTATCAAAGATCTATTGTTGGTCTGGCTGTTGGTCTGAAAAGTGTAGTCCCATGAAACATGTTTGAAACCCCTCATGAATGATCCAGACAGTTTCTATTCATTATGATTACTGTTGTGTAGATAGAGTTTTTAAATGTATGTTTACTGTTTGTAGATTATTGCTTCTCCAAGATTTCACCATGCTGACATGGATGTTTGAAAATTTGCCATAAATGTTATGGATGAAGATTCTCCTTAGAATTCTGAGAAATAAATGAAAGCACTGTAGGGCAAAGATCCTCCTGTTAGTGTTCTTCCTGTCACGTCCTGTATCCTTTACTGTTTATTGTAAACCCATTTATATCCTGTCAAAAGACATTGTGTCACAGAACGTCTATTGTGGACTCATATGACAGTCAAAAGTACAAATGGTTCAAATACTTCCACACACTACAGCGACACACACATGTTGATGGTTGTGTAAGTAGAACAAGAAGAGGATTCACACATTCCTGCAGCACTGTATTAAACTGCCTGTGAGCTTGGTTCAGGAAAATGATTTGGGAAATGATCAAACGTCCACGTGAAAAGCATTGGCTGAAATGCAGTCTCAGAACCCAGCATCACAATTTAGCCTTTTTAGCTTCTGCTTTCATATGCAGATATCAGTTTATAGAGATTAGCAGAAATGTGTCCTTCTGTCATTCTTGACCCAGATAGCCATAGCTCAACATTGGCTGTCGTCCCAAGAGGTTAAATCACAGTCAGACCCGATGGGTTCTGAGACTGGGTGAACACAAACATGATAAATGCTAAAGTTTCCCCATGCTTCCTGTTTGCTAACAAAATGAATTTCAAAGGGTGCTAGTTATGTAAAAATCAGAAAAATCAGGCCTTACCTGACTCAACATGCTACCCAACTCCTGACACAGGCTGTGGTTATCTCACGACTAGATTACTGTAACACCCTCCTGACAGGCCTCCTAGCATGCTCAGTGAAACCCTTTTAGATAATCCAGAACACGGTTCTGTAGACGCCTGGTCTACAATCAGCCCAAAAGGTCACATGTTACCACGCTGCTCATTGAGCTCTACTGGCTACCTGTTGCAGCCCGCATTAAATTCAAATCTCTAATGCTAACTACAAAGTAGTCTCCAGTACTGCCAATGTTCTGCTTCTCCATAAGTCTGTGTATTAACTGTTAGTATATTTAATTCTGTAGTGTTGGATGACCCAAAGCAGTGGTTTGGGGTATAAAGGGAGAGACAGTTGACAAAGTATGGAGGTGCTAAACCATCCAGAGTTTTGTAATAAGGGGCCAATATAAAATATGCTAAAATGACTAGAATGTGCTTTTGCTTTGTTGTCTTGGTTGTGACTTATGGCCACATTTCATGCTTAAAAATCTCTTCTACGTAGACGGGATGCTGCTATATTTAACGTGAGCCCACAATCAGACGAAGTACAGAAAGTGACAGGAAAAAGAAGAAAAGGGATGTAGCCATTCATCCATGTGTCTCAACACAAAAACTGAAGGAAGATTTGATTCTTCATTCATTTTGAAATATAGAAGTCACAACTTTTGAATAAAACCCTGGACCTCTCCAGATGTTCAGCTGAGAACTCGGCTGGACTAATACACACTGACAACAGTCTGTCCATCCCTTTTTATTCTGCTCTGTTCATCCTATACAGTGTAAAGCCATTCAGAGAGAACAGACTGCACTTAAGCCAACCAAATACAAGTATAACTCATTATACATTTCATCATACATCAGATTATACATTTCTTTAATGCAGCAGCTACTGCATATCATACTGGTATTTTTCTTTTTCTAAATCCAGAGATTATGCAACACTTTTGTCTCGCTCAGTGTTTGACATCCATTTATTCACAGAATATTTAACAAGATTAGAGCAGTATGAGAGGTGACGTCAGTGTAGTGCTGATGTTAGCCCGGGCCAACCACCAGCCACCCTATGGCTTTGTTTAATCCTAAATCATGAGAGATGCTCATATATGACTGACTCTTTTTGACATAGGCAGGAAGAAGCATTTTGACATTTACGTTTAAAGCACTTAGTAGAGGCTTTTATCCAGAGTGGCTGAGGGTAACAGTCACATAAATCCTGTATAACATACTTACGTGCACATGACATGTAACCAAAACCACAAGATGGTCAGAGGTCAAGTTTCTATCATGTGTTTAGGTTGAATTCAGGTACCAACACTTTAAAACGTGAAGTTAAGTTCAGTTTTTAAGTTTTTTGTTGTTTTTTTTATTAAGTTTTTTTTCTGGTAATTATTGTTGTTTACATTCACATATCTTTGAGGCAGTACGGTGGTGAAGTGGTAAGCACTGATGCCTCACAGCAATGAGGTTCCTGGTTTGAACCTCGGCTCGGTTCTCTCTGGGTACTCTAATGTAATATTGCTTAAATAAAATACTGATGCTTCCTAATACATTTGCTAATATATTGGATGCATGTTCACGATGTGCTGTACATTTTGACTATGTTCTGATGACTTTTATGTAATTATCAAGTGTAACTTTAAGTGATAAAACAGACTGTAGATCGTTGAATGAGGTTTCTGAGTTCTCTCCTCAGCAGTTACTGATAGAATTGACTGAAGTGGAAAATCAATTTAAAACCCTGAAAGTGTTTTAACTGAACCTGTTCTACACCACAGCAGCAGCCCCAGGACCTACTGTTCTATGTTGTACAGTATATCAAAGTGGAATATCACACACTCCTGGCAGAAAGATACATCTTCCCATTGGAATTAATTAAAAAAATAAAACAAATGTTTCTCTGTAACAACGTGAGGTTCAATTTCAAAATACCTTTTATCATGTCTGCTTTGGAGAGAAGCAGATAAGATTGATTTACTCCTCTTGGAAACATAAACTTGGCTAGTCCAGCAGAACTGCATCCGTGTGTGTGTGTGTGTGTGTGTGTGTGTGTGTGTGTGTGTGTGTGTGTGTGTGTGTGTGGTAGATATTTTGTATGTAATATGTTGCCCATCCTTCCCTCAGAAAGCATTTCAGTGCCAGGTTGAGGTTAAAGGAAAGAGAAAGGACAGCTTTTGTCATGATGGCCTGTCAACCACACACACACACACACACACACACACACACACACACACACACACACACACACACACACACATACATATATGCACACACTTACAGAGACACACACACACACATCTCTGGAAGAAATAGAGTTGGCCTGTGTCCATGCCTGCATTGGCCAGTTCAGTGAGCCTCTAATCTGTGAATTGAAAACACAAAGCCTCCTCATAAACGCTCCAAAAGAACCAGTCACGCTAACAGACCAAGACTGTTGTTGTCGTTATTTTGGTGATGTGAAGTTGGCTAAAGAGGTGTCTCATCAGTATGTAAAAAGGCCAGTGTGTGTGTGTGTGTGTGCGTGTGTGTGTGGTGTGAGTCTGTATTTGGGTTTATATCTTTGTGACTGTGTATGAATATGGATACAATGTGTCAGATGTGAGACGATACAGAGACTGAACTTAATTGTTTTCTTCCCTGCATGTTCTCATTGTGCTGTGGCTCTGTGCTGTTTTTGTTCATGTCCATGTGTGTGTGTGTGTGTGTGTGTGTGTGTGTGTGTGTTGCACTACTCTTGGCACAGGCTGTCCTGGCTGTGAAGGTTCAGTGGGAAACACATTCCACTGAAAGAAACTGAAGCAGTGTTTTGTTTTTCCGAGTGAAGATATGCTCTTCTGACCAACTGACTGACCCAATGTTCAAACTTCTGTTCATCTGTTGCTCTTATAGTAAGCGGGCTGAGCTGTAGCAGAATTTATTTATTAATTTAAAGCTGTCAAGACATAGTGAGGTGAGAAAACATGAGACTTAAATACTACAAGATGTTTGAGAAGCAGGTACGACTTTTTGCTTCACCAGGTAGAACAGTGTATTCTACAGACTCCAGTCATCTGAATTGAGAACCAGTTCCAGTTGAGAACCAGATCTAAATTGTCTAAGTAACTGGAATCATTTGCCTCTGAGTTTATCACCTCCTTTTATTGATGCCAGCATGTGTTTCTGACAACAAGTGACGCATCAGGGGGCGGTGTTTAGCTCAGTTGGTAGAGCAGCCGCCCCATGTGCGAAGCCTCAGTCCTTGCTGCGGGAGCCCAGGGTTCGTGTCCGGCCTGTGGCTCTTTCCCGCATGTCGTTCCCCATCTCTCTCAAAACAAAAAAAATAAAAAATAAAAAAAAATAAAAAAAACAAGTGACTCGTCATGGCAGAGAGGAAAGAACGTTCCAAATGGACATAATGTCTTCAAAATGCTCATTTCAATTAAGGGTGTAAACAGCAGCAATATGCTGAATAAATGAACATGATTCCCAACCCAGTAGCATTCCCATAGCTGAGGATAAATATCTTATAAGAAGAAGAAAACACCTGACACGCATGCATTTTTATCCACACCGGAAAATGAACAATAGGAATCGAGGAAGAATTGATAAGCGTTCAGCAGAATCGATAATAACACTGGCATCAATAAAGCTTATCAGTTCCCATCCCGAGTCTCCCCTGATGTAGATTCCCATCTTGTCAAGAAGAAGAAGAAGGAAGTGTGTTTGCAGTGCAAGAACATGTGTGTTGGCCTTTGTTATGGAATTTTCTATCCTTAGGTTACACGAGGTCACGTGTGGGCCTTGAGGTCCTCGGCAGTATTAGTTGTTTGGCTTTGATTGGGAACAGTAGGTGCCAGTCTATCTCAACACTGTGGTGGCCAGAGTCGAAGAGACCTATTGCTGCCTTCATAGACATAATAGATAGCTGGCCGATGACGTTCCAATCTGCGTAAACAGACATCTGTGTCTCCAGACTAGAATATATTGACAATAACACCTCCATGGGTAAAGACATTCTCTTTGGCTAATTCTGGACGTATAGTATTTGTGGTGTTATCTGTAGAGGTTTAAAGTCTATCCACCAGGATGAGTTGGGCAGAATGTGAGACCGACTCAGACACTTCTGATGTACTTTGAGAGTGTCTCTAATTCTCCTTGGCCAAGTGTCAATAAATATTACAGCATAAGACATCAGAGGCTCCTGAACACTTTCTTCCCTCCTGACCTCACCATTGACCTTTGACTTCAGCAATTTCTCCACAACAGCCTTCTCAGCTAAATATGTTCAAACACCATTATCCTTTGTAGGATCATGCATATTTTGATAATAATGTTTGAGGTCTAGTCTTCTCAAAGTGTAGATCAAGACTTGGATCTGAACCAAACTGCAAATCAACCCAGACCCACATGTGTTACCGATTATGTTATGCATGGATATATGTTCTTGTGTGAGCTTGGATAGTGTAAATTGAACATGCCCACATATATAGTATGTACACATGTACTGTATACAGCAGTCTGCAGACTGTGTGTGCTCTGTGTTGGTTTTTGTGTATCCAGTCACAATGTTATGCATGTTTGTCAACTCGTGGACGTCTTTCAGTACTGTTTGTACCGATAGCTTTAAATGATTTAAATGATTGCAGACAGTGATGCAAATCAATGAGTCAGTCTGCTGTACAGCAACTATAGATTGTGCATATTTTTTGCCAGATGTTTCATTCACTGGATTCCCTCAAAATTAATTCACATCTGATTTCTTCATCTAGAACTGCTCTCTGAAATTTGTAGAAAATGAATATCGTTATTTCACAGACGAACCCTACACTGTGGAATATCTGTAGGACAAAACCCATAATGCTCTGCTTTCTTAGACTATACTCCTCTGTACTGCCTCTGTCATTATGTCCGTAGAGGCTGCTGAGCCTTGTTACATTGCTCGCTTGTCCGGCTCCGGTTCTGGCATGACACCAGCTCCTCTCCACATCAGCATTCACCTGCGACTTGAGCCTGAAAACCTCCTTTTGTCCACAGTTTGAAACACTAACACTCCTCTGAGCTCACAGTCGCCCGGCTAACAAACTGAGCTAACATTAGCTAACAGCAGCTACAGTTGGCAGCAGTTTACTTCACTGTCCATCAGGAAACTCTGTAAATTACAGAGAGTTGAGGCGGAGCAGCCGGAGGACATCAGAGGGAAAAGCAGAAAACATTTTCTCCATCAAATATGATCCAGTTTCACCAAAATCAGTCAAATAGTTGGTGGTGTGTGACTTAGTGCTGTAAAGCAGGGGTCTTCAACCTTTTTCAGCAAAGGACCCCTTGGACAAGAGACAAACAGAACAGGGACCCCCACATGTAATTCATTTTTTAAAAATGTGTCACATTCTAAGCCTGACCTCTAATAACTTTTATATTTACTTTATTCAACTTTTATTTCACCTTATTAACCTATTTATATACTGGGTTATTAGCATATATGTTTTTATGATTGATAAAAAGTTCATGCATAAATATTATTAAGAGCTGTGGGTCTTTGGACATGTCCATGTCCACCATGTCTCAATGATCTGCAGCCTCACAGTCACTATTTTGGTGAAAATTGTAAATTATTATGACAGTAATTGGTGGACCCCCTGCAGTACCTCTGTAGACCCCCTAGGGGTCACGGACCCCTCTTTGAAGACCCCTGCTATAAAGCGTTACGTACTTCTCGCAGGTGATCGTACCCGGAGTACAAACAGACGTACTAATGACAGAGACACCATTCACCTGATTACAGGTCAGTGTAACATCAATGTGAATTAAAATCTGTTATTTTATGGTAGAGGCCAACTCAAGTGAAAATGATCAGGAGTTTATATTGGATTGAAAATATAGTCAGTTCTCATTTGTGGGATTATAGTCAATAATATAATAATTAATTCAAGCTCTAGCCTCTCCTCTCGTCTCTCCTTGCACTTGAACTCTCTCCTTTTTTCAGCGTTTTTCAGTGGCAGCTCCACGTCATGTCAGCCTCTTCATTTTGTCTCTTATTTTGTGTGCTTTTCATCTCTCCCTCTCTCTCTCGCTCTCTCTGTGCTGCTGTCACTTCCTATGAGCAGACAGACCCGTGTTGTGTTTGGGCCGCACAGGGCAGGCTGAAGCTAAAGCCGCCTGACTCACAAGCTCTTGGCTGTTGAGAGACAGAATGTCATTGCACATTGGGTTGCCTTCACGTTACACAAGCGCACGCACACGGCGAACAAACATACAGCGGGGAAAGTACACACGCATACTCGCAGCGCACATATAGTATACACACACAGACCAAGCCAAGCAAATCCTAAATACACACAAACACACACACAGTCACACTGGGCTATGGCTATTTTTAGCCTGACCACTCATATGCAGACTCATAAGCAACAGGAAACACACATGATGGCTGTGAATGAATATGTGACATATTTTGGCATGTTGTGATTGGCCGTGGTGATGGATTCATGGTGTCGGTTCTCCGTCGGGTTGTGGATGGAGGGACAGGGTGATGTCACTGAGCATATGTAGATCCTGAATTCAAACTCTTGGGCACTTCATCCTTCGGGTCAGGTTTTCATTTTGGACCCTGAACCCTGAGTGACTCCGAAGAATTGTATCTGTATGCCCGAGGATGCATGTTGGGCTGTAATGTGTGTCATTAGCAGTAAAAACATCAAGACCTTTTCTGGTTCTGGACAGATCTAGTCTGAGACGGTTCTAAACATTTAATAACCACAGGTTTGTCACACTGAGAATAACAAGCAGGGGTTAATTATTGCAAATACTGCACACAAATACATTGAATATCTATGTTATTATCATAGACTGTATAAAACATAGAGATAGTCTCTGTGACGTCACCCACAGAGCTTCTAAAGAGCTGTTGTAAAGCTCAGTGTGATGTGGAGCTGAGGCAGGCTGAATGAAGCCTGGTTGCTCAAACAAGCTACCTGTCACACTATCCACCTGTCAATCAAAGCGGCCACATTGTTAATTCTGCATAACTTTAAGCCTTAATATAATTTGAACAGGTGAGTTGTATAAAAATTCACCCTCAGTACAGTTGTCATGAACGGGGAAATTAGCTATAGAGACCAAAACTGTTTTTTGTACCAGGCTGTAAACATGTTTATTTCTGCTGTGAAGTTGGCCATTTTAACATGGGGACTTATGGAGACTGACTCGTTTTGTAGCCAGCCTCAAGTGGACGTTTGAGGAACTGCACTTCTGTGTTGGCTTCACTTCACAGCGATGGAGGCAGGTGGTTGGTTCATATATATTATTATAGTCAGATTAAAAGTGATTTAATCATGAACCTCAATGATTTCACAAGTTTCAAAACTGGATCTTCTTACCATGTTTTCATAAATTAGTGTCTCATTTTCTTTTTTGTCTACTGATTATTATCATGTGTGCTAAGAGTTTGCTCTGGAACAGCTGAATATCTTTAAATGTACAGAGCAGAATTTGATTTTTTATTTTGTCCATTGTGGCAATTTTTCTGTTTTGGACCAAAGTGGTGGTGATCTTGACTTTATGCATCCATCCATCCATCCACCCATCCATCCATCCATCCATAACTTGACATATTGACATGACACTAGTATTTGGGAATGTAATGTGTGAGTTTTTGCATTAACATGAATTAAATGACGGAAAATCCAGTCAGCAACAGCAGTAAACAAAAGTTATTTTCTAAACAGAAAACAGACATGAGCTGTGTGTTCTGTGGTTTGTCTCTGCTTTCCTGCGGGGTGTTCATCCATAATTGGCATTTAGAGAGTTTTGTCTGACGTTTAATT
Source organism: Sciaenops ocellatus (assembly GCA_033000465.1). Lineage (NCBI taxonomy): Eukaryota > Metazoa > Chordata > Actinopteri > Sciaenidae > Sciaenops > Sciaenops ocellatus. Next base: position 3,649,096 of record CP136872.1, on the reverse strand, counting down.
GGAAATCGCTAACGGGCAAAAGCAGTTCTTGATAAGTAAACGATGCATAACATGGGACATGGCATGTGCTCCTTTTTCTCGTGTTCATCTTTGGATTGCAACAACTGGTTTTATTTAAAATCACTGCAGAGCCTCGACTTTTTATTTACCTCTGCCTCCATGTTGGATATTAATTCAGCCGTCCATTTGATGTATATATCTGTGCTTGTCACCTTGACACACCTTGGTGTGTGTGTGTTTGTGTGTGTTCTCTCTACAGCAATCCATGAGTTCCCCAGGGATTACTTCACCAACCAGGAGCGCGTTGACGGAGCAGTGGGCCTGCACGTCCTCTGTGTGAGTGTCACATGCATCACTGTCCATAATGCATATACACACATATTAAGCATTTGTAAATGAGATCTTGCTTTCCTGGAACGACTTTAAGGATTAAAGGACACAGTGACGTCAAATAAATAAATAAATAAAAAGGAGTTTGAAAAGTGATTCCAAAAATGCCAAATAAAGGATAGAAATGACTGTTGATATTTCCTATCAGGGGCTATAATGTGTCTTTAAGGCGTTTTATGTTGCAGCAAATCAATGTGCACAATGCTCATTGCTCTGTTATCCAGTAATGTAAAAGCTTGATATAAATACTGTGCACAGACACAGCACACACGTGTTAAGCTACATGAATCTGGGCTGCAAACAGAAATAGACAAGTCTCCATTCCTTCCGTAAGCTCACATGTAAAGGTGCACATAACACTGTAGCTGTAACAGTAATGTGTGAAAACGATGTTTTGCCAAGAAATCCTTGAGATCCTGTGGAACCCGTTATATCTTTAAAATATAGCGACTGGATGGTATTTAAATAAAAGTTATCACCAATGAAACTTACCCTAATTCCATGCTATACATTCGAACTTACACTGAAGCACTCAAAGCTGTCTTTTTAGTTGTTAACCAATGACAGTGTAAAGAATGGACAGCATATAGGTGACGTCACCCATAAGTGTTCAAATTGCCGTTTTGAAGCTCAAAATATGCAGCGCTGGCCATGTTACCTCTGCCGATTTTTAGATTAGCCGGGAGGTGGCAAAGACGTAGATCATCAGCGGACCTGAGGCGGGGCGAATAACACCTGGGTGCTCAAACAAGCCATCTGGCACCTACCTGTCAATCATATCACATATTTAGCTGTTCCTCTGCCTCTGTTAGTGACAATGGGCCATGAAATAAATTCAGTTTATTTACCGTCCTTGGTGGGAGACTCAAATTAAGCCAATTACTACTTAACTGCTCTGACCACTTTTTTAACAGAAATGTTTTTGTTCATAGTCACAACTCTTGCCATGCCATTTTTTCAATCACTGTTAACCAAATTTAAAGTGCCAGTAGAGGGATGGGTTATGTCCATTGTGGCATTAGAAGGCTTTTAATGTGAAACATCTGTGCAGGAGGATTTCATTAATGGTAACTAATTAAACTGCAAAGTAGTAGCAATTGGAATGAATTAGTGAGTGAGAAGAGTGTTTCTTTTAAAGAAATGGTGAGCATGTCTATGAACATGTGATTTATGAAGACAGTTAAACATGGAGGAAGTTTTGAGTTTACAGCAAACGTCATGAACAGCAAATCAAACCACGAGGAAACATCTCACTGAAAGGTGAATGAGAATATACAAGTCTGTGTGAAACAGGGGAAATCAGAAATAAAGGCCTGTCTCTGATATAAGCCACCGGCTGTCAGTGTGCTGTAATGTGGAAGTTTCTGGCAGATGTTGAGCAGAGGCTTATGGGTGATGTGAGGACACATGGACTGTCCAAAGATCCAGAAACCAAAAACTGCTCAAACAGAGGTTACATCATTTCCCGTAACACATGTTATGTGACCTATCTTCATTTTAGTTGTGTGGTTAGCCAAGCTAACTTCCACTGGTTTGTCTTTGGGCTAAGCTAAGTTAGGAGGCTGCTTGTGGTAGTTTCACAGACACGGGAGTGATACTGATCTTCTCAAATATTCTGAATATCAAAAATATCTATAAACGGGATAATGTGATGATTTCATGAACGGACAGATCTAAACTAACTGTTTCCCTCTGCTCTCAGTCTTCATGCTAAGCTAAGCTAACTGCTACCTGGCTCCAAATTTGTACTTGACACAAAATATTGAAATTAGGCAGATAGTCCAAATGTTAAACTAGTTATGAAGGTTCTTTCTCAAAGAGAGAGAAGGTATTGTTGTATCTATCTTGTTCTGTGTGTTTGCTTCCTGCAGGCGGTCTACATGTTCTACGCCCTGGCTCTGGTGTGCGACGACTACTTTGTCCCCTCACTCGAGAAGATATGTGAGGTAAGAAAACACTGCAGGTCATTACTGCACTTCTACTGATCTTACATCACCACACAAGAACTCTTCAAGTAATGCTTTGTGACATAGTTCAGTTGAGAATACTTTTTCCTCTCCTTCTCTTAACTTCTCTCAACCAGCGTCTTCATCTGAGTGAAGATGTCGCAGGAGCGACCTTCATGGCAGCAGGCAGTTCAGCTCCTGAACTGTTCACCTCTGTCATTGGTGAGAAACACACACACACACACTAACATTTGGATACATATATTTACACATTTTTTAAGTGAAACACAAAATTACTTAACAGTCACATTTTGAACAGCAGTAATATAACTTTATCTTTCCATATTGAACTTTAGCTGAATGTTTAATAGTTAAAGGTCCAGCGTGTCAGATTTATGGGGCTCTACAGAATATGGCAGAAATGTAATATTATGTTCATAACTGTGTTTTCATTAGTGTGTAATCACCTGAAAATAAGAACTGTTGTGTTTTCGATAGTTTAGAATGAGGCTTTTTCTAGAGTGGCCCAGAACGGACAAACCAAACGCTGGCTTCACATGAGGCCTTTCAAGTTTCTCCTTCACACGAGGAATGAGAAGGTGACACGAGGGGGGTCGCAATCCACAGCTTTTAAAACTGAATGGTCAATCTATCAAAAAGGTTTCTGAAGTAAAATATCTCAGCCTTATATTAGAGCCCATAAAAATTGGAAAAACGTGTAAAACAGGAGAGCGAGGGTGACTGTGTACAATGTCACGCTGTGTGTATTTCATGATGTTGTCACATTCATGATTCTGGACAACTTGATGATTTGAAGCAGGGATACAAGTGAAATAATTAACTGTATTACATTTGCTTGCTAGGTTTTTATGAGATCAACATGTGGAACACAGAACTCAAACCGGATTGTAACTGCTAATTTCATTTCAGAAATCTTTCAAGAATTATTTGGTTATCTACTCTCATGATACTCTTGTTATTATAATGATTAGTTTTTTCTATTTACTGTTGGTTGGTTGTTGTTTTGTATTTTCTTATGGCGATATTTGTATGTTATTAGAGATAAGAGTTGCAAATAGCTATATATGAATGCAGATTCTGGTGTCAGAAGTGTTCTGTTTTCCATTTATAGTCCGAATAGTATTGACCAATCACGTTTGAGTTGGATTTGGTTGCAAACAGTCTGTGTGGAGAGCAAACAAGGCAGGACACATTGGCCCAAATGCAATCTGGGAACCCATCGGCTATCATCTGATGATGATTTATTAAAAAGTGTCCAGTATTTCACACAGAGAGGGGAAAAGTCAGGAAAGCAAAACAATTTAAAACAATTCAGATATTACCCCTTTAAACATCTGGTGATGGCTTCGGTGTCCAGACCCAGAGGTAAATGGCATCCCTGTGAACACAAATATAAACACTACAAGCATATAACTATACTAAGTATATAAGTATATACTATATATAACAGTTCATCATGTGTGATAACCAGCGTTTGTGTATCTGCTGTACAGGAGTTTTCATCACTAAAGGTGACGTCGGGGTCGGCACCATTGTGGGCTCAGCCGTCTTCAACATCCTGTGCATTATTGGAGTGTGCGGGATATTCGCTGTGCAGGTACAAAACACACACACTAGAGCCATTCATGGGTATATATATATATATAAATATATATGAGAGAGACAAAGGTTCAGACATGTTTGGACATGTTTGTCGCACTGTTTGTTCTTAAAAAGCTAAATTTATTTTTCATTTTCTGCCTCAAGCAAGGCTGATTTCTTTTCAGAGCGCTGTATGTAGTTGATACAACACAGCACACTGAAAACCTTGGATAGAGAACACACTGTCTCTCTCTCTTTGTCTGTCTGTCTGTCTCTCTGTCTCTCTCTCTCTCTGTCTCTCTCTCGCTCTCTCTCTCTCTCGTCATAACTGCATCTATTTTTGCAGTGAAAGTGTGTGAGTCAGAAAATATCTGTCCTGTTCACTGCTGTAATCCTACGAGGAAAAGAAAAACATACTTTAAAATACTTTTTTTTCCTATTTAGATTACATGTTATGTAACACCAAAACAGACATGCACACACACACACTCACACACACACAGAGCTTGGCTTATCTTGTAGTGCACAGTAGTGTGTACCTTGTGGGATATGTTACTCAACAGGACAAAAAAATGGTTCAGTGTCTGCAAGTTTTACCATCCTCTCACTCTTTTTATCTGTCTGTCTCTCTGTCTGCCTGTCTGTCTCCTCCAGACAATACGTCTCTCCTGCTGGCCTCTGCTCAGAGACTCCATGTACTACACACTGTCTATCACTGCTCTTATAGTGGTAAGAAACAGCTTGATACAGCACATTAACATTGAAAACACAAAGAGGCATGCTGGAGTCTGTTGAATGCAACTAATTAGAATGACTGACCTGTAATTATGCTTTAATGCATTTACTATCTATATTTTTTTCTCCCATATTACAGTTTATATATGATGAAAAAGTGGTTTGGTAAGTCTATTTTTTAAGTACTGATTGTTTAAAATGAATCAATAATTTATGACTCTAAATCATTCACTTTGATCCAAACTGTGTTTTCCAGGTGGGAAGCTCTCACGTTGATTCTGATGTATTTCGTCTACATTTTGATCATGAAGTAAGTCATTCATTTCTAGTACCACACAGTTCTAACACATCTTCTTAAAGAATTAAAGGGTCATTGACAAACTGAGGCCTGTTGATCATGATTAACCTGTGAAACCCTTTCAGTGTTATGTTTAAAACATGTGGAGGGTTTTGTTGTAAGCAACTGTAACAGTAAATGCATTGTCACATTCGTGGCAGTATGGACTTGCCTCCATGGAGTGCATTATTTTTCATAACCACATGGGTCAGAGTGGTTTATTCCACTTATACCATGGCCACATTGTAAATATTATTAATTTTTGTTTTTGGAAAAATGTTTTGGCACTTTGTCAGCAAGTCTTGGAATAAATATCACAGACTTTCCGATGTATGAGTATTAAACTAGCAAGGATCACACCATCAACAAGATCTGTTTGAATGATTTATTGACAAAAAGAAAGTTGCGCACTGATTACTGATTGGCTGCATAGTGTGCAGTTGATTTAGAGCTCCGGAGCAGCTCAATAAAAGCAAAGAATTTGTGATTAAAAACTCAAGTCATGGCATACATATTGACATTGTACACTAATAATAGAAGTGAATTGGATTTGAACTCACGTCTGTTTCAGGATGAACTCCCATGTTGTTCGTTTTCTGGAGAGGCGGAAGAAGAACTCGTCCACTTTGAGGAACGGAGCGGCCAGTAACGCTGAACTAGACGATGGCTGTGATGCGACCGCTGTTCTACTGAAGAAAGGTACACAGCAGCTGGGCGTACAGAAGTACTGTTGTTAGAAATGAAATGGATTACATAACTCCATCTTTTTATATTTCTGTTTCTGTACCACAAAAAGAAATCATGTTGATTACTAATTATGTGTTTTTGATGTTGGCTAGCTGTTTCCCCCTGATTCCAGTCTTTAAGCTAAGCTAAGCTAAACGCCTCCCTGCTCTATCTCCATACTTGACACTAAGATATAAAAGTAGTGTTGAACTATTCCCTTAGAGGTGTGTCAGATTTGGGGGGCTCTCTGGCTCTAAATAGGTCCTTTTGCATTTTCTGCATGTTTGGCAGCTCCTGTAGTAAACAGTAGGGGGATGCAATCTGCAACTACACCGCTAGATGCAACTAAATCCTACACACTGATCCTTTAAGCTTCGCCTCTTGACTGCAGAGTTTGATCAGATGTGATATAGAATGATGGAATCACTGCTATGCTTTCAAAAAATGCATTCAGTCACTCAATCATCTCAGATTTTAATGTGTGCTACTGAATTGTATGTTCTGGCACAGATATTACAAGGTATACAACATAGCAGATGGATATGTTCTCCTGTGGTATATTGTGTGATTACAAGCCTATTTGTGTCCTACAGCGAACCACCACAGGAAGCCGTCAGTGCTGATGGTGGATGAGCTGCTGTCAGCCTACCCCCACCAGCTGTCCTTCTCCGAGGCCGGCATGAGGATCATGATCACGAGCCACTTCTCCCCCAGAACCCGCCTCACCATGGCCTCACGAATGCTCATCACCGAGGTGAGGATTCACACACCGGCACGCTACAACTGCACTTTTGATTGAAAAAAGAGAGGGGAAAAAGATTGCTGCCATTTCCAATTTGAAGCGGTGCGCAGTGTGTTTTTCTCCGAGGGAAGAGTGTTTCAGACAGCCTCTCTAACAAGGTAATCTGGTGCAGCACCAAGGACCCGGCCTACAAATCAGCTCCACCATTGAACGTTCTCGGCATTAGTGTTTTTTTGTACATTTCTCAAGAACTAGTCAAAACATGATGTAGAACACCTGGTCACATCTGTCTCATTTGTTATTTTACAAATGTAAATCACAGGGTGCCTTGGTAGCTGAATGGTTACTGTGCATGCCACACCTGTCCAACAAAGAGGAAAAAATATCTGACAAATGTAAATGACAAAGTTGTTAAATTACACTAAGTGAAGCTGCTAACGCTGCTACCAGTCAAACCTGTACAGGGACACTCAAACCACCAACCAATTTGAAATAAACTAAAAATAAAATATATAATCAAAAGAGTCATATTTTGGGGCAATTTGTTCTCAAAATCAACACAGTCACAGCAGTAGACTCCCATATGTAATGGAACCCAGTTTACTACTCCAGCAAGAGTCCTAGTCTTAGCAACAACCTGCAACGGAGACAATGTCTAGTCCCGGACAACAAACGTTTGCGGAGTTTCCCAAACTGAATAAATACCACACATAAAAACACTAAATTTCTTCACTAGTTCAGTCTTTAAGATATCTGCTGAAAAATATATTTTATTTTTATTTTTATTTTTTTGAGATTTAGCTCCTAAGTCTGTGAACTTCAGCTAATAGCGCTGTATTTGGACTGACAGCTGATGGAGGACTGGGTGAAACACAAACTCCACAGCACTGCAAAGTCCAAAAGTCAAAATGTATCGAACAAAGATCAATGTAATCATTTCCAAAATGAACATGTTTTTATCTAATGAAATATTCCTCTTCAGTCCATATAAGTCCACCTTTAGTCTTTAAAAACATTTTCTCTGAGCTCACTGAACTGTTTGATCTCTGACGTGCTGCACACAAACGAGGTACACACCTGTATTAACGAGGTACACACCTGTATTAAAGAGGTACACACCTGAATTAACAAGGTACACACCTGTATTAACGAGGCGGTCTAACAGCTCCATAACACACAGAATATTCATTAAAGAAAGCTGAAATTGTCTCTGTCACTGACTTCCAGTGGACTTATTCGTATTTGTTTATATGTTCTATATTTTCAGGATGTGACAATGTGGAGATGGGAGTAATATTTTTAGTGATGAGTCAGGTGTGCTGTTATGCTGATTCGAGCACATTCTACTGTAAATGTCTAGTTGACCAATCAGATTGCTCGATCAGAACTAACTACTTAACTACTAGAACTACTAACTGGTTTTAATTCATATTCTGACTATGAAAACTGTGTGCGTGTGTGTGTGTGTATGTGTGCGTTATACAGAGGCAGCGCCTAATCAACACACGGACTCTGACCAATGGTGACTCCGATGTTCCAGTGAAAGGAGCAAGTAGGCGGGGCATAGAAAATGGGCTGTCCGGGGCCGAGAGAGGCATTCGCCGTGACGACCGAGAGGCGAGCAACGAGACGGAGAACGAGGACAACGAGAACAATGAGAACGACGAAGAGGAAGAAGAAGAGGATGGAGAGGGACCCTTTGTACCCTTCCAGTGCCCAGGTACCTGCTGCAGACACAGCTGTGTTACTGGAAATGATTTATTTAGTGTGTATTTAGTTTGAGTAAGACTTCAGCAGACTGCACACAGTCACTGTGACAGCTGACTGTTGAGAAGAGAACACAACAGTACATCCCCCCAAAACCACAAACTGTAATTGTGTTGGACAATTTTGACTGATATATCAGCTCCAGTTTCAGATGTAATTCCACTGTGGTAAATATGGACAGCTGTACCCGTGTATTTGTTATTGTGATCAAAAATTAGCGAGTCAACAACTTTTGCTCATTGCCCAAACATCAAGCAAGGTCAACAACACAAGACATAGCAGCCAGCTAATATTACTTACTAGTTCAACAGCAGTCAGCCCAGCTCGGCGTCTGTCTTTCAGCCTTTTATTTCACCAAGCTCTCACCAACCACTAAAAGTCCCCCTGGGCCTGAAAACCTCAACCTCTTCTTCCCAGTGGACCAAAACGCCTGTAGTACAACCATTAACACTCCCCCGGTGCTCTGAGCTCACAGCCTGGCTAACCAACTGAGCTAACATTAGCTAGCAGCAGCTACAGTTGGCAGCAGTTTACTTCACTGTCCATCAGGAAACTCTGTAAATCACAGAGAGTTGAGGCGGAGCAGCCGGAGGACATCAGAAGGAAAACCAGAAAACATTTTCTCCATAAAATATGATCCAGTTTCACCAAAATCAGTCAAATAGTTGGTGGTGTCTAGTGACGTAAAGCATTGCATACTTGTTGAGGGGTGATCTTACCTGGAGCACAAAGTTACGTAGTGCAGCAACAGCAGAGCGGGAATGACGGAGACAGTCAGTGTGATGTAAAATCTGTTTATGGTAGAAAAGTTACATAATGTTGCTTTAATGTTAAGCTAACTACGTCCTGACTCCAACATGGTACGTAACGTAACACACTGGCATGAAACCGTAGAAGAAAGAGAATGGGTGTATTTGATATGGGAGCTTTGAGGTTTGGATTTGTAGTTGTGAACATTTGTTACAGTCCCATAAATCTCTTTTCAAAGCTTCTTAAGTGCTGTCAGTAGTGTAGTAATTGTTCTTAGTACAACAGGAGAGTGTTCTTTTCCTCCCATAATGCATTTGCAGGTTGTTAAATGTTGACGTTAGGTTGTTGTGGATGGTAGTTAAGAGTCATGCACAAAAGTTATCTTTCAGTTTATTTTGACACGCTGTGTTTCAGTTTCCATGTAACCAGCAGACTCTCTGGTGTTTTGTGCATTCCTCACACGAAACCTTTCAAACACAGATAAAGGCTTTTCATCACCTGAAATAATGAATAAACAGGGTGAAACACAAACATTTCATCACAAAAAGTTGATGGTTCAGTAAAGTGAACTGATAAAGTTGCTGTTAATTTTCATCTTATTTCAGTAAAAACAGGAATTGCGTGTTGAACTTGAGCAGAGCCACAGCTCTGTTTGCTGTTTCTCTTTCCGAGCTGTCACTAGTGTGAGAATTTACCGCGGATCATCTCCATGATGATGCAAGAGTATTTCTTATCAAATCGAGTGCATTTGGAACAAATTAAGTCTTCATCAAAACAAGTTGAAATTTGAGCGAAGTTTATCAAGTTCAGCAAATGATTCATATTTATCTGTTTTTGGATTCCACCTCATGAATCAAGTTTCTCCTGCATTCCTGTCCTTATGAAATACAGTTTAACCACTCATCTGTTCATCTGTGTCAAGACATAATAAACTGTGTGTCAGATATTGTAACAGTGCATGAATTATATGATATAATATAATATGTGTATCAAATTCAAGTGTATAGACACATTTGACCTCATAAAATGTGTACAGTGTCTTCGCATTTCAAAGTTAGGTAAACTTACATGAATCTTATGTAACAACTGGACAGCCAGCAAACTGTTGTCATGGCTGAATTCTAGAGGAAGTAACAATCTGTTTGTCTTTTCTCTAACACAGTCCATGTATCTCAGTCTTGACACTGTATCTTCACCACAGTAAGTGTGTGCCTGTCTGTTTGCAGCCGGTTTTTGTAACAAGCTGAAGTGGCTGCTGGCCTGGCCTCTGTGCCTGCTCCTGTACTTCACCGTCCCCAACTGCTCCACGCCTCGCTGGGACAACTGCTTTATGCTGTCCTTTGCCGCCTCCACCCTGTGGATCGCCGGCTTCTCCTACATCATGGTCTGGATGGTGAGAGACAGGGGGGGGTGGGGGGGGTGGGGGGTGGGGGGGGGGGGGGGGGGGGTGGGGGGGGGGGGCAGAATCAATAACAGTTTATAATTTTTTTTAATGTTTTCATCTGCAGCACAGAGGAATGTTGAACATTAACAGTGTGAACTACCACCATGATATAGATATATACATACAGATAGTACCTGGTGTCTTAGATGGTGTGTGCACCTGCATATTTTGCACAACTATCTCAGACCCACTACTAATTCCTCAGGAGAAACAGAATAAGCCAGTTTTATTCTTAAAGCAATCAGCATTTTAATATGAACAATGAGACAACTGTGAGAGAGTACACCCGTACAGAGCTGACATTAGCTGTTAAGTTGTGAACATAGAGAAGCACGTTCAGGAGTTGGTAGAGACCAAAAGAGAGCTAAAAGGGGGGGTGAATATTGTACTAACATTCATCAGGTGGACAGAAACGTGACCGCTAATGAATGCTAATGTTGCTCTGTAACTGCTGCTAAAGTGGCCATAGTTTCCTATTTTTTTATATGCCTGTCAGATGTGTGCTGATTTTTTATAAAGTTGACATGGCTAACATGTCAGCAAGCTGCTGAATGTTTACAAACCAAGAAGAATGTAGCATCGTTAGCATTAGCAAAGGAATTTTGGCTTTCCAGTTGCTTTAATTGATTTTCGAACAAGTTGCAACATTGTACAACATTGATATAGGTGTGAGTTAACACATTAAAAACACTAATATGTGTCAATATGAAGCATTTTTAAAGTCCATGTAAAGTAAGAATAAATATGTGTTCTGAGCTTGTCAGACCAAAGAAGAAAGTGTTATGAAATTAGGTGTCAGAATCAGGTAAAAATGAATTCTCAGCTCCAGGACTGTGGGGGCGTGTCCTCTGAATGTGCTGAAGCCACGCCCACTTGCGGGAGCAGTCAGGCAGCCATTTTGAAGCGACTGAAATGTGTCAGATGAGTTCAGAAAATGACATGACTAACTTTGAAACACTCTGAGTGAGATGAATCTAGAGAATCATCTCTATCTCTCTGCTCAGGGTGGCCTCAGCATGTCATCGAGCCACCCTTTAAGGACCGCCCATAAAATCCTAGACTGAAAACTGGTGAAAAACTGTTTGAACCTCTAACTCCACATTTCAGTGATATATCGTTCAAAGTCTTTTCACGTTTTCAGCAACTTTTTTCCAACATATTTAATGTATTTTGAAAGAAATCTCTGAATTGAAACTTTTTTGTTGTTTCAGTAAAACATACTCTGCTAGCTAGCAGCTAATGCTGTAGCTAGCTCTGCTTTATATTGAAATAGGAATAGTGAATTTCCAAAGTTATGTGTGCATATATGGATATGTTTCTGCAGTTGTTTATGTTATCTCAGTAATGTTTCAGTTTTACAAAACAAAAATTCCAAAAGAGGAAACAAGGCTTCGGTAAAATAGAAGAATAGTCAAGCCTGTGTGTTTATTGGAGGACTTTTTGGCATTAACTGGCTGTCGAGCTTTGAACAAAAAGTGCTGCGAGTACAATTAGCACCTGATAAAGTTGATATGGTGAACATGTCAGCAGAAAGGGGCTTATTTACAGATTCAGTCAACACAGAGCAGCATTAGCATTCATTTGGAGATGTGTTTCTGCCTAACTGATGGTGCCCTGTGGCGTTCTCGACTACAGAGCTGTTTTTTTGTGTGAGTGGATCCCTGTTTTGTTTATCTGGTGCAGGCATCTGAGGGCGTGCAAGGACACACACACCTGCCAAAATACAAGCAGTAATAATGTCTCTCTGTCTTTGTCTGTCGGCCAGGTAACAGTGATTGGTTTCACACTCGGTATCCCAGATGTCATCATGGGCATCACCTTCCTGGCAGCCGGCACTAGCGTCCCGGACTGCATGGCCAGCCTAATCGTGGCACGACAGGGTAATCACACACACACACGCAAAATGACAGGTTAGCAAGCTGTCATTTAAGACAAACACACACACACCTGGAAGCCAAACAACAGAATCAGAAGTGAGGCCACTGTCAAAGAGGGGAGGAGATGACAGAGATGGGGGTGGAGGAGTGTGTGGTCTGTGTGTGTGTGTGTGTGTGTGTGTGTGTGTGTGTGTGTGTGTGTGTGTGTGTGTGTGTGTGTGTGTGTGTGTGTGTGTGTGGGTGGGTGGGGGGGGCGGGTTAAGATTGTGGACCTGTCATCTTCTTCCGCTGTCCCTCCTCTGTCCCTGTGGCGAGGCTGTAAAAGAAGGAAGAGGGAGGGGTGTTGGTGAGGGAAGACAGCCCGACGGGGTCCCGTCCTCCATCCTTTCATCTGAGTTTATTCTTGCTCCTGTCATCAAATATTTAAAGGGCTCTGTCTGTCTGTCTGTCTGTCTGTCTGTGTGTGTGTGTGTGTGTGTGTGTGTGTCTGTCTGTGTGTGTGTGTGTGCGCGGGGGCTCGCCGGGAGACGAACACTCGCCACTGCAGTTTAGTCGTCCAGCTTTGTAGCTGCTGGCGCTTGGTTGTTTCTGTGGGACGTCAGTTGGACAGATGACTCTACTGATCTCGCCTGTATCAACCTACCTCTGTCCCAACCTGTCGCAGCCTCCCCCCTCTCATCTCACACCCCCCGTGTACCTTCCTGTCTCCTCGTCGCCCACTCACTTTCCCTTTCATGCTGTCTCTCTGTACCTCTCTTTTTCTGTCCCCTCTGCTTCTGCCGCTTTACAACTCTGTCTCTGTCTGTCTGGTCAGGAATGGGAGACATGGCGGTGTCCAACTCCATCGGCAGTAACGTGTTTGACATCTTGGTGGGGCTCGGCCTCCCCTGGGCTCTGAAGACTCTGGCCATCAACTACGGCTCTGATGTAAGACGCACACACACTTCTCAGTCACATCAGAACCTGTTGAATCATCTTTTAGGTTTTAGCAGTAACCTCGTTGTCTTTGCATGACATTTCAACACTTCCTGTTTGTATTGCCCAAAGCAGGATGGGATTTGTAGGGTCAAAACCCAAAACATACATCAATAAGAAAAAGAAAAACACAATGTGGATGACAGAATGAAAGCTAGATTTCTTTTGTTTAACCCTGTTTGCAGAGGCCTCCTCATGATGCTGACTCACTAAAATCATATGCTCAAGCACACTAATACACATACACATACACACTGTGTGTGTGTGTGTGGATGAAACACTGTTTAATGATGAATTAGCATACACAGCATAGCACTGTCCAATTTATTTGTATCATTAGTTCTATTAAAGGTCCAGTGTGGAACATTTAAGGGGATCTGCTGACAGAAATGGAATATAATATTCATAACTATGTTTTCATTAGTGTATAATCAGCTGGAAAATAAGAATTGTTGTGTTTATGTCACCTTAGAATGAACCTTTTATATCTACAGAGGCAGAGGGTCCTCTTCCACGGAGACCGCCATGTTAAATGTTTCTACCGTAGCCCAGAGCGGACAAACCAAACATCGGCTTTAGGACCTTTCGCGTTCGTCACATGTTTTACAGCCACTGTCATTTCTTGCTTGAAACAAAAGGGTGAGGTGAGGGTTATTAAGCCGGTTGCATTCTGCAACTTCACCACTAGACAGCATTTAATTCTACACACTGAACCTTTAAAAATGTCCCGTTACATAGCAAGTCTGCACACTTAAAGTACTGTAAGAACAGTCGGTGAATTTACTGATATGTTTCATCAGCTGCTACTACAACACTGAACAACAGTGTTTTTTGTGGTGTTGAAATATTTGTCTCTAAGATTTCTGCGCCCACTACAATGGAAGTTAATGACATTGTGACATTTGCGATGACATTTATAAAAATGGGTAGATACCGCTAAATTGAATTGAAACTATGTTTGGTTTGTTTTACCCTTTGAAAGCCAACATATCTGCAGAGTGCAGCTCACAGTCCACAGCACGGAGCAGGACACTGAATTAGAGCTGGCCTTTGTTTGATGTTGTCTTTTTATGGTTTAACATGCAGGCCGGCTGGAAACTGGAATCACTATCACACGACCATCTTTATGTGAAATCATGCACCGGTGTTCAGGACTAAACGGGACCGTGTTGTGTCTAACGGTGTGTTTGCATTTAGTTAGCAGCAGAACAGATAAGATACACATCGTCATATTTTCCTAAGTTTACATCAGAGTTTTCTGCAGTGCAGTGATAAAACACAGCTGATGGTTGAAGTGGGAAAATATGATGAAGACAGAAAACGATGCTGTGTGCTAATCTGTGCACTTGAGATAATAAAACCAGAGCAGCATTTAAAAAATCATCCACAAAATAAGTCAACAGTGTAAGCTGATACACTGCTGCATGAGATAACACAAGCTGAATGAAAACATTAACCACAGGATAGAAACTAGAACAACAAAAAGCAATTAAGTGTCAGAGAAATAAGCATGAACTGAAGCAGTAAAACTGTGATATTAAATATGTTTCTGTGTGTGTGTGTGTGTGTCTGTGTGTCTGTGTGTCTGTGTGTCTGTGTGTGGAGGGAGCGAGAGAAAATGAGTGTGGAATTAGTTGCCGAGTTACTGGTTTGATAATGAAAGCAGCTGCGTTATATACCGCACCGTGCCAAATTATCGACACAAATAAATTAAATTAGTGCCTCGCTGTTGTACAAAGAAATGAACTGAGGTGAAGCAAAGCGGTGCAGATAAAAGCAGAGGTGTTAGCCAAGGTGTGCATGTGCTTGTGTTAACTGCACAGAGCTGGCATCGGGGCATTTATTTTGCATAAGGTCAAAGGTCAGGAACAAAAGCAACACAGATGGATAAATAAAAGTCTAAATAAGGTAAATATGATAATGACCTAAAACCTGCATTCTATCTAACTCCCAGCAGGGGGCGACTCCACAGGTTGCAAAAAGAGAGATTGTGTTTTTATGGGGAAATGAACCTCTTAATTGATTTATTACCTCAATAAACTGTTTCCCTGTGTGCTATGGTCTCTATTGTTAGTTTCCTATGTTAGTATATTGTAAATGATGGTGCCATTTACAGTAAAATAGACTATAAAGCAGGTTGTGTTTCAGCTATGTGGTCACTAATCAGGTCCAATCAGCATAGAGGCGTAGCAATCTTCTCAAGCTCCACACGCCAAATATGGTGACGGCCATAAAGCCAAACTCGAGGCTTTAAAAGACAGTCGATAAACCGATGGGTGACGTCACGGCAGGTTTACCATTGGGTGCAACGTCATCTACGATAGCCCCCTCTGTCCTGGACTCTCTGCCTCTCTGTCCCCTCAAAGGTCAGCTCTGTCAAGACGGCTGTGCTCTACATTTGCACACATTAATTCTGCTTCCTCGAGCAGATCACGGTGATTCCACTGGAATCAATTGATTTTTGTGAAATTTTTAAATCCCACGTGTGTCCAAGCGCTTCAGACCTGAGAGGAAAAGGATTGGCGGGTGTGATGAAAGGAGAGCTGTTCTTTTTCTGCATGGTGAAGTCTCACACTTTGTCTCGTTGCAGATCAAACTGAACAGCAAAGGGCTGATCTTCTCCGTGGGGCTCCTGCTGGCCTCTGTGTTTATGACTGTGAGTATACAACAGCATGTCCTCACCCCAAAACCAGGACAGTCTCTGCCTCTGACAGACCTCTGAGTCCTCTCCATCTGTTTGTTCTCAATCAGTCTATCGATTTGTTCTCCTCCCACCAGCTTCCCTCCCTGTCTGTCCATCTGACTGACTGTCTGCCTGTCTGTCTGTCTGTCTAGGTCCTCGGAGTTCACCTAAACAAGTGGACGTTGGACAAGCGCTTGGGTTTCACTTGTCTCCTGTTCTATTCTGTCTTCCTGTGTTTCTCCTGCCTCATTGAGTACAACATCTTCACCTTTGTCAACCTGCCAACCTGCCGGGACGACTGAGACACACATGTACACACGCACACATATACACACCCACTGATATACATACGTGCACACACACACCTCCAACAGAAGTGGTGTTTGCAAGGAATTCCAAGTGAAGTATTAAATAGACGGTGGTGTCCGACCATAGAATGAGAACCACAGAGTGTAAATGTAAATTTTAGGGCAGCAAGAGGCAAGAATTATTTGCAAATACCATTCAGTGAGAAGAGATCACACTCTTCTTTTGTTTTTTGTCTTTTTTTGTGATGCCCATCTTCCTGCTCAGTGCAATATGGAGCCTCTCTGGTTGTTTGCTCACAGCCAGTGTGGGATTGATTTAAGGAGCAGAGATGGAATTGACTGACTCGTCACAAAGCCCTCACGCAGGACAGCACTGAGGACGACAACCACGACAACAAAAGAAAAAAAAAAGAACTATTTGTCCGACTACTGCTCGACATTCCCCGTATTTAGACGTGAAAGTTGTAATGTTTACTAGCTGCTATCCTTTCCCGAGAGGAAAGGCGGGTCGTTTAGATCTACTAGTCGAGTAATAACGATAAAAGCAATGATGTAAATGGGTGGGAGGGTGTAGCTTAGCGCTGAGGTGTAGATAATGAAGATTTGTCAAACTGTTGGAACAAGAGTCAGAGCCGCGAGTTGAAGTCTTCAGGCGAAGAACAGGACCTGTCGTGCAGATGAGCACATTTTTCAACCTCCGTTATCTATTTCTATTTCCGTTACGTGGTCTGTAGAGTGTTTTCCAATTATGTTGATTGTTCAGACATTTTCATATACAGCTACATTTTCAGATTAGAGCTACACAACCCCCACCACCACCATCACCACCACACACACACACACACACACACACACACACACACACACAGAACCAGGGCATTATCCAGTCACCTTTTTATAAATGTACTTCAATAGCATCACAGCTGTAGCTTCTGTGTTTTGTACTGGAGAAGAATTAACTTCATGTTAGCTTTACAGAGAGTCCTTCTGTAAATAGCACACCTCTGTAAATAACCCCCCAGATGTCATATTTATTATTTATTCATATCATACGCACATTTCTCCTCTGGTGGTCACAAAACACCTGGGCAGGTTTTATTTATGGACCCCAGGGTTGATGAGAATCCACACCTAAGATCTCTACAGACAACCACTCGTGTACAAACAAGCACAATTTCCTCTGACGGCTGATTTAGTTGCGTGATGCGTGTGGATGTTTTTAAAACAAAAAATCAGAATTCAAACTTGCACTGAAGAGCTTAAACTAGCTTCACAGGGAGACTCAAACTGTTCCTCCTCCTAATGCGTGCTGATTATAAGGAGAGCAATCCTTGTAAGATGAAGCAGGTTTGTATGAGATTATCATATCATGGTTTTAAAGGAGCAAATGTGCGTTTTTTTTGCGGGGGGCATATGGGGTTCTTGTGGTGAGATGGACTGCTGCTTTTTCTCTTCTTGAAGACCAAATAGACTCAAAACAGTGGCGGCATTATTTCAAACGACAGCCAAGCAAGTTGGACGAGGGATTTCCTCCGTGGTGGATGGATGGATGGTCCTGCTTCACCCCCCTGTGGTCCCAAAGAGGAGGTGAGGTATTTAAGTGGTAGTATCGTAGGAGTAGAGTAAAGATGCAATATAAAGCATCAGGACTTTCAGATCCCAGCTGTAATACTTAAAGGTTGGGGTATCAACTTTATTTTTATCCAGGAGTTCTTTGTATTTTGTAATGCCTAATGTCTAGATTTGTCCATATATGGTAGGTTTGTGGTACATAAATATTCCTACTAGTTTTTAGAGCATGTGCAATGTGGTTCGTGAACCCCCGCCAGGGGGACTTTTTTTATTTCACTGCCGAGGCGAGGCCCGCCAGCGAAGTCACTCTATTCCTGTAAGACTTCCACCACTGCAAAAGTGAACACTCATCTGTCAGAGCCTGTTGATTCTCACAGAGTATCCATCAAAATGTCAGCTTTTCCTTCCAGATAGGTTCATTTGAAATGTCAAGTGCCCCACTCCTTTCTTTCTTTTCCTTTTTTTCCTCATTGAGGGAAGACATGTCTGATTTGTTTCAGGTGAATTTTAATTTATTGATCAATAATATCAAATCTGGAAAATATTGTCTTTCGATTGTGATAGATGAATGAATGTTTGTTTTTGTTTTTTTGGTTCATATATCATAGGTATTTATTTATTTCAAAGACACAGGCAGAGTACTCTGTGCTATGACCGGAAAACAGGGTTTAAATGTGTTTTTGAATCTTATGTAATGCAATAAGTATGTGCTTACAAATATGTAAATATGCCGCTTTAATGATCAAAGACAAATTTATAATAGTTTTAAAAAAATGTATTTTCTTTGTAAATGCTGTCTCTCCACATGTGACACTGTAACGGCTCGTCATTCTTTATCAGTTACAAACAATCAAAACAGGACTGTTAATTACATACAGAGCCCTACAACACTAGAGATCATCATGGCCTGTTTGCAAATTATGACTGAGCACAATTCTTTCAATCGTTATCAAATCCTGCAAATCCAACGACCTAATACTTAGAATCTGTGCTAATAACCTTCTTTATCATAATCTGTCATATCAGGGTAGAAATGCTTCTGCTCCTCAGTGATCAGAGACACAGCTTTTAATGATTTATTTTATAGGTCCCATTTCCTAAAAAGATTTCCCAGAAAGAACAGCAATGTGATGCTAATTGCAGGGAAAATGTAGATATAGAGAATATTCTTAGAGAGGATACAAAGTACATGTGTCATTTATTTTGAAGAAGCCAGGTTGCTTATTACCAGAGGAAATCTATGGAAGCCCATTTACACCAAAAAGAAGAGAAAATCAGCTTAACGTTAGGAGAAAAATATACATTGTCAGTAAGATTAGTAATGAGATGATCAATCAGAAGTTTGACTTGTTAAGTCAAAATTATAAGACTGTTGGGTCAACATTATGAAGTAGTAAGTCCAAATTATGACATTAAATCCAAATTTTGACTCTTAAGTCAAAATCATGATGCTAATTCACAATTATCAGGATGTAAGTATTGTTGTTTTACTTTTTAAATCAGAATTCTGACATATTTCTTACTTAGTATGTCATCATTTAGCCTTACTGTCATAATTTGGCCAGAGTAAAATCACAATTTTATTGTAACTTAAAATAAAATTTGATTTTCAAAGCTATACATAGAATTTCAGGACTTATTTTATATTTCTCATTTCTCAATTCAACTTTTTTTTCTTTTTTCTTTTCGTGGCAGAAATGGGCTTCCATTAATTCTCTGAAAGAATTGCTGATACCTTCCTGAAAAGATTCATTAAACCCAATTTTTATTTATTTACTTTTTTTTATGATTGGAAACTCAATTCAGCATATACATTAATTGTGCGCTTGACTGTAGACAATTTCACATATTTGCCGATTCGTCTGACTTGCTGTGGACTGACTTTGATTGACTGACTGACTGACTGACTTTAGATGAAGCTAGCAATAATTAATTGGAAGTGTACTAACTGAGCAATGTCTCTGTTTTAATTATAATTTCTGAGCTGAAGTTGGAAGATGTTGAGAAGCCATGGGACCAATGGAATAAAGTGTTACTTAATTATTTTAAATCTGTCAAATTCCAAAATGCTGAAATGACTGTTGGTACACAAAGTTTAGTTTCAAAACATCAACAGTTTGTGATTTTAATAAAATGAAGAAGTGATATTTAAGTCTTTGTATTGTAGCATTCCTGGCTCAAACTAGTATCTATGACTAGCCACAAGCTCATTTTTGGTAGGGTGAGTAAGATACAGATATTTACTCTTAAGTCATACAGTCTACTGGCTGCTGAAGAGAAATCACTAAGTATTATCAGTATCTTTATAACCCAGGGCATTTTTTCAGTTTATCATATATATCAGAAAATATCTGTATCATGCACTTTACCATTTAACAACTGATTCTATAGATTATTTGGTTCTATACATTCTGTGCTGCTATTCACTGCATGTACCTAACACCTAAACATGGAGTACCATGTCTTTAAAACTAACCAAACCACCACAAAGACGCTCACGTTTTGAAAAGAGGCGTCTTGTAGAAGAGATTTCTAAATAATTTGTGATATTCACATGGGTGATATTGCTGTTGTACATATGTATATAGATAGGTGTAAAAGTATTTATATATTTTTTGTTTCAATCTGTATATCTGTTGAATATATTTTCATAGATCCTAGGTCTCCCTTGTACTCCCCTTTGTTTTGATGTGTTTGAGACCTCTGAAGCTATTGTCCTTTGTTTACTCGCATGGAAATATTTCAATATAATAAATTATTTAAGGTAAATCTTAATGTACTTTGGGATGAGAGTCCAATGAGTTTTTAGACAGCACTGGATTTAGTTTATACTGGATATCCTAGATGACTGCATGCTTGTTGCTAGTATAGGATATAAGAGACAGAGTGAGAGTATTTGCAGACGATACGTTTCTTCATGTATCCAAGCTTTACCTCTTCCTACACAAGAAACTTTTCAACAGTTTACTTTGTGTTTCGATGTTTCAAATGTAATTTTAGAGATCATTTTGCTACCTGAGCATTAATAAAGTTGTCTTTGCTTAAGGTAACACAAGTTTTGTCGTACAGTAAGTTTATTTTGGACCTTCAGTCACACATGCATGCAGAAACATACATATAAAGGATGACCTTTTGATATCCATTATTTAAGTGATAAATTTGAAGGCAGTGTTTGAAGTACCCTGATATTTCAAGCAACATTTTGTAGAAATTGATGTATTTGTTATGATTATATTACTTACGATCAAAAACTAGCAAGTCAATGTCAAACATCAAGCAAGTGCAACAACAGAAGACATAGCAGCCAGCTAATATTACTTAATAGTCCAACAGCCGATAGCCCAGCTTTTATTTCACCAAGCTCTCGCCAACGACTACAAGTCAGTCCCGTATTTACTCTCATCTGGTGCCTTCCTCAGCTTCCTCCGTCAGCGTCCTTTTCAGATCCCTCTCCTCTTTAATTATGGCTGCTGAGCCTGGTTACATTGCCCACTTGCTCAGCTCTGGTTCTGGCATGACACCAGCTCCATTCACCATCAGCAATTGCCCATGCCTCAGGCTTAAAAATCTCCCCTTCTCATTGGTACAAACACTCCCTGTTGCTCTGAGCTTACACACCTCGGCAGCCCAGCTAACAAACTCAACTAACATTAGCTAACAGCATCTATAGTGTCAGTGTCAGTGTAGCATCAATAATGTAACTAGAGTAAAAAATACTAAAATCAGTGTGTAAAGAATACAAGTAAATGTCCTGCAGTTAATTTACAGTATTAACAAAAGCAAAATATACTTGTATCAGAAGTAAAAGTACTCATAATGCAGAATAGCCCCTTTCAGTTTAATTCTAAAAAAAAATATGTCACATTATTTGATTATTATGTGATGGCCCTCCAACCTGGACCTCTTGGAACCATGAATGTAAACAAAACTGTCAATCAAGTAGATGTTGAGATATTTTTCAGTCCAGGTGAAAACTTTGACCTGTGCACATTTCAGTCAAGCATTGATGCCTAACAAGGGTCTTTGACCTAAATGTATTTTCATCACTAAACAACTCTCTACCATGAGATCTGTTTATAATAATAATAGTATAATAGTATAAGTAGTATGTAGTGTCTGTAAGGGGCTGGGGCCTGTGTAGTGGAATGCAGCAGCTTTCTTGGATACAGCCCTGAGATGAGGTGACTTTTAAGCCCGTGGAGATGGCAGATGACTGACATGTTGAGCATTACCATTTAAAGATCAGCATCCACCAGCTGATTGGTCAGTGAGAGGCGATGAGCTTGGACAGAAAGTGAAGTGATGACATCAGGCGAACAAACAGATAACAGAGATAAAGATTTCAAAAGATGTGACAGAAATCTTGAACTTTCACAAAAGTATTTGATCGGGTAGCTCCTTTAGCAGGTCATTTGTCTCTACTGCTGACACACTGCTACTACTAACTTACTGCACTAGTTTGTTGCATTAAAAGACGCACACTTAGTTTTTGCTTCAATAATTCCCGCCTGCTAACAGCACGCTCTACGAATACCTCCTGGTTATGTTCTTTTTCAGGATGCCTTTGTAACATCTGTCCAGGGATTACAGATGGATAATTCTGGTATGTTTACAGCAACGTTTAACAATGTGCACAGCCCCTGTCAAATAAGTTGCCACTATTGAGAGTTTTAATGTACATCTCTGTGTGTATAAATGACATTTAGCATATTTTGTTTTGCAGTGTTTCATTTTAGATGCTCCCTTTGCCACACTTCGTATTCATCGTATTAGTTATCTATAATGTGTTCATGTATGTAGTTTTGCCTGGAAGACTCATAAACTTTATTGATCCCATGGAGAGAAATGCGTCATCAATCCAGTGTTTCATGTCAAAGTGTGATCAGATGAAACAAGTATTACAGCACTCTCTAGTGGTGAAGTACAAGTACAACAGAATGCCATAGAATATAAATGATCTAAATATTATAACATTAAAAACAAACATTAAGTCAGGCATGTAAATCTATTTCAAACATTTATTAAGTGCAAAAGAATATTTATGACATCATTCAATGACAGATGTTTTTTGACACCATATAGAATATTATAGACATGGAAAAGCCGTCTGTGAAAAATCCCCGCACAGAGACACATAAATACTCACTTTGCTTTATCAAAGAAGTGAAGTTAGATCACCAATAACATGGCAGTATGAGACAATTCGAACTAGATATACACGGTGAGCTATGTACAGGTTACATACAGATGATACATGACATTAATGCTACTCGACTGCCTCCGAGAGCTCTCAGGTTTCCTTCAGCTGCATCACTTTTCAGTCCCCTCTGCGCTCACCTCACCTCACATCTCATCAATGTAAAACAGGAAAGAATGGAGTGTTATACTTCAATACGCTCAGTAAATAAACAGCATATCTATTTGTTTCTGACTACTGAAACCTTAAAAATTCACAATAAAATTTCAAGTATTTTATTTTGACTGACAGTACCAAACTCAACACTGATGTAGACTGGATTGCAGAGTGCGCCCATCTCAGTAACATTCCCCCTCCTGTCCGCCGTACCCGCACATATCTTTGTCTTTCTCTGCATTTCACGGTGTGACCTCAGACCAGCTTTAAAGTCCACATATCCCACCAGGATAAAAACCTTTTAACGTTTGTCAGTACTACAGAGACTTCTGGAATTAGAAGACAGCAGCCAGTCACAGTTGCTCCTCAGTCACATATTATCAATCTGAATGGAAAGGATGCCCTTAAAAAAACAATATCTATCAGTTATGATACAGTATCTTTCATATCACCAGGATAATCAGTAAATACATAAATGAATGTTACATTTTTTGAACACTGGCAGACCTGCCTGTTTCTAACATTAAACAAACTACATGCAAAAACAGTCAATTTTACAAAGTTTAAAATGTTAATCCTTAAGATTATCATATCAAAATGACGCATTATATATATATTATATGCTCCGATGATAATGTTGGGATCTACCTGCAGATATGCAGCTTTGATGCACAGGAAATGCTGCATGTCGAACACAGAAGGGAAAAGCCAGAGGCTCATCAAACAGTGACGGAGCCACAGCAAAGATCTGACAGAGATTCACTGTCTTTATATTCTCTTCCAGTTTTAAGTCAACACAGAAAAGGAGCCTCTGATAGAAGTCTACAAAGAAAAAAACAAAGTCTTGGCACATCAACGTGTGTTTCTGGGTCTTGGGAAGTACTACTGCTTTTGTGTGAAGGCTGACAAATTGACTCAAGTGATGTTACATGAGTCAGTGTTGGTTGATGCTGAAGACTACAAAAATTCTGGAGTCGTGAAGTTAGAAAGAAGTGATGTCACCACACCTTGTAGCCAATCTGTGACGGAAATTTCAGTGGTCGAGTTGCATTGTGGGTAATGTAGGTGTCGGTTCAGTTTGGTTTGCTAGTTTGTTGTGGCTCAGTACAGTTCTTCTTCTTTTTCTTTTAATGTGTAATGTAAAGTATACTGCCCCTCAGAGGCCAATCATGTTCTGCTTCCAACAGAACTCTGAAAATATTTGAAAAACACACCACATGTGTAACACCAAACCACAAGCCAGCAGCCACAGCATCACTGAGTCAGTACAAAAAAGTTGCACTATTGAGCTCATTATAGTTGTTGTTTCATTTTTTTTTTTTTTTACATTATATAGATGTTTTCTTAAAGTTCTAGCCTTACAGCTGACTTCCACTTGACTTTGTCCCGCTTCCATGTTGACCACTTGGGGAATCTTACATTGCTGTGTGCACCAGCCGCCACTAGGTGTCACCAACCCATGAAATCATCCCAACAATCTGAACAATTAACAGTTTCAAAACACAAACAGCATAATAACAGTTTACCAGCAACTGTAACAAGTAAATCAAACGTACATCTATCACCTAAATAAACTATCTGTTGTATATTTAAAGTGATTGATCAAAGATTAGTCTCTCATGAGATCTGATTTCCCTCTATGTACCCTAAAGGTAACAACAAGAACAGCTTACCCTGAATCAGCACCTGCAGCATTAATGCAGGAGCAGGAACACATTTTAGTTCATGTGGTCTTTACAGTATCTCCAACATCTCTACCTGAAGTGTGTTTAGACTTTGTGTTCAGCAAGTTGCTCTGATGCCAAGGAAGTTAAAAAAAAAAAAAAAAAAAAAAAACTCCATCTCTCTCACTTCCTTCCCTGCTTTCCTCTTTTCCTCTTTCACCCGTGTCTGTCAGACAAAACTTTCCAGCGAGAGGAAACGTGTTGTCCAAAAGGAGAAGTCAGGCTTTGTAAGGACTGGCACGACAGAGCGTCTTGCCCAGTTGAACTCTGTCAACATGCTGACCCTTTTCAGTCTCACGGAACCTTGTTTGTTGGAGATGACGGGCGACACTGTCACAGCTGGGAGACAAAGACCCTGTTCAGACCATCAGTGAGCCCCCCTGCTACAGTCATATCGATATGGAGTTTCCATTGAGGTGGCTGGGCGGCAGGCTAAGGCTCAGAGTAGGACTCAGGCCTAAGCTAAGACTGGGCTGGGCAGAGGCCGACGGGTCCATGCTGAGGTCATTCAGGTTGGCCTGGCTGTCGGAGGTCACAGTGAGGTCGTTGAGGTTGGGTGTAGGATTCGGGGGAGCTGGCGACAACGAGGTCTTGCCATTGGCCACGCGGCGGAACACAAAGTGGAAGGGAGTGGCCTGCGAGCGGCTGTGGAGCTCAGCCTTGATCTTTTGGGGGTGGGTGTCGGGTGCCAGCTGCTGGCTGCTGCCCTCCACCACCAGGAACAGGCTGTAGTTCTCAGGGTCTGACACTTTAAACTTGTGGGCGCACAGCTGACACACTTCCTCCACGGTGGCGTAAGGTCGGACCTGCAGAGTCTTGGCTGTGCAGCCGCTGTCCAGCTCCTGCAGCGCCACCCGTAGGTAATTCTAAGAAACAGTCAGAAGAAGAACACAATTAGACTGTGGTACACATAACACAGACATTAAGCATCCACCAGTGTTCATTTTGTCTTCAGAATTCCTGAGCATAAATAAAACATTCCGTCATAGTTTTTATTCTCAAAGATCATCTCGTCGTGGAGAAAGGCTGAACATTTTTCATCGGAGCTTTCGTCAATGAAATAAATATTTCTCAGCATCATGTTTTCAGTGGAGGACAGTTGAAATGGTTCCAGAGAACCAAGTCTCTGAGAACGTTCTCAACTATTTGGGATAAATTCTTGTCCGCCCAGACGACGGTTGGAGTGAGTAACCGAACTGAAATACTCTACTTCCAATGTACACATCATCAGTAACCTTTTTAATGGCGTCTGAGTGTCCGTTTGTTATGTATTATAATCTAAGGACAAATAACCACTTACTGATACTGACACTGATTTAGCAGGTGCTTCAGACTTTTGTAACCTTAAGAACAAGCTCAAAAAAACTGATGAAACAAGACAGTTTAACTTAAGGTGTTGAGTGTGTCTGAGTTTTTACCTGGAAGTCATCAAAGGATGGGGCAGAGCGTTGGGTGGTGCGCCGGCGGTGCCACTGGTGGAGTGTGTCCCTGGTTTCAGAGCTCAGCACTCTGGCTGCCTGCTCCTCCTGGATGTTTCTGATCAGGGACATGGCTCCGTAGGCGCTGGTCAGATAGTAACCACCTGGACGTGAACACAAAGAGACGGAGGGTTAACAATGTTGAGTCGTTCCTCAGAAGTTTGGCTCAGTCTTGATCAGAGTGTTTGAGGTGAAGCCTCCAGTTTAAACAGACCTTCTCCGTGAAGCAGTGATGGATCCAGCAGCTCCATCATATAAAGTATCTCATTGTCCAGCTGCGGCATGTCGCACTGGGCCAGCACGTAGGTCAGCATGGGCAGGAAGTCATCAGCACCGTACAGACGACCTGAGACACAAACAGAGCAGGGTGGTGAGTTTAAACATCATCATTTCACACCTTTTATCATTGTGTCTTCATGAGTTGAAATATTCACCTGAATTGTCTTCCATGATGGTGTAGATGAGTTTGCAGACTCTCAGCAGCATGGTGACCTTCTTCTCAGGGGAGTACAGTTTGCTCATGGTGAGGAACTTGTGCCTGATCTTCTCTATGGCCATGGGGTCTGGGGGCAGCGTGTCGGCCACTCCCATTTCCTGTGGAGGCCGGGCCTTGGCCAATGACAGGTTCTCCTTCAGCTCCTGCCATTCCCCACTGCGCACCTGGAACTCCTGCAGGGCCACACTCACCACCGGTTTGAGGGGCTTCAGGACACACTTGTGCATGGCCTTTTCCAGGACCCGGTCTGGAGAGGGGAGGACACAGGTGAGCTTCTTCACATGTTCACAGTTTAATTTAACAGTCAGTGGCCAGTTCAGACTCAGCAGAATAAAAGAGATCAGAGAGCCAAACAACAGTTTTAAATAAGTCGAAGGTTATTCTGTTGCAGACTAAAAAAGATGTTTAATCTGAGTGCAGGGAATATTTATTTATCCAGATGTTTAGAAGATTGGCTCTTTGAAAATCCATGAAATGTGTTCAGAACAGCAGGAAGTGAAGCTAAATGACCTCTTGGGCTTTTCAGTTATTTATCTTCCTGAAAAAAACGATTTCTTCGCTGAACAACAGCTAAAACTTCATAAACAACATTTCATATCATAGTTCTTCATGAGTTTGAACTTTAGTGTTGCTTATTAAGTCATGAATAATTCATGTTGTAGATACATTTTAAAGTTTTCCAGGTCTTTAAGACTCTGTTGTGTTCCAGCCTTTAGTTTGTTTACTGTATATTCATGCATCAACAATTCCAAGCATGTATTTCTCTGTTTATTAGACCAGGCTTGGTAACTTTACAATGCCCTCTCATCTGGCTGTTTTGCTGTGAGTCAGCTTTGGTTATTTGCTGACTTGAACACACAAACTTTACGACAATGTGAGAGGAATGCAAGAAGCTGAGACCAGCGTCCTGTTTGTTTTTTCACGATGCATCTGATAAGCGTGAAAAGTGGATTGAACTTTGGTGGAGAGGCTGAACACACAGACAGGACCTATAAATAAAGAAGCTGAAAAGTTCAACGCTGCGGCTCGCCAACTTTGCAAGGCTGCAGAAGCAGCTGGAAGTCACAGCAGTGTACAGCCGCACAACCTGAACTTTTGCCTGCCCGGGGAATGAAGAAACACTACTGACATTTTCATCCGTGAAGGAAGTGCTCTGCTCCTCCGGGGTTTGTTTGATATCTGCAGGATGACTCAGATAACAGCCTGTAAAGGTTCACGGATCATTATTCTGGAGTCATTTCAGGGCATCAACGTTCACATCTCAGTCCTCATCATGAGTTAGTCAGAGACTGTCAGGTACAAGTGGTGTGTGAAAGCAAAGCTTTCGCCATTCGCTATCTGTCCAAGATGGTTGAGTGTGTTGTTGCTGCTGACAGTGTCAACATCAGCTTTTACAAGCTCAGCTCGTGCAGTCTGACTAACACCAACCATGATATCATAATACAGACAGGATGGATGCAGAGAGGGAGGCCAAACCACAGCACTGCTGAATAAGGACCACGTGTGTGTGTGTGCGCGTGTTGTTGATTTTCCTCCAGAAAGGGTGAAGTCAGCAGAATTTTTTTTTTTTTTTTTCAGCTGAGCACATTCGCAGACAGATTTTAACTTTCCACCACAGTCGGACGACATTCAGCATCTGCCGTTCACATCGATGCCGTTCACGTCACTCCACCTCTCTCGCTGGTCTTAATGGAAAATTTCTCCACATCCACTGATCACCGATACCTGCCCATACCTTCAGCTGGAACTGAACCCAGCAGGACACTCTCACTTCCTCATTCCGTAACTACATGAACTGGTTCGAGAGTTGCCAGGAATAAGAGTGCCCGGCACGCTGAGCTGGCACAATTAGTGTTGTTTTTTTTTGTTCTGGTACTTTTAACTGGCACGCTACATGAGAGAAGACTGAGTGAATGTTGTTGGCCTTCAGTAATCCGGGATGTTATCATGTACAGGAACAAGAGGCTGCTGACATCCCGAAAGTGTTACTGAAACACTTCCTCCACTTTCGCAGAGATTTTCAGAAATAATAATAAAAGTTTAATGATTCCCAGAACAACCTGCGACAGGTACGAGGAAAAAACGAATGTTTCAATCACCTTGGCAACCATTACTGCCTGAAAGCACCTCCGCGCTGCATGTTAAGGTCAAACCCTTCTCTTAAAAACAATAGCAGACTGTAGTCAAGGTGTGCTGCAAAACCGCACGCTACACTCTGAACGACCTCCACAGTCTGTACGTAGAACCCTGAAGAAGGCCCAGTCGGTCCTGGCTGACCTCAGCCACCCCCTGAACTCTGAGTTTGAGCTGTTACTGTCAGGCTGCAGATA
Source organism: Sciaenops ocellatus (assembly GCA_033000465.1). NCBI lineage: Eukaryota > Metazoa > Chordata > Actinopteri > Sciaenidae > Sciaenops > Sciaenops ocellatus. The sequence goes on along the minus strand of CP136872.1, from coordinate 3,619,861 downwards.
CACTGTGCCAAGATGCAAGACTAACAGACACAAAAACTCTTTTGGTGCTGCTGCCATCGGCCACCTTAACAGCTCCGTGTGAGTTGCACGTACAATTGTAATGTGGCATGTATTTATTGTTTGTGTTGTTACTGCTGCTGCACCACAAACTGCCCCTCAGATAATAAAGATGACCTTGAACCTTCTTCACATTATCCAGACTTTCTTTTAAAAACTCATATTTATTTGTCACATACAATGTGAGTAGTGAAATGCATTGTGGTCTGCTCTTCAGCTGAAAAACCTGTGATGATGTTTTGTTTTGTCAAGGCAACAGTCCAAACCCAAAAACATTGAGTTTACTGTAATGGGGAAGTGAGAGAAGCAG
>CP136872.1:3309494-3614494 GCA_033000465.1 Sciaenops ocellatus | reverse complement strand
AAAGCATTAAGCTGACATTGTTTCCACAGCGAGGTAACGGTTACATCTGCAGTGCACAAGCTGGTAAAACCAGTGAAATAACAAGGGTGACGCAACAAGAGCTAAATGCAGTGGAACTATTTCTTTTGGTACTCACCGATCTGGTCTTCTGGAATGAGGCTCTCGATTGGAGGCTCCAGCTCGGAGCTCTGTCGCAGGTAGCTCTTCATCTGAGTGATAAACTGGCGGAGAGTCTGCAGCAGCTCCAGTCCAGAGGCGTAGCCCTGCCAAGCCTGGGTGCCTGCCCCCTCGCCCATGTAGCTGAGGTAGTCCTGCACCAGGCAGCCAAAATATGAGCCTTTATCTCTGGACAGCTCCACCACCCTGCGGATCGCCCTCTTCTCTGGTGTCAGCAGCGAGTTGAAAACGCCGCTCATCTTGCGCAGCTGTCCTCGCAGGGCCTTCTGCAGCACCAGAGCGCTGGCGCTGGGGCGCCGCTTTGTGCGGTGTCCCGGTGGCACCATGGTCAGGTCCTGGTCTTGGTCCTGGTCACTCTCGAGACTGACGCCGTAGTCGGGCTCCTCCTCGTCCTCATCATCTTCGTCATCGTCGTCTTCCTCCATACTGCAGTAAGGCAGGCGGGGAGGTGGCAGCGAGAGGGGGAGGTGGGTGTTAAAGTCAGCCACAGTGGGAGGGCTGGGGTCATGCAGAGGAGGAAGAAAGAAGGCAGAGGACTGGGAGAAATCCAGAGAGTCTGAGGAATCTGTGGAAATGCTCATGTCGCTCAGCCGCTGGCCACCGCCACCACTACATTGCTCGACTGCTTCTTCTTCTCCTCCTGCAACAACTGACTGCTTGCTTGTTGTCATCAGTGAAGGGTCTGGAGGACTGCTCGAGTCCTGGTCAGAGGTTCTGCTAGTATTACGCAGTTTGGCCCTTTTTAGGGCCTTCTCAATAGTCTGTTCCTCTAGCGCCAAGTGGCACTGGGCATCCTCCTGACTGGATGATGGTGAGGCCTTGACCCGACGTGGGGAGGAGGAGAGAGATGATAGAGAGATTGGCAGGGAGGGCCGGGGGATGGATATGGGGGAGCTGATGCTGAGTCTCTTGGGAGGTGAGGATGAGGGGCTGATGCTTAGTGAGGAGCCCAGGCGAGAAAGGAGGCTGCTCCCCCTCTCCCTCTCTCTCTCCCTCTCCTCTACCTTCTCCTTGGGGACACTGATCCAAGAGATCTTCTCCGGCATACTGCGCTGTCGGAGAGGACGGGCTGAGCGCCGTGACGTAAAGCGAGGTGGTGGTGGGCGAGGAGGTGGGGACCGTGACACACTGTCTGCAGTGCTCAGCTTCTGACTGCTGCTGCTTTCACTGTTATCGTCCGGTAGCTCGGTGTTTCTACCAAGGCTCTGCAGGTTGCTTTGACGTGACTGGCTGCTGTCACTGTGATCTGAGCTACAGACCCGAGGACTATCTCCACAAGAGCGTTGAGTGTTCTTGTTGTCGGTATCTAGGTTGCTGCTAACAGGTTCCTCCCTCAGGCCTTGCTTTGTTGTGCCTGAGGGATCTGAAGCGGTGTTGCCGTCTGGTTGGTGAACCTTTATGAAGAGGGGGTTGATGAAGCAAAGAGCTCCGTTAGACAGGCAACAATCAAGTTCAGATGGTGTGCGAGTTCGAAGCTGAGGGTATCCTGGGGTGGTTGCCAAGGAGACTGTGCTCTGGGAAGGTGGAGGTGGTCTGTCGGGAGCAGCTATTCCTGAGACTGAGCCCTTTGTCTTGTGGCACAACTGAGCGTCCCAGAAGCCTGTGTGAGAGAGAAAGAGGAATATTCTACTTAGATTACGTCTGAAGGGTGTGGTACAACATTTAAGTGCCAAATTTAATATGTCTGGGCCACAAAACATAATAGTATGTGGACTGAAGCCAACATTAGCGTGGCCAAACCTGAGCCACAGATTCAGGAGCTGCCTCTTCACCAGCTTTCAGACAAAAGAATTAAAAGATTTAGGACTGTCATATTATAGCTTTGTTGGACTGAATTTTTAAAAAAGGGATTCTTCCTTCCTTAAAACCTGAAGGCCTACATTACCCACAATGCAACCACCAACAGTTTAGTCAGACATTCCAAGGTGCTCATAACATCTTCTGTAGCCTAGACCCTCCAGCCTCAAGCAGAGATGAGGAGTGGGCATGGTACCCTGAGGTTTCCCGACCAGCCCTAACCCCTAACCCCTAACCCCTTAATGGGACGACCCATGCATAAATTTCAACACTGCTGAGCAGGGTCGAAATTCAACCTTTAACCTCCAAACCTTAACTCCTCACAGTGACTCAGGTGACATCACTTGAGGTAATTTATCATACTGTGTGCAGCTTCCCCTGGAGAAAGATTACTGAGAGACAACAAGAGGTGCAGCAGTACATTTATCACTAACTGCACTGCAGAACACATTCAGTATGTTGGTACGCTGCATGAACTAAATAATTATAGTCTTATTAGTCTAATTACATTCCATGTCAGGGCACACGAGAACATAAATTCCAGCTATAAAGTTTTGACAGTTGATTAGTTGCTGACTGTTGCCAAAACGGTGCTAATAAGCTCATCGCATTAACGGTACGATAAATCCCGTTGTAACAATTTCAAGCACATGACACCAAACAAGAAGGAGTTATCAGTCAGTAATAGTGTCACCATTGTTGACATGATTAGTCTGAAAATGGTTTCAATGAACATGGCAATCCTTTGTGATCATTACAGAGGTGTTTCGATGAGTGGAGGTTAGTAGTTAATAGTTCTAGCTATAAAGATATTTTTCCTTCACATACACAGTTATTGAACTCAGTCTAAACAATACTGACATTTAGCTTTGCATATATATATATATATATATAAAAACTACCAACAGTAAACAGCAGCAAAAAGTACTGCCAACTCCGCTCACTCATCCACTCCCAATGACTCAATACAAGTCCTGCAATTACTGGGCTCATAAAACCTCTAAATGCTGCTTTGTCCAAAATCACTTCAGTGCTTCAGAGCTTCACCCTGTTGGGGAGCTTGTACCCCAGCCAATGAGAAAGAGCACTAAACTACTGTAACACAACACTTTGTTGAGCCTTTAGAGCCATAGCCGTACCAGACAGAGCACAACAAGACAGACGCACACCAGTGGCAACAATACCACATGAGGAATACTAGTACCAGACACAGAGCAGCTCCTTCACACAACTACAGAGCAGAAAAGAGAGGGCAACAATACTCACTGTGATCCCAAAGCTCAGTGACACACAGACGAGCTGTTGATCCGACTCTGTAAACTTCTGATGGTGTTGAAGAAGACGCACTGCTGCGTGTGCACAAGCTGAAACTCGACTGACTTCTCTGGCTCACTCATGCTCGGTCTCTGTTATGACTCACTCATGTTGATGTGTGTGTGGGTGGGCTCTTAGCACAGTATTCCCGCCTCCCTCCCTCTCTTTCAGCAGAAATTGCGTGGTCTCTCTCTGTTTTTCTCTCTCTAATACACCAAGACTAAGATTTTTCCTATTTCACACCTACTCTACTCTTGTTTACTCCGTCTGCTATTAAAAACCTCTCTGCTTTATGCACTCTTTGTATGACTTACTACAGTTTGTTACACACATTTCACAATTGACACTTCTAATTCTGTGGAATTAAATAATTACTCAGTTCTACATACCAGCATGCTCACACAAGTATATGCAGAGCACAGCAAAGTGCTGTTACACACACACACACACACACACACACACACTGCACCTGGGTCAGAGAGCACAGAGGAATGTGGTTTGGCGTGGTTGATGCAAGAATCGGGAAAGTCAAGGGTAAATCAGTGGTGACTTGTAGAGAGAGATGACAGCTGAACTGGAGCCAAAAATAGATCGCACACACACACACACACACACACACACACACTGTACGGGACATGAAGTCACTTTGGTTTTTCCAGACTGCCGCGCTGCTGCACCCCTTTTACATGCTCCGACACTCGGGCTGAGCGATAAAAGTGTTATCTCAAAGAGCTGAGAATGAGAAGCTGTGGCTGCTCTAAAGCTGAAAGGTAAATAATCTGAAGTGATATGTGGCTGAGTCTGTCAGTTTTACTGAGCACATCAGTACACAACTATAAAACAGGTTATTATCAACTTTAATGTTCGTCACGCTGTCCACCTGTGGCTGTGGATTATCTTTGCAAATGGTTTAGAGTAGATTTGGAAAACAAAAGGAGTCTCTGACTTCCAGAAGATAAGGCAAACCTGCAGCAGAGCAGAGTAAAGTAGATCTTATCAATCTGTTGCTTGCAGGTTCTTCTACTGTAGATGCATAGACAGATATTGAATTTTTTTCAACATTTTAACTTCTGAGCCAACTCTAAACATCAGCGTGCCGAGCATTGTTTGAAAAGCACAAGCTGTTAAATTTGAGAACGCTTGCATGCAGTTTGGTTGATAAGTAACACCAATTTCGCGGAAACAGTGCCAGAAATATCCTGCGGTAACCTACGGTAAGAAGAATTTCGGGTTCTTGACCTAATAAATAATCTTAATTCAGGATAAACTCACTTCATGATGTTAAATCTAGAATCTGAAGTCACAGTTCATTTTCTGAACGACTACAGAATAAATCCTCAGAGAACAGTGAATTGATATTAAGCTCTGCTGTAATTTGACACATCATTTTCTTTGATTTATTATCATTAATTAGTGCTACATAGCTGATATAGCTTTAGAAAAGAAATGCCAAATTAGCATGAATGTACAACCAGCTTGTTCAAAGTGGGCCAGTGACTGACGTCACTATATAAATGTATTTTGATTGCTCAAAATGCAGCAATTAATCTGAAACTGAGCTGGATTTACAACTGGGAAAAAGCAGGTCTCTCTCCAGAGCCCTACAGACTAACAGAGACCCAGTTTATCTGTGTGGTGAATTGTTTGTAGTTATTTGGTTACAAATATGAAGTGATCTGACTCTTTCTCTTCTGATACTTATTCCAGAACCTCATCCCAAGAGTATCTGTTTTTACGCCACACTGTCTGAAAGGCAATGGCATAGTTTCTAAACCAGGTCACTAAAAATTCAGTTGGCAGCCTACCAACATGATGGCATTGACAAAGAAATGATATTTAATGTGGATCAGTCACATCAAACTGATAGCTGATCCACTAAATAATCAGTATCTGGTACCAATCCTGATGTTTGGATTGATGCATCTCTTGTAGAATACAGCACCAAAGCACAGACAAAAAACTGTCTTAAGTGGGGCTCTGTGTCAGAATCAAGTTTTAATACCCAATATTAGGACTGTGACAATAACTGCAGTACTGCGGCCATGTGACACCTACCATGGAGATGAAGTCCTTACAGTTGCCATTGCAAATTTTGTGGGGTCAATTTCATGTTATTCCATTGCAATGCATTGTTTTTCCCCACAATAAGAACAAATCCATACTGATGAGAGCCAGAGCCACCACACTGAGCATCACAACGACTCTTCAAAAACCTGCGTCCAGGTTTTAGACAGTCTGTGGGAGACGTCACGGAGACTACGTTGAGGTTTTAGACAGTCTGTGGGAGACGTCACGGAGACTACATCCAGGTTTTAGACAGTCTGTGGGTTGCCAATATGTTTTAAAAGGAAGAGACTCCAAAACACATGAAAAAATCTCCCTATCTTGAGTCAGTGTTTAGTTTGTCTGTTCTGGGCTCTTGTAGAAACATGGTGGACTCCGTAGAAGAGGACCAGCTGTGTCTTTAGATGTGAAAGATTCATTCTAACGTAACAAAAACAAGTCCAATTTTTAGCTGATGAAAACACATTGTATTCTGTAAGCAGAGCCTTGTTAATCTCGACCTCTGAAGCTCACACGGGACACACACACACACATTAGTGTGCAAGCTGGTCCAAATGCTAATAAAAGCTAAGATTAGCGACATGATGATAAAAAGATCATCTATTCTCATGTTTTCGCTTCTTCCATACAGAGATTGATGCTCCCCTGGCTTTTCTTGTGCTAAATATTAACTATGATCCTCCGTTTGTCGTTTAACTTCCTTAAACTTCTAACAAAACACTAAAACCTTCAGCAGTAGCAAACACTTCTTCAACATCTTCTTCTTCTGCTACGCTCTGTAGAGCCCTTTGTCCTCTGGCTCCATTAAACTGGTCAGTTTCTCATACTTTAAGTTGATCATTTTAACTTCAACCCTTAGTTTATAACTTTATAATAAAGAGAAGTACCTTCCTCAAACTGTCAGTACAGGTGGACAGACATGCTGTATAACATGTAATCTGACACTGTGAAGACGTCACGGTCAACACTACTCTATTCTCATCTTCGACAGCTATAAATGTTCACATGTACGTCAGTACAGCCTTTGAGTAGGTCTATTCACTGTTGCTCAATTACCTTCATACACACAAAACCCACCATTGTGTCACCTCACTAAACAGGAACCCTTTTATGAATGAAAGAGAGAGAGAGTGAGAGAGAGAGACTGAGGAATACAAGAGAGAAAATGTATGTCTGTAGATCATTTGAGACCACATTAAAGGGAGCGTGCCATCTAATCATTGTGTGTCATCCTGAACTCTTTAAGCGGCTTTTGAGCCGAGGGACACTGGAAGTCTAGCAGTCTCAGCTCACAGTGCACATGATAGCTCAGAGCTGAGTCACAGCAGCAGAGCCTGAATGGACACAAAGGTCACTCTGAGTGGGTTATGAAAGAGGAAGTGGGGTCTAAGATAAATCTGACAACACCTACACACTTCTAAAACATTATTTTTAAGTTAAGTAAAAAAAACTATGTAGTGTAAGTCAGAATATATGAATGAAAATGTGCAAAGTTTAGTGTTGAAGACTGTAAGAAGGCTGAGGCTGATAGGAGAGAAGAAAAAGCTCCAGAGGCACCCAGCTCTGGTCCATGCCCAGCCATGCAGCACTGATCTGGGCCTGGAAGAGGCTTTTGTCCCCTGGGGGTGAGTCATTTAGCACTGGTATGCCATTTAATCTTTGCAGCAGGAGGGGAATGTGTTCGAGATGGGCTTTACGAGTGTCATGCCTCAGGAAAAAAAAAAGGCACCGTTTTTTTTTTTTTTTTTTTTTTTACACACAACAGATGTGGAGTTGTGGGACAGAGGAAAATACTTTTGTGAATCTGTAAGAGGCTCGAGTGCACAAATAACAGTAAATGCTTCAAACTGACTGCAGATGTGTCACTGTTGATGCAATAAGGAAGATTTATAGTAAACACAACATGTCATCGTGTCATCAGACAGGGATATATACTGTATACTATACCTCTGCACACATGACCTACAGTGCTCTTATCTTTTCATAGATCCTTTCTGGAGACTCTCCAGTCTCCCTGACCTACTACACTATATTTTCACGACTTCATATCATCATGGAAAGACCGAATGATGTACATTTACACACCTTCTGCCTAGCCAACATTACACAGACATGATTTCATACTAGCCAATTTACACATGCAACATTTGTATGTTATCTTGTATGTGTTATCTAACTTTGTGGTTTTCAGATCCTCTCACACTGATAGTATCTGACCTTCAGCCTGCCACAGATTGCATGCTTGTCTCCTACATATACATTCAAACAAGAAAACAAACCTGCTCCAAGTTTAGCGACCTCCTCAAGATCAGCAGATGTTCTGGCTGAAGTGATGGCCTCTGGGAGCTTCAGAGTGAAGGGCAACACATCCCTAAAAAAAAAAAAAAAAAAAAAAAAAAAAGGGGACAAAAGTTTGAGTGAAAGGGAGAAAGAAAAATAAAAGTGAGTGAGAGAAGGCGGGACTGAAAGCCTATTCCTAAAAGTGTGAGTCACTGTGTTGGAAGAGAGGAGCATGGCTTAGCCTGGGTGTGTGGTGTTGGCTGAACTGTATATTCAACCACACGGCCGGAGGGTAATATGTGCCTGCTGCTCTCCTCCCTGTGTCTTTTACAACATGTTTCAAAGGTTTCCATCATGCAAACCTGAGTGATCAAAGCTGGAAATGATACCAGCAGATTTCTCAAGTCAGTGAAAACCTTTAAAACCTTTAAATGTGTTGAAATGACGACTACAGAAACAGAATGTGGCCTGAAACTGTGTGGATATGAATGTGAAATGGCTGTTAAGATATTTAGGAAACAATGAAAGTATAAAATAATGCAGGAATATAAGGTTCAAATACGTCATTTAAATATGACAAGCTGTGTCTTTGTCAGTGGTCTGCCACTATTTCAATGGTGTACAGGTGGCATTAACACAGCAAGAAACAGCAATGTGTCGACAAAGGCAGCTAGCTGTAGCTAGCATGTAAACATGGATGTAAACAGGATTTAAAAAACTTTGAACAGACATGTATCACCAGTTTAACTTACATTGAGATAATTATTTATCTTAGATAAAACAGATAATTTATGTTCTTAAAGTTTTCTGAAATGTTATGTCTGAATATGAGGCGATTTATTTATTTGTTGGTGTATTTAAAAAGGAACCGAGTGCCACACATGTACAGCACAGTGCTATTTTTTCATGTGCTGTCTCTGGCAGAGAATGCTGTGAGTGACAACGTGGCTGTGTGTCCTTCAACTGTTTGTCACTGTCTGATATTCGCGGAGAAATCCTTCCACTGTTGTTGAACAATGATCACAGTTGACTCTCACTAATGATCTTGTGAAATCCACAGACACAACAGACAATGTGAGTAAAATACAACTAAATAACATCTAGATGTGTATTTAAGTTGTTTTGTTTCCACTAATCTGAAAGAAGACATGTCAGGGAAGCAGGACTAAAACAGGTTTTATTTCATGACCTCAAGGATACACACAATGTTATTTGGAATGTAAACTGACTTGCTGTTTAATGATTTGTCACTGCACACAAACAAAGTGACTGGAATTAAAGAAGCACACTGTTTCCAATTATAATGTTAAAAAATCACGCTTAGATGAGACAAATGTGACTCCAGATCTGGCACCGTAGGTGCTGTGTGCAGTGGAATAGTTGTACACGAGTCGTGTATTTTTATTCTAACTATGTAAAAATAGAGTTGTGGGAGGTGATTAACACACCTGCATCCAGCTGTCTAATCACTCTTCCCTTTTTAACACAGTAGCGTGCTGGACCTGGAGGGCAGATGGCTGAGAACTGACACCGACACTGAAATGGCAGCAACAGCGTGGCGGTGGACAAGCACGCAGAAAAAGCCTGTGATCGTCTCAGAGAATTGTGTGTGTTGTAACGAATAAAGAAGTGTTGAACGGCATCTTTCTGCATACTGAAACCCACGGTGGCAACGGTGAATGCTACAAGGTTAAAAAGGTGGAATACTTTGTGGAGCGCTTCCTTCTTTGCCTTTGTTGTTGTTTTAGCTTTGCACACCTGAACTCCTTTCTACACACAAAAATGAGTTTTATTATAAAGTAAAACATGCTATATGAAACATGCATGCTTCATATGTAAACATACAGTGTCTGATCATTTCAGGTTACATCATTTTTATAAGATATATTTTATGGCTTTATTGTATAGAGGCAGCTGAAGAGTGACTGTGGGGAGAGACATGCAGCAAAGGGCAGCAGGTAGGATTTGAACCCTGGGCTGCTGCGGCAAGGACTGAGCCTTTGTACATGTGGCAGATACATCATTATGGCAATTTAGATTTGATTTCATACATCAATACTTCACTTTCTTTTTATTTTTTATCTACAAGTTTTCAGCACAGGGAGAGAGAGAGAGAGGAGTGTCAGTGTGAGGATACATGAACCATGCAGAGGGGACATTCTGAGCCTTAGTGATGTCACCATTACAAGCATGCTGAATTAGTTATTATCAGTTGCTCCTTAAAGCGTACCCAACTACTGTGGCTGGATCACTGACACTGAAGAAAACTTTTTGTTTTTATGATCTGTCAGCAGATTTATGGACGTTGACACATGAAGGACATCAGAGATGATGACATCTTCGAGAAGTCACACGGAAACTAAAAATACCTTCTGTGTGTTCTAAATTATGACTCACAGGAGAGAAGGAGAACTCATTTTGATGCAAATTACAGCTCACACCTCACTCCTCTCACACTGCCTCACCCCCTCCTTCAACTCTCCTCCCCTCCTCCTCTTTCCAGTTCCAGATCATGTCTGTGTGAAATATATATGTGTGTATTAAACATTTAGATGCATCACATCAGTTTGGTTTGCATGTCTTTCTGTAATCAGTGATTCTGAGTGATGAACTCACCTGCTGATGCAGCAGAAAGCCACCAGACGGAAAAGGTCTGCGAAGCTCAGGCCTGATCCCTCCAAGGAGAAAGCTGTAGGAGCACACAACAGCACGATCAAGACAAAGTGCAAGAAACTCTGAATTAACCTCAAATATCATAGAACAGAAATCATGTTAACACTACAAGCATCTGTCATGTTGTAACTTACTTCACTGGCAAACAGGTCAAAACTGAGAAAGAGGCACAACAGCTAGCGCCAAGCTTTAAATAAATACATGCAAAGGAATGCTTGACTTCATCTTCATAATCCCTAGATTCACTTGAATTCCCTTGAGGAACACACACAACAGAACTTGGCGCAATGACAACATGTTACAGTAAAGGCTTTGTGACCAACATCTGGGTGTGGATACGGGCATGAGTGCGTATGCGTGTGTGTACTAATAACTGTGTGTGTGTGTGTGTGTGTGTGTGTGTGTGTGTGTGTGTGTGTGTGTGTGTGTGTGTGTGTATAAGAGAAAGAAAAAGAGACACTGTTGATAGATGCTGACATGTTCAAAGTAAGAAAAAAAATAAAGACAGTCTGAGTCTTCTGCAGTTATGTCTCCATATGTCTTCATTGAATCCAACAGACTTGTAAAACAAGTGCTTCAATATGGAGACGGATGCAGAGAAAGCGAGAGAACAAAGGTGTTTAGACTTTGGAGGGAATGAGGGAAGTGGGTTAAATCCAAACATATGTGGAGATGGCAGCAGGCCCACAACATACAACTGTCCTCATCTGTCTCAGAGCTCCGCTGAGTCTCACACTTAACTAAACTTCAGACCATGCTCATTGCAGCAGTGCAGCAGTAATAGGAACTAATGGCAGGCGGGTAGAGCTAGAGCACGCTGTTTTGTGAATAATAAATATATTAAAGTCCAAATAAATAAGGAGACAGATGACAAGTTTCCATGTTTAGCTTACAAGAAAATATCTTCTCATTGATTATTGATTTTGCTATAGGCACTACCACACATTAGTACACACAGTGTCAGCTCAAGTAACCTAAACAGGCAGATTTTAGCTTTGTCAGCAAAGCAGCTGATGTTAATATTAAAACACACTTATTAGCCACTGATATTTAGCTGCCTAAATTAAACTACCTAGCTCATGAGCTAAAGTTGGACATTTAAAGCTCCACTAATTATCAAAAGGCCATGTGTAATATGCACTTGGTGTCTTTCAGCTCTTGTTTTTGGTTTAATGTTCAAAACTTTAGTGTTCTGGTTCTGTCTCACAGCTCTCACCTCATTTCCAGCTGAAGAGTTCATGGTTTTCATTGAAAAAGCTCCAATATAAAAAGTCAGCTAACAGAAGCTAATTAGCAGCAAAATGCCTTCCTTTTCCACAGATGATTACCACAAACTGCTCCAGAAGATAGCAGTACTGGAAACAAAAATTCATCAGCTCGAAGTGAACGTGGAGATAAATGGACACTATGGGAATGAAACTACTCTGCCAATATCCCAAAACACTGAAAGGGAACAGGCTAACAGAAAGCTAAGTAGCACCACCAAGACGCAGCACGAGCCAGGTGTAAATGGCAATAAAGCAACCTGTCCTCCCTGGAACTCTCTTGGTGCAAAGCCAAAGCACTACAAATTGCCTCCCTCAGATATAGACATGGGAATACGGTTATCAGGCAGAACCCAGCACCCGGAGACTCATGATGACACCGAGTGGCCTGCACTGCCATCACACGGGAATGTCTCTTCAACCCCAGTACCAAGGAGAAAGCAACCATGGACCAAGGCTACTACAAAAACGAAGAGCAAATTGCCCCAAGACACAGGGATTCTACTAGAGAACAGATTTGCTCCGCTTTTACATAACCCTGACTCCCCAAAAGAAGGCTCATCTCCCAGCACCAGAGAAAGGTATGAGGCTAAATCGTATGCTAAAAGGCTACCGAAAGAGCTAACCACTGGGCCTCAAACTCTGATAGTGGGTGACGGAGCTGTGAATGAAATAAAACGATTTTGCACCAAGAAAAACACCAAAGTACTCTGTTTTACCAACGACATGGTGTCTGATATCTCAAGGAAGATCCTAAAGATTGCTGCTGAGCATCCGACACTGAAATCTCTCATCACACACACAGGAGCCCTTGATGTTGTGAAGCAACAATCGGAGGTATTAAAACGAGACTTTATTGATTTGATGAACAAAGTTCGGTGTTTAAATACTGAGGTGTTTTTCAGTGGACCCCTACCGACAGTTCGGCGAGGTGAGAGATTCAGCAGGCACATACTGTCTTGACACAATACCATCTGACTTTTTTAAAACTATCGTAAGTTCTGTCCAAACAGATCTGCATTAAATAATAAATTGCTCACTACAATCAGGCACGCTTCCTAAACCCCTAAAAGTAGCTGCCATTAAGCCACTCTTAAAAAAGAGAACGCTGGATGCTTCCATGTTAACCAACTACAGACCTATCTCAAATCGTCCTTTTATAGCCAAGATCGTTGAGAAAGTGTTTTTTAATCAACTCAGCAACTTCTTGAACACCAGTGGACTCTTTGACAAATTTCAGTCAGGCTTCCTTCCTTCCTTTCCTTCAGTTAAATCAAGAAAAAACTGAGGTCATTGTTTTTGGCAATAAAGACACCTAGAGTCACTGTCTCCAGAAACTAAAGACCAAGGCCGAAACCTTGGCGTGCTGATAGACTCAGATCTGACCTTCAGTCATATCAAATCAGTCACCAAAACAGCCCTTTATCAACTGAAGAACATATCCAGAATTAAGGGCTTTATGTCCCAAACAGATCAGGAGAAGCTGATTCATGCCTTCATCTCCAATAGACTCGACTACTGTAATGGTCTTCTGACTGGACTCCCCCAAAAAAGTATCAAACAGCTGCAGCTCATTCAGAACGCTGCAGCTCGAGTTTTAACCAGAACAAAGAGATCAGAGCATATCACCCCAGTTCTCAAGTCTTTACATTGGCTTCCAGTCAGCTACAGAATAGATTTTAAAGTTCTGCTACTAGTTTACAAATCACTGAATGGTTTAGGTCCAGAATACATAAATGACATGTTAGTAGAGTATAAACACAGTAGAGCTCTGAGATCTACTGACTCAGGTCAGATAGTGGAGCACAGAGTTCAAACCAGACACGGTGAAGCAGTATTTAGCTGTTATGCTGCACACAACTGGAACAAACTACCAGCAGAACTCAAATCAGCCCCAACTGTAAGCACTTTTAAATCCAGGTTAAAAACATTTCTCTTTTCATGTGCTTATGGATGATTTTTTTGAATATTTTTTTTAAATTGTAATCTTGGATTCGCACTGCAAGTCCTCTTAATTGTTTATATATATATATATATATATATATATATATATATACACACACATATATATATATATATATATATATATACACACACACACACACACACATACACATACATCTTTTTTTCTTGTTCTTGTACTTTCTTCTTTGTTCTTGCTTTTAACTGTGTGTTTTTACAAATTGTTTGTTTTTTATGCTGTTTTATGCTGTTCTTTTTAAATGCTTTGTCTTTATGTAAAGCACATTGAGTTGCCTCTTGGTATGAATTGCGCTATATAAATAAAAATGCCTTGCCTTGCCTTGTCTTGCCTTGCCTGTGCAGACAAAGTTAGCAACTTGCTGGTAAATACTGTGGAACATTTAGCAGCTAAAGAACCAGAGATTCATTCATTTGGTGGACACAAACACGACTCCAAATGAATGATAATGTTGCTTTAGGCAACTGGCAACTGTTTGATAACATATATATCACCTTAAAACAACTTGACTGGTAATATATGTCAATTTTGTTGTTCAGTTGCCCCAAAGATCCCAAAAAAATAAAATCTGGCAATATCCCATAAAAAAACTACTAAATAATACAAAGAATCTTAGCAGTAGTTTAGTACAGAGCTAAAGACCACCAAACCATACTTACTTTGGACTTTGTCACATGGCACATTGGCCAATATCTGGCAAACACAACAATTTAGCATAGCTCAACAGCTGTTTTCTCTTTAAGAACACAAGCTCTGACAGGTCCTGCCACATATTAATATTTCAGTTTCTGAGTAGTGAATCACATAAAACAGAAATAAATTCCAGTCAGTCATTTATTGCAACATACACAGTTGAATTGTCTCCTGCTGTGATCCAGAAAAAAAATGTGAACAATGCTTGCAAAGAATTGTTGACTGAACACAAACACACAACAACCAGATTATTTAGCTTTATAGACGGCAATATCTACCTCTCAGTCTGTCCACCACTGGTCAGTTAAATATCTTGACAAATGTTGGCTGGGTTGGTATGAAATTTGGTACATATGTCCACCAGCCGATTAGTGTTCAATTCAATTGTTCAAATATCCAATCAGCCTTGGCTGATGGTGTTTGGCGCTACTTAGCAGACAATAACATGCTACTGTACTAAAATAAGGTGAAGAAAGCACTGCCTCACAGAGTTGTAGATTAACTACAGTAGGGTTAAAACAGGAAGGACTGCTGGTGTAACAAGTCTACATGTGTCCTGAACAAAAACAGTCCTACATTACTGTTGACATGTACCCGTCCTACTACATGCTCGTTGGACCCTATACCAACAAACCTACTTCAATCAATTAGCCCAACCATCACTCACCGTGTTCAAAGTGGCTCGGGTAACACCTCTACTCAAGAAACCCTCTCTCAACCCTGCTCAGGTCGAGAACTATCGTCCTGTCTCGCTTCTTCCATTCTTATCCAAAACTATTGAACGGGCGGTCGCTAAACAACTCTCAGAATTCCTCCTACAGAACAATCTTCTTGATCCAAATCAATCTGGTTTCAAGAGCGGCCACTCGACTGAAACTGCTCTGCTATCTGTGACAGAAGCCTTAAAAGAAGCAAGAGCAGCAGCAAAGTCCTCTGTCCTCATTCTACTTGACTTATCAGCTGCCTTTGACACAGTTAACCATCGCTTCCTCCTCTCTACTCTCTCAAACATGGGCATCTCTGGCTTGGCTCTTTCCTGGTTTGAATTCTACCTGACAGGACGCTCATTCAGTGTATCCTGGCTTGGACAGTCGTCCACTTCGCATCACCTCACCACAGGGGTCCCCTAGGGCTCAGTGCTGGGGCCCCTGCTATTCGCTATCTACACCACCTCCCTGGGTCCGATTATCCTCTCACATGGCTTTTCCTATCACTGCTATGCAGATGACACTCAGCTCTATCTGTCATTTCCTCCTGATGACCCCTCGATCTCTGCACGGGTCTCTGATTGCCTCTCAGACATCGCCACATGGATGAAGGCACATCACCTCCAGCTGAACCTCTCTAAAACTGAACTGCTGGTCCTCCCAGCCAAACCTACTATACACCATGACATCAACATCAAAATTGATTCCCTATGTCTCGCCCCCACCAGGTGCTGAGAAACCTAGGGGTTATGATTGATGACCATGTAACCTTTTCCATGTCGCCTCAGTTTCCCGGTCATGCCGCTTTGCACTTTACAACATCAGAAGAATCAGACTTTACTTAACTCAACATGCTACTCAACTCCTGACACAAGCTATCGTTATCTCAAGACTAGACTACTGTAATGCCCTCCTGCCTGCCAGCCTGCTCAGTGAAACCTCTTCAGATGATCCAGAACGCGGCGCCACGCCTGGTCTACAGCCAACCCAAAAGGTCACATGTCACCCCGCTGCTCATCGAGCTCCACTGGCTACCTGTTGCAGCCCGCATTAAATTCAAATCTCTAATGCTCGCCTACAAAGTTGTCTCCGGTACTGCACCTACCTACTTGAATGTCCTCATACATGCATATGCTACCTTACGACCCTTGCGCTCCTCCAATGAATGACGCCTGGCTCTGCCACCCGTTCGTTCAAGGCAATCCAAACTCTTCTCGTTTGTTGTTCCCCGCTGGTGGAACGCACTACCAGTTCCTACCAGAGCAGGGGCGTCCCTCTCTACCTTTAAAAAACTCCTGAAGACCCAGCTCTTCAGAGAATACCTTCTCTCCTTGCACTACACGACAGATCTACACCTTAAAGAATTGTCACTAGCACTTATTGCTGCACTAACACTTCTTATCGTACTATACCTTGATTGTTCCCTTTTCTGTAAGTCGCTTTGGATAAAAGCGTCTGCTAAATGACTAAATGTAAATGTAAATTACAAAAACATGTTGCCTTGGGAACCAGTGAGATTTTAAACTATGCTTCAAGAAAATTGGTTTGAGTAACAGATCCATGAGTTTGAAGGGAGACGCCAAAACACTTGATAGAGGAAGGACTTAACAATTCTGGAAAGAGGACTAACAATCAGTACCCAAGTAGACGTACTGTTATATTAGTGAGCTGTTAGTTGATGTTTAATGCAATGTCAATAGCAGGCCATCAGTTGAAAGATCAGATGATAAATGATAAAAAAGTATGAATGGATCAGACTGAGGCCACTTGTTTTCATAAATATACACATAAAGCTACTAAAAACCTTCTGAACCTGCCTAGGACACATGAAGTTCGTAGAGCCTCATCTGTCTTCATTTGGTTTCTGTGTCTCCGAAACTTCAGTCCCTAAATTACTCCCAACTTCTGCTGTTCTGGTCAGCGTGCTCACCTCTTCAAACCTGTGTCTGTTACAGTGTTTTTTTGTTCAAGGTTTTCATTGGCCCACAGTGTGTGTTCTTCATGGTGTGTGCAAAAAAATAGAACAGAGTGAGCAGAGCACCGTGCCACGTCTGAACAGGACAGTTTGTTAACATGGATACTGAAAGGAAGCGGGAAACACTGTGTGCCTGGCACAAGCACAAAAGTGCAGATGAAATGTTTGGACATGATTCAAATTATAGGTCTACTCAGTACAAAATTATGATTTTAACAGAAGTGAAGTACATCGTATAATGTAATGCATACTTAGACGTTAAATTACAGGCTTTAAAAAAATACTCATAAAAGTACGAACCAATAAGTATCCAAAAAAAAAGGTAATTACAGTAACGAGTAGTTGTAATTCATTACTTCCATCCTTACAGGCACCACAGTTAAGTCCAGGGTGAACAGGAATGTGTGCTTGCATGTATTTGATTGGCTGATAGCACCTTGTAAGATGATGCTGAATTGAGTTGCAACTTTCAACTTTGGAGAACTCTGGAGTTCTTCAGAAATCTGCTGTGTTGAACAGATTATTCTTAATATGAAAGGTCATTTCTTAAATTTCTGCAGAATTAAGATAATTAAATTACTACAATCGATGAGAACTTAAAGGTTTCTTTTTTGCAGGAAGTCTCTCTGAATGGATTTTTGTATTTATTGTTCTCTTCATAATAAGAGAGACATGAGTGACTCTTCAGTCTACACCTTTTACCACTTATCAGCACCAACAGAAAAGGCGCTCAAGGCTGCACTGGGCGGTGACTCATATGCAGCACTCTCACTAAGTAAGCATTTGGAAATTCCAGTGTGTTTCAGACAGAGACAAGCGTAATCACATGCAGGTACAAAAGAGGTGAGATGCTGAGTTAAAGCTTCAGGAAAATCCCTTTCTTGTTAGGGAACTAAAAATAGAACAAAAAGACAAAAAGAACAGTGAAGGCAAACAGTGACATTCAAGAGTTATCTCTGACGCAGAAAAGATAACCTTGGAACAAAGCCTCAAGGAGAACACTGTACAGAGTAGATGGTTCTTTCTGGAGGGCTTATTTTATACATTACGTATTTTGGGTTCTATAGTTTGAGCCTTTTTATGCAGTGTTTGTTTCTACACGCCTGGGTTGGTATTAATCGCACTGGGCCACACCAAGTCATGAATTCTTGTGTTCTAACACATCCTCAGTACTCTCTCAGTACTTTTGTACCATCTAACTGAATCACTGTGGTTTGGAGTTGAGTTTCACTCCTCTGTTCTTGTTTGTCCTTTCAGATATCAGTCTCGTTTTACAGTTTACTGATCACTCTCAGACGTATCAGAGCTTTACGAAGTTACTGCTGATGCTGCAAGCCGACTATGTCCTGCTGCTGCTTCACATTTCATTAAAACTACTTGAGCCGCAGCAGAAGTTTCCATCCAAAAGTATGTTACTTTATGGTCATGATGCTATTCACATTCTAAAAAGGACTGACTGGAGTAAAAGTTACTTTAGAATTTATGTTAGTTAATGGTTATGAGGGACACCTTCTTAACTTTGATGAAATGATTGATCACATTTTTTCTTGGTGAATCCAAACTCTACATATATACAGTATGTATAAGCCATCATAAATCTGGAATGTGATGATTTACGTCAAACATTTCCTCATTTTCAAACAACACAAAAATGCGCAATGTGGCCATATTTGAAGCTAATAAAGACCTTAAGAGTGTTTTTGGCCTAAAGGAGATTCTATTCATTGCAGTGAAAAATCAAAAGCTGCACACTATTCTGTTTTTATACTAGATGTGGGTCATAATGATTTAGGCCTGTATGATTTTTTTTCATCATTTCATCATTGCTGCATTATTATTCTTCAAGTGCTCTGTCCAAAATCTATAATTAGGTTGCAGCAGCGCAGGAATTCCAGCGGAGGAACTGAGCCAATTTCATCAGCATATTTCCTGTGATAACCTGTTCAATTGTTTGTGTTGCTGAACAAGGACTTGATTAGAAGATTTATGCATTGCCATAATAAAACAAACAATGATGCTTACTGTACTGGCTCTCCTTCACGGGGAAGTCTTTGACGGGAACTGCAGAGTCTTTGTCCATGCGCAGAGAAATGACTTTCTTCTGCAGGCTGGTCGACTTCCTCACCATAAATGTCTGCAGGCCAGGGAGGGAAACATCCAATCAGAACATATTTATATATGTATTATAAATATGTATTATTATGTACTTTCTATATTTATACACTTATATAGACATGTATACATGCACATTGTACATAAGTACCCAGTCAATGTGTAGAAAGTAATCTATTATTGTAATCTATATTGTATTTAAAGTCTACAGAAGACTTGATCTCTACATAGACATCATATGTTGCTTTTTATAAATATGAATACTTATAACACCTAATTTTTGCCCACTTGTATATATGTAACAGTTCTTTGTTAGTTACCAGTCTTAAGCTCTTAAGTTCTTGTTTTTGTTCTTTAAAGTTTATTGAAAGTACACTGAGAACAACAGTCAGAGTCTTTTATGTGAGTTAGGAAAGCTACGATGATATTTTTGCTCGAGTGTACAGTGTTGAACATCGGACACAGTTTGATTAGTCATCGTTATCTGTTAGTTATGATGCTGCTCACATTCTGAAAGGTTTGACTGAAGTTCAGTAAAAGAAACTTTGAGAAAAGTTTTGTTGACGGAATTTATTTGAGTTTCACCAAACAGCACGACGACTTTCAGAATTGTGATAAAAGGGATTTTTTTCTTGGTGAATTCATCCAAATATATAGACTCCATCTTGAATCTGCAATGTGATTATCTATTATTTTACTTTTTGTAGAATTTACACACAAAGAAATCTAACCACCATTTTGCTTGCTAGTAAAAAAAAAAAGGTTGGCCTAATTTGATTCACTATAGACCATCATCATTATCATCATCATCATAGACTCATCTTTGTCTAACTTTCTGGCAGTGGATTAACATCCCGTCAAGTGTTTACATTACAAAGATGTTCAGGTTGAGGTTGGACTGTGCTAGAAGAGTTTATTGGTAGCAAAGATTCTGGGAGTTGTAGTCTGAGGAAGTGTTGAACTCATTGCTTCTCCTTCTCTGTGTGTGTGCTAAGTGGCTAAGTGATTTTTTTACACACAAGTGAAAGCTTTAAGTCAACAGTTTTAGATACAAGAAGCCACAGTGGCTGCTGCTCCCTCACCCCAGTGGGTTGGCTCTGCAGTATACGGGTGGCGTTGTGGTGGCTGAGGCCCAGCTGTAGCCACACGGCATGTGTGTGCACCAGTCTGTCCAGAACGCTAAGCCGCCGATGGAGGGAGTCGTAGCCCGAATCTCTCGCTCCGGCCAGCGCCGCTCCCATCCCAGCGCAAGGCGACGCCTGCAGGAAGAGACCTCCCACCTCTTCACCCAGCCTGGAAACAAGACAAAAAATATTATATATATTATATTATACATCTCATACTGCTACTGAACGATGATGACAAATGTACAAACGTTCACAGGATGTCAGACTAACTCCAGTGTGTTTGGAATATCTGCATTAACTGTGGGTTTATTTTTTGCAGGATGAATGAACCAACCACTTTTATTTGAATTCCTCCAGTCTATATACTAAACTCTCAGCTGTCCTGATTTCAGTTATAAATATCAAATATATTAAAATCAAACAATCAGCTGATGAGCAGTGACTGCTATGTTTTATCTCCTCCATCAACTGTCAACACCATCAGACCCAGAATGCAACAGACAGGTTAACGTGATCCAATCAGCCGTCACTGCCAAATCAGATTTAGAATCACTACGATGCCACTTAATTGCACTGCAACAGTAGTCATCAACCTTTTCATCCGTTCGTCCTGCTGCCACAGAATTTTTCTCCTTAACCCTTTAACTGCATTACTAACCGAGGTAAGCCAACACATGACCAAGAAATCTTCTGCACCTGCATCGACCTGATTTCTCCTGATCCCTTCTCTTCAGGCTGAATGTGACATGAACATCAGACACAAGTGGAAGTAAACAGTTGTGGATATGTTATGCGAATGAAGGCAAAGACATGTCAAAAATGATTCAACTTGAGGGACAAATAACCACGACTGTGTGACTCCACTGCAAGAATGTAGAGCAGCAGGACAAAAGAGATGCTGAAGTAGTAAAACAATAAAAAAATTAAAAAAAAAAAAAAAAAAACAGACACCACATTCTTTGGAAAATTTGTAATCATTCCAAGTCTGAGCGAGACGACAAACACCAGCTGTCTGTGGCAGCAAAAACACTCCAATACTTTCTGCATGTTTCACTTTTATAAAGTATTGAGATGGTTCACTTTAGTCACAGTGGTGATACCACACTGTAAAATATTTAAGTTAAAGTCCTGCATTTAACAGAAGTTAAAGATTTTGAAGTATTATGAGTAAAATGAATCATATCTCAGCATGTTACTGTGGCAGTGCCTTTGTAATTTGAAACGTTTCATTCGTTTTGAAACGAATCACAATATTCTTCATGCTTAATTTATGTTTTCATTTGTAAAGGAACTATTAGCTGTCAAATAAATGTAGAGGTCTAATCATCTCCTCCTAAACTGTAGTCGAGCAGAAGTACACAGTGGTGTGACATACAGTGACTACTTGACCTAATTATCTACTATTAATAATAATTATCACAGTTCTTTCCACCCTTCCGTCAAGCACTGAGTTGACCACACACACAAACACACACACACACACACACACACACACACACACACACACACACACACACACACACACACACACACACACAAACTATAAAATAATATTTGAAGTGCTGACAGGGGAAAAACCAATGACTCATTCAGTATAAATTCATAAACATATGAAGTAACTGGATTTGAGTTTCATGCTGGTCAGCCTCTTTCACACTTCCTCTGCACTTCACAGGTATTTACTGAGACGCCCTCAGAAGAGGAATGAATTACCAAAAATGCAAAGGAAACAATCCAGGTACTCTGCGCACAATCTCAAAGTGAATTCAGATCACACCCACACATCTCTTCTTTTCCACAGGACAGGACAGCATGTGACCCCCTCCTGGAGAGGGCTGTTCTACTGTATTTAAGCAATAACAATTCAACCATTTCCATTTGTCACACAGAATTAATTAACAGCTTTAAACTCACAGACACTGTAATGTGTGAACAGCTGAAACAGAAATAAATTATGATTCCTAGCTTCTCCTGACCGGCAGTCAAACAACAAACAACAAACATCTGTGAAGCTACGCACAATACTGTTTTAAAGAAGAAAAAAAAAAAGCATATTGCTCGACTCAGTCGAGACACACTCGAATATTTGGTGTGAACGATGGCCAAAACATCAAATCCAAGACTGGGCTTGAGTACTACAGCAAGACTAACAGGAAAAAGTTCCCATACAAACACACAAACACACACACTCACACACACAACCTAAGAGTTCCACAGACAGAGCTTGATGAGAGTGTGCTGGTATCTGGTAATCACATATCACAGAACACAATATTTGAAGTCGTTTTAATGGTGCTCTCTGCTGGTCGCTGCAGGGACTGCACAGCATTAAATCACAAACACACACACACACACACACACACACACAGTCAGAACCAGAAGACTGTTACATGCAGACACACTATGAAATATGAACTCACCCGAGCGGTGTGTCTGTGTTGTGGTCTCCTTCTGCAGGTTCAGTTTTATTCCCCATTTCCTTCTTCAGTGTGCCGATTTCCCAGGCAAATGAGTCGATCAGCTACAAAGAGACACACACACACACACACACACACACACACAGACACGCGCACACACGCGCGCACGCGCGCACACACGCGCGCACACACACACACACACACACACGCACACGCGCACACACACACACACACCATCATTTAAAGGAAATGAAACAGAGATCAGCTCAAACAGAGATATATACTTGTATCTATGGAGATGTTTCCAGGCTAAAGAAGTGTGTACAGATCTTACTACTAGTTTTATGAACTAGCTCTTGTTTGTGTGTGTGTGTGTGTGTGTGTGTGTGTGTGTGTGTGCGTGTGTGTGCGTGTGTCCCATTGACCAATCAGTTACTAAAGAGGAACACAGAACAACACTCTTCACCAGTGACAGACTTGTAGGTGGATAGAAGTAAAGCTTGTGACCGTGGGCATAAAACAGAGAGGTTATTTTTGTTGTTGTTATATGTGAATAAAAAACTGCAATAAAATGTTTTCATAGTCAAACAGTGCGGGACACAACCACTATGCATATGCAGCCCCAACCAGTTCACCACCAGCATGCATCTTCTCCTGCACCATGTGTTTGCTGAGGTTATCAGCTGAAGTGTTTTGTGCAGGTTGTCTTCTGGTTCAGAAACATTTGACTGATGTCTGTCTCCACCATCACTCACATCCTACTCCTTGTAGTGGGTGGATCAGGTCCACTGAGTTTCAAAAAAACCCTTTAAAAAGGGAAAATAACAAATATTTGTGTATTTCTACAGTCAACAACCATTCAGCTTAGCTTAGCATAAAGGCTGGAGAGAGGAGGACCAGCTTTGTTCCAAGAAACAGAATCAGCCTCTCTGCATCTCTAAAGCTCACTAATCATGTCAGGTCTTGTTTACTGAATTCACAAACCATGAAACCATGAAGGTTATGTGCTGGACTACTTTCCGATGACTCTCAACCGCTCTGATCTTATCTTCCCCACCTCACACACACCCAACACCTTGTCACGCGTGGAACTGCCAATCAGTTCCATGCAAGACTGAGTTAATCTGTGGTTACGCCTCCCTATGATCTCTGGATTTCTTTGCTTTCACTGAGCTTTGGGTCACACCAGACAACACAGTCACCCCTGCAGCCCTCTCCTCAGCCTACTCCATCACACACACACCCAGAACAATAAAGATTTTCTCTCTTCATACTTCAACATTTCACTCTTTCGTTTGAATTTTACACTGTCTGCTGCTGATCTGCTGAAAGTGAACATTGTGGTGTTCTACCACCTACCAGGTCCTCTCCTGGAATTCTTAGAAGAGTTGGACGCCTTCTGATTGAACATCCCTGGAGATGCCTCCCCACTGTGACTTCAACATCCAGACAGAGGTTAACATCTGACTTATTACCTTTACTCTCTTTTTACTCTCTGATTCTCTCCCCACACCCCCTCACCCACAAAGCTGGTAACCAATTCAATGTGAATTTATGTTCACCAGGAACTGCTCTACCTCTAACTTCTCTGTCTCTGACCACTTCTTCATAGCATACTACTAATACTTTGTCCTCTTCTCTGGGCTGGCAGAAAGTTCTGAAGACATCCTCACTCATCAATTTCTTCTCCTGTCACTCCTCGCCTCCTCATCTGCAGCTTCTTTCAATCTTCCTTCTTTAAGGATCCCTCTGACACTACCGCCTACCATGCTTCAAATGTCTCAGGCTCGTTTGACATCCAGGACACTACACTCTGCCGCTGCCAAACGGCTTCCTCCTCCCTCACTATGAGGGTGGTCCAGCTACCATTCAACAAAACCGTGACTGTTTGCTGTTCTGGCTCCACAATGGTGAAACAAGCTCCCCATTAACATCAGGACAACAGAAACTCTACACATCTTCCAGCAGACGTAGACTTCCCAAAAAAAACTAAAAAATTTCTGATTGTTTCTGAATGTAGCATGAAGTAGTTCAGCATGTTTGATAAAGTCGATGTACTTAAATGATTCCAGCGATTCTTGAGCTCAATCAATATCAATATGGTTGGATAAAAGTGTCAGCTACATGAATGGAATGTGTTATTAAGTTATTGTATTTGATCAGTCTTAATAATCTTCCTGGTTTTTGAGAGCTCTTGGGTTCTTTTTATTCTTGTAGGTTGTTTCTAGGATGTGATCTTTGTTCTTACAACTTTATATCCCATTGTTGTTTCATTCTTGTTTTGTCACATATTTCGGGTTACTGGTTTCATGTTGTTTGTCTGTAACTCCCTGTTATTGCTGCCTATCTTGGCCAGAACAAAAAGATTTTTTTTTTTAATGTCAGCACTAAAGAAAACAGAACAGCGTGGGGATTTCCTAAGATGTGTTCTGCTGCCAAAATGTCGAAAATCAAAACATATCAGCGTTTCTCGGTCACTCTGGCAAATCCTAGCACCATTTTCCAGCAGACATCTCCATTTCAAACCACACATCTGCTGCACGCTGTGAAAATCTGCTGTCAGTCTCCTCTTCAGTTCTGTTTTACTTCTATTAAAGTCATGCTGAATCAGTGCATTTACTACCATTTACTCCCCCAGACACTCTGAGCAAGCTTTTTCTAAAAACTACTCAAGACTGTAAGTCTGACCCTGAATAACTCAAAGTCAAACGTTAACTCAGTGTGTGCACGATAATGTGCACAAAGATGAGCCTTAGCATTTGTATTAGCAGACACAAAACCAGTCTGACCAGTCAGAATGTAGATATCAGACTCATCGTTTCCTGTCTTTTTTGATCCTATTCTAAAATGAGCTGTATTTACAGTGATTACCTCTCTTTATGTAGTTTTCATTGTCGCTCTGAATTTAAGTTGTCCTCACACGTAATCCATGTAATCCAGTGTAATAAGTCTCATTGATATCAGGCTCATTGCTTACTGCTCTTTCTGTGACTCTGTGTGTCAGAGCTGTCTTGATGTACTGCAACGAAATGAAACGAAAACAGAACATTGCACTGCTGTTGCGTCACTGGTGGCACTCCTGTGGATGACCTTGAGCTACAGGAAATGCAATGCATTTGACACTGATGCCAAAGCAGCAAAAATGTCCCTAAAACAAAGACATGGCCACATTTTGACAGATCTGCAGTAAACATTGCTGGAGCAATCCAAACACCTCCGACTATTCACAACTTCACTGTGCCCTGCTGTGTGGATAACTACTCACACTGTGTGCCTACTTTATGAAAACAACCTGAGTTTGTGTGGCTTCACTGTAACCAAATATAACAGTTCATCTTCTGGCGGGTGTGGCTCAGGACGTAGAGCGGGTTGCCCACTAATCAGATGATCGGTGGTTCGATCCCTGACTCCTCCAGTCTGCATGTCGAAGTGTCCTTGGGCAAGATACTGAACCCCAAACTGGTCCTTGTAAGTCGCTTTGGATAAAAGCATCAGCTAAATGACTAAATGTAAATGTAAATCTTCTGCTGTATTTCTGATTAAAGTATCTGACGATGGGAGTCAACAAATCAAGCAGGACCGACATCTTTAACAAGAAAGAACAAGAACACAGCCTTCATTTCACACATTTAGTACCAAGCTCTGAAAGCTTTTGTTTCATAGGAACACAATTATTTTTCTTAGAATTCAGTTCCTGGCTCTTTTCAGTTTCGTTTCCCAGTTATGTCTAGTTGGGTAATGTTTCAGTTGGGTAACATCACATCAGCTGCTTGAGCAGGGCGAGGAAACAATTAGCTGTTTCGAGAGAATCACAAATTCTGACTCACCCGATTTACCAAAAGTTTAATTCGAATGACAGGATCACAAGTCCCTGACGCTAAAATATATCGTGCACTGGAAAAACGTTTTTTCCCCCGCAGGCATATAACCTCCTTCTCAAGAAGAATGGGATTTAAATTCAAAGGGTTTTATTTGCATGACCAGATTCAGGTGCATTAATCTACTGCCAAAATATTTGAAAGGAAACTGAAAATTCTAAAAACGTGCCGCAGGAAAAAAAACATTTACCAAAGCAGATCTTGTCAGTACAGTATCCAAAGAGCTGTTCAAATTCATGGTAACCTTCACGAGGAAACTCAATCTGAAAACCTGAGACCATACTGGCAAGGACACTGCCGCTGACACAAAATGGCATACATTTACATTTACATTTAGTCATTTAGCAGACGCTTTTATCCAAAGCGACTTACAGAAAAGGGAACAATCAAGGTATAGTACGATAAGAAGCGTTAGTGCAGCAATAAGTGCTAGTGACAATTCTTTAAGGTGTAGATCTGTCGTGTAGTGCTAGGAGAGAAGGTACTCTCTGAAGAGCTGGGTCTTCAGGAGGTTTTTAAAGGTAGAGAGGGACGCCCCTGCTCTGGTAGGAACTGGTAGTGCGTTCCACCAGCGGGGAACAACAAACGAGAAGAGTTTGGATTGCCTTGAACAAACGGGTGGCAGAGCCAGGCGTCGTTCATTGGAGGAGCGCAAGGATCGTGGGGTAGCATATGCCTGTATAAGGGCGTTCAAGTAGGTAGATGCAGTACCGGAGACAACTTTGTAGGCGAGCATTAGAGATTTGAATTTAATGCGGGCTGCGACAGGTAAACTACAGGGGCACTGTAAAATTCCACAAGGTCAAATGCCCCACTACCTGCAACAAAACCACCTTTAACCAACAAAACCATCTTTCAGGTGTCATTAGGAAAGTATGTGTGCTTGGCACTGGGACTGGCGAGACGCCAAATAGGGCAGAATAAACATTTTATGTTTACAGACATATATTTTACTGCAGTGAGATGACTGGACTCAATGTTAGTCACCTCTCTGTGTTACATTTCTTTATATTAGTGAAAACAGATGACTACACTTGAAATCAACTCAGTGTTAGCTTAAGTTATCATGGTTGATCTTGATTGTTCTGTCTTCTATAGTTCTCTTCACTCCCCACCTTTATTTGACTTTTTCTTCCTCCCAGATCAAAATTAAGTCAAGAGCAGATGTGAAGGAGGAAAGACTGTCATATCATATCGTATCATGTATCATTTCACACTATATCGTACAGAAATAATGTTTTGTCAGGAGTCCCTTGCTTCTTTGCTGTGAGGTATGGTTACACTTAAAGGCGTGTGTGTTTAAGGCAGGTCTGTAATTATCACAGGCTGCAGAGAAACCATAACACAGCTTTACACTGAAGGCTGATCATCAGCTGATAATCAGTTTCTATCAGCAAACTACAGATAAAGTGCTCATGGTGATGTTGTACTTTGATTACTTCTTCTTTTGTTTCGTATGAAGAGCTCTCCAGTCTGTTTGTTCAATGTGTGACAAGCTGGATTTCATCACTCGTATACACCCCCGAAAACACCTATCAACTCACAGATTCATTCCCGGTTTGAGCCACAAGTCACCCCCTTCCATTTATCACTCACTGAGTTTTAGCCCCTGGAACAAACTGAACTGAAAGTATTTTGTGTTTTGTGAAACTGACTGGAATTGCAAATGTGAAAAGGAACCTGTAGTCAAAAAACGTTGTCTCTTGTTTTGTTCTTTATCCTTGTGACAAAACAACAAACTAAACCTGACTGATCTTAAATGCCAGGAGAGAGGAGAGAGGATGGGTTGGCACCCAAATAAAATTTTTTTAAAAATATCATGAATCATAAAAATCATAAATGCATGACATCAACATCATCATGCAACCAAGAGTGGTAAGCAAACAACATGACATGACAGTTAGAAAAGATGGAGATATGGATTCACTATTAAACTATCAAATTCTATTCTGAGGTGTCTCTGTGGATTTTGTGTCTGATCGTCGATACCTGACATAACTGTGGTACGCATGTCTAGACAAGAACATGATCAAACAAGACGCATCAATGGAGACTGACCACAGTGCAGCCCACAAGATGACATCAGCTTCTTAAAGTGTGAGAAACAGGAAGTGACAGGCCTTCCTGATTCTGATTATTGTTAAATAACATTATGATCATTTGAACTAGAATGATGATGCTGTTGCTGCTGACTATTATCGTCATCCCTTTTGTTATTTTGTGGAATTTCAGTTACACAAGTTTGTTTCTATCACACTGCACGAGAATGCACAGACCTCCATGTGCACACATGCACAAACATACAATTTAGACGCAGCTGTACTGACAGTAGTGAGCTGATCAATATCCAGCTTTAAACATGTGTCCAGCTGCTGACTGTCAAATACACACACACACACACACACACACACACACACACACACACACACACACACACACACACACACACACACACACACACACACACACACACACACAGCTCTGATTCAGGATGGCAAAGTGAAGGTACATCATTATCAGCCATCATAAATAAGATCCTGTCTTGTCTCGTGGTGATGCATCGTGAAAAAACATGTCACGCTAGCGTAAATATTGTGATATGAAACAAAGAACAGAGATGAAAAGCCTGACAGGAAAACCACAGAGCTGTACTCAGGCCGGCTCCACCTCGCTCCTCCTCCTCTTTAATCTTCTCCAGGATTTAGCCTGTAACTGGAGGCTTTGCAGCCCCCGCCCGCCCGCCCACCCACCCACTTCTCCTTGCCCTATGTAAACTAGAACAGTTCAAACCTCCCATCCTGTCTTATCTGAGTGGCACGTACCTTGAAGAAACTGCCTTTCCTCTCCTGCTTGCGAGATGGACTGATGGTACTGGTGGACATGTTGTCTGTAGAGCCTTCTCTGTCTGTCTCTGCTGAGCTGTCTGTAAAGGAAAGAGAGCAAGAAGGCAGCTCAGTTTTGTCCACTCGATGGAAAAGAGGAAAAAAAAAACTGTTTCCTAGGCTACACAAGTGAGCTTTAAACCTCAACTTTTGCACCGACCTGGACAGTCTCAAAGTGCTCTGAAAAAAAAAAAAAAACATACTGGATAGACTCCTGCTGGTGAAGATCATGTGATATGATCGAAACCTCCAGAACAGCTACTAAACTGACCTTGACGTGAGACCAATGACTGAGTGAAGAACCTACACCTGGATCTGCAGCGACCCTCGGCTTTGCAGAGTTGTACAGTCAGTTTCAGATCATTGTTGAGCAGTCCAGCCCACAACTTCACTGTTTTGGGTCAGCGTCATTTTCAGCCACAGCAGTCAGCTGTTTTCACTGTACACTACCTGCTCAGCACTGACGGACACAGCTACAGACTGCTGAGGAACATAGTGGAGCAATATGTGGCCAGAAACACAACTACAAATGATTCTGTTGCTGTAACTGCTGAATGTGTAAATCATATATTCTACATCAACTTTATAATGCTGACAAACTCAAATTCAACACTCCATACTTTTCTTGATTGCACAATTCCATCGAAATGCAAATTTCACAACAGTGGACTTTAGCATGAGTTTGTAATGACTCACTCACCAGTGTGTCACCGTGTCACATTCAGCTGTCAAAATGAGTTGGTTTAACATGACCAGCAATCCTTATCACATTAATGTGCAG
Source organism: Sciaenops ocellatus (assembly GCA_033000465.1). Classification (NCBI taxonomy): domain Eukaryota; kingdom Metazoa; phylum Chordata; class Actinopteri; family Sciaenidae; genus Sciaenops; species Sciaenops ocellatus. The sequence goes on along the minus strand of CP136872.1, from coordinate 3,584,371 downwards.
TAGTTGTAGTCAAAACTGTGTGTGAACCACACCCAGCACTGATGTCAGGCTAACTTGAACACACCTTCAGTAGACTGCTGCATTATTACAGTCAGATGACCTCAACTACTAGAGCTGAGAAGAGGAAAAAATGATCATATTTAAGTGAAGTCTACATTCTTACAATATGTAACAATATGAACGATATATAACTTTGCTTGTAACGGTGACATCTAGTGGTTAAAAGCTGGTACTGCAGTCCAAATTCAAACTACTGGAGACTCGTATTCCCCTCCTCCCTCCTACCCAGACTCGAAGCTCATGCAGGTTGCCAGATTGAAGACACCGGACCTCCCTGATGGCAAAACGAGACCGGATCACACAGAACAAAACACCAACAGCCCATCTGGTCCAGAAAGCAGAAACATTGACTGTAGTGTTGTTGTCAAGTGAGTTTCTTTCATCTCCGATGACACAGCATTTTATGATTTAATACAGTAAATATCTTACTAACATATTGTTCCTGTAAAGAAAAGATATCCTGTAGATAAAACATAAGTTGGAATTCTTTTGGCTCTATTCTTCTGATCTTACAAAGTAACTTGCTCATTTCAAAAACTGCTCAATAACAAAAGAATTAAAAGCTACTGTGACGATTGTCACTGTCACTGACTGCGTCACAATCAGCATGTTAAATCAACGCATCATACTTGTCCTGTACTGTTAAGTAAGCCTGCTACATCAGTTAGCATACATTCAATATTGTATATTTATTGGCCTGGTGCAACGCCCGTCCCGCAAACTAGCCAGTTGTTGTTGGTGTTCCTGTGGTTTGTTTGTTTTTTTTATCATTTCACGTTATTGACAGGACCATAGACCAGGACCAAATGGCTTAAGGCCGAATTTGCACCTGGGCCACTGAGGTAAGAAGAGTCTTAATATGTGGTATGCACTCTACCCAGTGAGCTACCAGGGCACACTGTAAACAAGAAAGTTTACTCATTTCTCTGTCGAGACAAAACATCCGAACTACCTAAGCCTGTGAAGAGTGCTTCATAGAAAACAGTGCTGTTACTCAGTTTGCGTGAACAGAGGCATAACACATGTACATACACACAGGCACGCTTGACCCAGATGTTGTGGTGGATCTTGTTTCAGCAGCTGATATGAGCCAGCTGTGTCGAAGCATGCAAACACCTCCCACACCTTCCTTTAAAAAATAAATTTAAAAAAGACACATGGAAGAGGTCAACACCGTCAGCATCCGTTTACCGACAACAAATTCCTCCGCTGACGCTGGAACATCAGGGTTTGGACAGAAGCTTGTTCTGAGTTCACTATTTGACTCACTGTAGAGACTCAGAGGGAAACCTGCTGGACAAAACATTTGCTGTTCAGTTACTGTTGGAATGCTTTTGATCTCAGAGTCTGCCTGGTGCTCTGAACATGCGTGGCATAGTGCCCACTTTGGGTCACATCCAATATATATCAGTTTGCTTACAGATAATGGCCGACACTCATCCCAGCTGCCTCACACTGAGCTGCAAAGAGTCCCCGTGAATGCTGGAGGTCACACTGATGAAGCCATAAGAGGATCCACGGAAACCCCAGGGCCGCAAGAGATTCTGTCTGTGGACGTCACAGAAAAACAGAAAAGGCACAACCCTAACAGAGTCCAGCACCTACTAAGCATGTAGTTGGGTCAGCACCTCCAAGTCTGAGGCCACAGAGCTCTGCCAGAAAATGGAGCTGGGAGGGAGTGCACTGCCCCAAGTGAAGGAGGTTTAGGTTTCTTGAGTTAGGTTAGGATGGAGCATGGGATCAACAGGCAGATTTTGAAGGCGGTTGTTGTACTGGATTGTGCAGTAAAGACGGAGCAGAGCTTCAAGGAGATGCTCTCAATTTACCAGTCTTCTGTTTTCTATCCTCATCTTCAAGGTTTCACTGAAATAATGCAGATACAATCGACTGAAATGAGCTCTGCAGGGTGGCTGGCGTCACCCTGAAAGTCAGTGTAAGGAGCTCAAACATCCAAAGTGACGGGGGTGTTCATATCAAACAGTTTCCATCATTTTCACTTCATGCAGCCCTCTCAATTCTTCACACAACTACTGTCAATTTTCAAGTGAGTGCAACACAATGAATGGTTTTAAGAAAAGAGAAGTCATACAGCGCTCCACCTTCCACGTGTAGTTCAGAACAGCTATAAAAAGTTCCTGGACATCATACAAACTAGTTCATTTTGAGCAGTCTGCTACCGCAACCTGCACTCCAATAAATGGAAGCAAATGGGTGGATGGATGCTGGCTACTGGCTATAAGCAAATTTAGTGTCCGCAACCAATCACACACACACACACACACACACACACACACACACACACACACACACACACACACACACTTAACATGTGAACAGTGTGTAGCTGAGACCTCTAGCTTTTGGACTAAGGAGAAAAAACATTTGGAAAAAGGCTGGATTGAAACAGAGGAAGAAGCTGGTTTATTTTCTGGAAAGTGAGCCACAGAGTGACAGAAGGCGTCCGTCCTTGTTGTCTGTCTCACTCCCCCTTTCCTCTTCACATCTCCAGTGGGACTCTGTTGGGCCGGGCTCCTCTTGTCAAAACAAAGCAGTGGGGTTGGCTTTTGGGGTTGTTTTGGTTGGAAAAGACGTGTGTGTGTGTGTGTGTGTGTGTGTGTGTGTGTGTGTGTGTGTGTGTGTGTGTGTGTGTGTGTTCCATGTGTGTGACTTCAAGCTTTTGCGTGATTCACAGTCCAGGCCTCGTAAACAGGAAGGCCCCTGTGGTTGTCAGTCAAGGAAAGACAGACTGGACTGCCAGTTGTCCAGTGACACACCAAATAACCCGTGAGTCACATAGACTGCATATTTAATACTATGTGGCCTACAAACATGATTGGCATTTGCTTCATCCAGTATTACAAAAAAATATATATTACTCCACGTGTGTGCAGCCATGCAGATGTCTCTGGATTTAGACTATATATAGACTAATCTGCCAGCTGATTTACAGTATGTGTCGTGCACTCTAACAGGGCAGCAATAACTGTGGTGGCAGAACTGAACTGAGCATGTTTTTGTGGTGACGTCAAATATTTCCATGCACAAATCAGAATGCAGCAACATTTGAATCATAATCTTTAAGCACTGCTAATTTAGTACTGTATGTTTGAAGTTATATAAAAACATTTAAGACTTGAAGTTTTCAGGAGCTTTCAACAGTAGTGTAAGTTGGTTATGTCCACCCTTCATAGTATTGATGCGAAACTGCTGTGCAACTATCTGGCCTTACATTATGATGCAAGTTTAACGTATTTCATGCAATTTATTCTGTGTCTAACTTAGATATGAAAGAAAGACAGAATTGGTTTTAGATTTGTTCACACCTGATTGGCTTAGATTTGGTGACATTGCCATTTAAAAAAATAAAATTGTTACAGAACAGTGCATTTGTATGTAACTTTTATTGTTTGTGTGTTTTTTTTCCCCCCATTTTTAAAATGTTATTGTTATTAATGCCCGGGGACAATACATTTGGCCCCTCTTTAAAAAAGTTTTTCAAAGAAAACCCAACCCGTGGTTTTTCAAAGAGTTTTCTTTGTTTATTCGACTGTGATGCAACCCTGACCACTTAATGAAGATCTGAAATTCTTCTAGCAGTCAGTTTGGTACAAGTGGTTTTCATGATTTCATTTTCTGTAGAAAACCCACTACATTAGTGACGTCAACAAACAAGCCTCCAAACAAAAGTGAACCTGTACCAGGGATGTAGACATGTGTGCTGCTCATCTGAAGTATAATATATGGATCTTTTATACAGAGAGGTGTTATGTCTGCATTTTACCATTGTGTGCACTGCTGAAATGAACTGATCCAGTCAGATCAGTCTTGGAAAGCCAGCAGCTATTGCCTCACAAGGATTTAGCCTCTTTGGACAATAGTCAATGAGTGTGGGTTTCTGTTGAAGGTACCAGATATCTAGAAACCTGATAATGGATATCCAGCCAAGACTTCCTCTGCAGTCGGATTACAAACTTCATGATATGTCACATTTCACCAATGTCTATAAAGAGTTTCAGAGAGTTCCACCTCCATTTGTCTCCACACAGACCGTTTAGCTGCATGCAACCAATGCCCACTTGTTACCAAAATCTTTTCCTTGACCTTGCGAACAGATTCAGCATTGATAAGTAGATATCCGGGTTAGGGTTACTGTTCGGCTGCGGTGAAAATGCAGGTTTTTCCATTCATTTGAGTGGGGGTCGTCTATTCTGGCTGTGGTGGTGCAGGACGCAGGGGGGGTGGCCGGACTTTTGGAAAAACAGCCTGATGTCATGCAGCGGCTGCCAATCAGATGCTTGTATCGGTCAAACCTCCAGAGTCAGCCTGAAATGTCTCTGAACCTGAGAGTATTCAGGTGGATTCATGGACTAAACTCAGATTTAGAAGCTGGGTACATGAAAAAACAAAACCAGAACACAACAGGTAGAGTGTCAGAGTCTGGCTCGCAATTTACGCTGTAAAAAAGTGACACGAAGAAGTTTCAGAGAGAGAGAGAGAGATTGGTTGAGAGACATAGACATACTTGTATTATACAGTTATTTTCCTTCGTCTTCTCCTTTCATTTGTCATCAGTCTACACATAAACAGGGACTGTACTGTATGTGAGAATTAGTTACATGCTGTATGGGCCTTGTGATGATGAAGCTTCACAAAGCTGGTGGGTCTCTACAGTTTGCATAATATATAATGAAAATGAATCAAGGCTGTGTGTGTCACTCTGTCATCTTCACAGTAAAACATGATCCACTTATACAGGCACATTATTACACTGAGCCGTGGTTTTCCAAAGAGTTTGCTTTGTTTATTTGACTGTGATGCAAACTTGGCTGCTTAATGAAGAACTGAATTTACTGTTAAAACATCTGACTTCCACAAGTGGTTTCCATTATTCCATTTTCTGTAGAAAACCCACCACATTAGTGATGTCAACAAACAAAAGTGAAACTGTGCCAGGGCTGTAGATTTTTTTGGGCTGTTGTATTTGTGCTGCTCATCTGAAGTGTAATATATGGATCTTTTTTATTTCATTTCATTTTACCATATCATTTGTCTAAAAACATTTGTTACGGTTTGGATTTTGTGTTCCAGTATGCAACATCTTGTTCTGAGCCAATCACATGGTTGTTCAAGTGATAAACTGCGCTGCTTATAGTTTTTTTTTTTTTAAAGATTCTAACAGATATTTCATACTATGTACAAAGCTTAACACAGTAGAACTAGTGCTGTGTGCAAGAAAAGTTAAGATAAAGCTCTGTGTGCTTTCACGCTCTAAAAATTGTGTCAGTGTATTGAGAAATACCAGCAAGTCAATTTCCGATTCTACTATCACGACCTGGCAGGAGGATCTGAAATGAGTCACATCCTCTAACCTACGAGCATAATTCCCTTTACAACCCAGGCTTACACATCTGTCATGTATACTGCGGTCAGAGTTAAAGATCCCTGTGGTTGACTGATAAGTCACGCACACATGCATGTGAGTCAACTATGTTAAGAAATCCAGAGCACTAAACTGGGTTCAGACTCACTTTACTATGCATTACCTTCTAATGAGCCTTGACAGAAAATAAAAACATATCACATTCAAATCTAAATAATAAAATGGATTTATTTTATTTTTCCAGCACCTATAAAGGCTAAATTCCACCAGGCACGGATGTGGCACGTTCCGTGTGCGCTGTGGCCTCTGAAGCGAATCAGAGCCGTTTTAGTCAAAGTTTGAAGCATCACAGCCGCAACATGACAGAGACATGCCCGGTGGGGTTTTGGCGTAAGTTGTAAAAATGGGGTATTATGTTAAAAAAGGTGGGGCTAGATCAAAAGTCAGGGAATGACTGATATCAGTGGGATACATTGTCTGGGAACCATCAATGCCTGAACAAACTTTCATGCTGATCAATTAAGAAGATATCGACAAATTTAGGTTAAAATATGCTACAACTCGTAGCATCGCTGATCAGAGGAAGTCCCATGGAGTTGCAGAAGGCACACTCAAAGACTGAGCACATGGAATAAATGACGAACATCAGCGTCTCAACTAATGAGCTAGTTTAGCTGCTAGGGTTGCAAAATTCTGGGAATTTTCAAAGTTGGAAACTTTCCATGGGAATTATCAGGAATTTAGGGGAACAAACTGGGAATTTACAAAATTAAAAGCTTGTGGACTACATAATATTGTTCAATAAAATAACTTGATAAAGTTCTACTTACAAATAAATCTGTTGAAATGTCATGTTATTTTAATTGTATTATTTTGTGGATGTCTGCTTATGACAAAACAAAATGTTTATGTTTGGATGTGATACAGTTCGTTTAAATGACCCCAAATTCCCATTAATCCCATAAATTTCCATAATTCCCATGGAGCTTCCAATTTGGAATATTTCCAAAACTCCCCAGCTTAACTTCCCATGGAAAGTTTCTGGAAAGTTTCCTGAAAATTTCCAGAAATATTCCGCCCCTTTGCAACCCTATTAGCTGCTTAGTCCTCAGAAGTCTTGAGACGTGAGGTCACACTATGAGGAACTGAATGCTTCATTCATTCTGTAGCAGCTAAGCTGAATTTACAGTTACACACATGAATCACCTACTCAGTATGTGTGTGAGAGTACTTTTCTCCTGTGTCATCTATATGAACGGTCAATGCTTACTGATCTCGTCATGCCAATGAAAACTCTTCCTGTTTCTTCTTCTTACAAACATACACTGCACACATTTCTATGTCTTCATAAGGTTTTTCACTCCAGATCTACTGAATCTACTTTTGTTTTTTTATGACAGTCAGCGACTGTATCATAAATGTACAGTATCTGCTGATACAAAGTCCTGATCTGATATCAGTCTTGAGCCGCTGTGGCAGAAAAGTTTGGATTGTAAATTCTCTTTAGAACAGCAGCACTGTAGAGTTGTGGTTCACCTGAGAAACATTTCTGAAACAGATGAACCATTTTATTCACTTAAAGTGATGCTGTTGGCTTCAGTCACTGACCACTAACCTGCACTGTGGATATAATTCACTGACAGGCTGCAGTTTGTTTATTGTGGTTCTCTTGCTTTAAGCAGTGTACATTCAGCAGTAGAGTCCAGTTTTTGAGAGAGTTTAATGGAATATTTCTGACAGTTGGTGTACCTGGTGCTGGAGCTTCAGCACTAGCCTCCTTCTGGTTGCTTGTCACTGATCTCCCTACAAGTGTCTTTTAACTGTACTAATGAAGATAAAGGTCAGAAGTATTATATGTGAAGAAGAGTAAGTGTGATTGTCAGATTGTATATTTCTAAAAATTGTCGGACAAAACCTGCCAAGTTTCACTATCACAATACAGAGTAGTGAGGACATTTCATACGCTATTAGACAATCAAACACTTTGTTTGAAGCATACTATGGGTCCTTACAATAAACGAAGGATTAGAAATGGACGTAGCTTCATATAGCTGCCCCATTACTGCCAAACTGTACATGAACCCTATTATTTGTTAAATTAGACCAGCCCTGTGCTTTCAGATAAATATTGGTAAATATTAGTTGTGTGTCACAGCGCAATGCTGCCTGAGGCCACTGCTACGTGTCTGGGCCTGTCTGTTGAGACATGAAGCAACCAGGATAAAATGTGCAAGCTACTGAAGCATTGAGTTCACACACAATATCTCAACCACAAACTGTCATACTAGCCAACCTCCCAGTCTAGAATTCAATGGTAGCATGCTAGGCTTCCAAAGTCAGACATCAACTCACTTTGGCATCAAAATTTTAATTTAAATTTCTGATTTTTAGGATCCTGACAACATGCTAACAGGCACATTTAGAAGCCAACATTCCCAGTGCATGGTTGTTGTCCTCTGGACGTGTGATCTGTTTTCCCTCTGTGTTTCCCATCACCATCCTGTTACTTTATTACCTTTCCACATGCAGAGGCTGCACACCAGATCCAGAACTTGACCCCGGGGGCAGGGAGTTACTCCCAGGTTGTGCCACAGAGTTACTCCCAGGTTGTGCCACAGGGCAGCTGTGGGGTGGGGTCATAATATCATCCTGAGTCTGTCCAAAACCCCGCTGTAACATTTTATACCAACTTTGCTGTCAACCTTATCCAGGGTCAAGTGACTGGCTGTGAAACCCTCCATTTGTTCAGATGTTTAAGCAGTGTGCACGAGACTCTGGTATGAAGCTAGAGAACTCGATGCTGCGAAACAACAACAATGCCTTTTCTTCCCCGTCTTCTGCACTGATCATAAACTGGTAAGAATGATAACTTTTTAACTGGAAAACACAGTTCACACTTACAGTAAGGAAAATGCCTCCAATCCATCTTGAAATGTTGGATTGGGTATCAGTGAGTACGGCAGTCTTACGTAACTTATTAGCCCCCATACGTTCACCTTTTTTTCCCCAGGATGACTCTACTCTGCCTCTGATTGGCTTACCCTGCTATTTATACCCTAACCCAAACCAATGCCACTCTTATTAACAGTCAATTACACCAAGAGCTATGAAGTATGAACCTGACCTCATAAAACGTTACTCTTCTTTTTTTTTTAAAAGTTCATGTGTCAGTGGTACCTGTTCCTAATGGCTACACTTGAGTCAGATTGAACTCGTTGTTGTAAAGGCATGAGGGCTATTCAACAGTTTGACAAGCACTTCTGACAGAATATACTGGCCCCTTAAATCAGTCCAGGCTGGGTTGTGAAGCATTGTACTCAGCTGGAAACAGCAGCTCTGAAAAATGAACCTCCTCACCCTGTCAGCCTCCACCATTCCTGAGCACTGCTCTGCTGCCTGATGGGATATCCTGCGAGTTGTGGTTTAACTGAGGAATATGATGGCAGCCATTTGGATTCTTCCACATAAATGCCTATGTTTAGCTCCTAAAAGTGTGTCAAATGCATTCCATTTCCCCTTACATTGGGTGGGTGAGTCTGTTTTGCAGGGCGGAGTGTTATTCCGTGGAAAACCAACCACACGGCAGTGAAATCACACACATGCACGAACACACATACGTTCACTGTTGTCACAGCTATCAAAGCCTGAGCTCCGAGCCAAAGCCTACAGCACCTCAATAAAAGTGCTGAAGAGCACCTCCCTGAAAATCAGACTCAGAATACTCCTCATGTTTAACCCCAATAACCTCCAAAATAACTCATTTGCTTCAACTGTTGAACAGGTTCATGACTCTATGATAACTTTTCAGGTCCTTTAAGACCCATGATGGCAGAGGAAGCTTTCAGCGTGAATCAGAAAACTTTGAAGCTGGCTCATGAGGAGAGGAGTTAGTAAGTGTGTGAAATTTCACAGGTAGAGGAATAAAGCTTTATAACCTGTTAATGGTCTTGTTGTAATAGGACCACTGCCAAATCCTTGTAGCAGCAAAATGGCTGCTGGCCAAATGGGGATAATTTGCAGGTTTACATTTATATGTATACTTTGTGTTGTATAGTTGTGTACAGAAACAGATTCCCTTTAAAGCCCCTGACTTAGGATAGGAAGTTATCAAAGTTCCAACATGTAAAGTCGTTCAGGTTAGTGGCTTGATATGTTTAGCCAAGCTTAGCGACAGCCAGGCTAGCAGTTTGGCCGTGTTATGGTGAACAGTACTGGTACTTTTCTTTCTTTTATACATTCTGCTTTCTTAATGTAAATGAGATGTCATTGGGAAACATTTCTGTGGTGTTGGGCAATGCCCTGTGCTCTGAAATAGATTCTGTGGTATAAGGTGGCCTAGATTCCTCTGAACTGTATGTATGCATTCCATGTGTTTCCATAGGTTATGTCCATATGGCCATTTCTGGAAGTACAAGTGCTGTGATATATCACATTAGTAAGACTGTGCAGCCTATTCTTCTTGTAAATGAATAAAAACTAAGTGACCAGCATCCATTTCAACACCTTTAAAGAATTCTAGACTTAAAACCTTCCTGACTCAAAAAGACTTGCCTGCTCTCCTCCTCCAACCTTACAGAAACACTCCTCCTGCCATGGAGGCGATGCTGCGAGACACGAAACACAGTGAGCTCTCGATGTTTTACCATTTTGAACAGGAATGAGGAATTTCAAACTGAATTCACCTTTTTATACCCAAAACCTAGACTCACTGGACTTCTCTGAGAAGTCAGAAATTAATCAAGCATAACATTCAACCACTTAAACTAATTCTTCTGTTCAGGCATGCAAGTAAATAATTACAATTTGACATTTTAATCAAGAAATAATAATGTGCTTTAATATCTTTTCAGGTTTTTTGTAAAATAGTCAATTTGAAAGTTCATGGATAACAATAATAATTATATTTAAGCATTAAAAATATCACTTTGGTTAAAGAGCATCTACATACTGCTGTATTAACCATTACAGAAACATAAAAAAATGATTTAGATAATTACTAGTGCTGTTTATTTAGGGCAACTGTGGCATAAACTTTACATTGGGTGGTGGTCTAATAAATCTGTTAAGAACTGTAGACTAAACTCTCACTGGTGGGTTCACATAGTGACTGAACAGAACAGTTCTCTTGAACAGTTCCACTGGCCGGCAATTTTAACACCAAACTGAGAAAAGTCCTGCCAAAATATCATCAACACATCAACTGTTCGATGTGTGGTAGCAGTCTTGACCACTTTTACCCTCCTTTCTATAGTGTATGTAAGACCATTTCTTGTCCCTCGTTTCAGCAGATCATATCTCAGTTATGCTTCTGCCCATATGCAGAGAGAGCAAGTTAGGGTTGGTCCGAGCATTCATCTGACCGACTATTTGTTTCAGGACAACAGCATACATGGACATGGTCATCGACTACAATGGCAAATGCGTCTCTGATGTTATATTGAGAAGTATATAAATATAAATAATTTATAAATTAGAAGCCCTTGGTTAACAGGGAAGTCTGTGCCAAACTTAAAGCATGGACTAATGCTTCCAGGAATTCCAGGTATGTGTTTCAGAGAACTATTTGCAGCGCTAAGAGACAATACAGGAACAAAGTGGAATCTAACTACTGGGGCTCCAACACCAGAGACTTGTGACCAGAGACTACAACAGGAAAACCAGCAGAGCTGAAGTAATGTCTAAATCTCTCTGTGATGAACACCTTCAACTTCCAGGCTGAGGACGGCCATGAACAACAAGACGAACTTCTATAAGAGCCTATTTGCATGAAATTCAATGTTATTACCTTGAGCTTCTGTGAACACTAACTGTTTAGTAGCAATAGTCTCAGAATTGTGAATTCCTGACCTGTGACTCAGGTTTGAGGTAGACAGCACTGGTCTGATTTGGTCCCGACACTAAGCACTAAGCACATTAGCAGATTTCTGAGGAGATTGGAAAACCAGGGTCTTGGCAGGTACCAGGAAAAATACTTCTCTCTTGCTTATCCCGTGAAAAAACACTGAGGGAAGACGATATGACGTGAGAGGACGGTGGTAATAGGTAGGGTTACAGTCCGAGAACCCTGAAAATGCCTGGCAGCAACTTCTGAACAGCAGTCTAATTACCATGCAAACAATAGATGACACACCAGCCTGTGAGCTGGAAACACTCAGGGGCCAAAGAAAGAGAGAGTCTCGGGTCACCAACTTCAAAACACCACAAGAGTCAAGTGAGTTTCTCGGCTTACCCGTTCATATCAGGCTCTGCGCTATGACTGCGCTATTTGTTATCATAGCTAATTCCTCCGTTTCCAACAATGATGCTGAAAAATTTGTTAAATCCAGTTTACTTTCACTAGTCTGGGTCATTATTCCTGTCAACGGCACTCTTTAACGAAAGGACGTCTCTTAATCGAATCTTTCATCAAAAACTCAACATGGGTTCTGTTTGAAAGCTTGTGTAACTTCTCAAACTAGAAATGATGGGATGTGTAGATGTGTTAAAAGACAAACATGCAAGTTGTTATCCACAAGGACACATAACTACAGTACAAATTAAATTTGATGAATAAATCTGTTTGTAATTATGTCATACTGATATGGAGTGTATAGTACAGGAACAACATGGTAATAATGGGTTTGTTTGTATTGGATTCAAACTAAAGATTGTCTCCTGGAGATTGGCAAAAAATCTTATATCTCAGTTCATGCTTTGGCTCATCTTATCACAGAAAAATCTGCCTGTGGTCAAGACTGTGACGAGATGGACCTACAAGCAAAGCTGGAATTACAGTCCTGTTTTGACTGCACTGGGTGTTTTGGCCACTGTGACTACAGACCTGGATGAACTCATCAACAGTGTGATCTTATATCAGCCTTTGGGAGGTTGTGTGCTGACAAACAGCACAAACCCTGCTTTTCCAAGAGGCCTACAGAAATGTACGTTATCCGGTACAACCAGGCCAGAAACACACTGACAAAGAGAAGCAAGGAGGAGAAGCAGAAAAACAGGTTTCCAGATGACCCTGCATTAGTGTGGAGGCCTGCACCACATCACCAGCTACAGGACACCATCCCCCCACACTGTGGAGAACCATCAACTGGCCAACGACCTGAACATGTTTTGCTGGAGGTCGGATAAACCAAACTGATCAAGAAGGTGCCAGGCCCAGACGGCGACTCACCCTCTGTTGGACCAGTCAAGTGATGTCCTCCTGCTTCAGAGCCTCCACAAACATCTTGGCCCTCTATCACAGCGCTCAATGGTGTTTTGATGCAGGGATCCCACCATAGTGCCGTAAAGAATGCCTCCCATTATGCCACTTTTGTTTCTTTACACACAACCAAACAAACAATCCGGAAGCAAAAGAGAGGCTTTTGGTACCTCTACTTCAGTACCCCCTTATCGTAGGCGGAGCTGATCGTCATAGCGACGCTATACCAGCAGTTAGCAAACACATGGGAGCTTTACTTTGGTCTTGAGAAGCTGCAGCCTTTATTCACTGTCAAACTGCCAGATTGATGACTTCTCCGCTCTCATTCCCACTTTCCCACTGACTACAGGCCTGTTGCCTGAACTCTGTGGTCATGACATCCTTCCAGAGACTGGTGTGGACCAAAGTGAAGCACATCCTGTCACTCTGCACTTTGTCTAATGGACAAACAGGTCACAAGACGATGCAGTTAACATGGGACTGAACTACATCACAACACCTGGACTCCCAAGGGACATACGCAACGATCCTGTTTCTGGACCAGTTTGGCATTCAATACATCATCCCAGAAGTCCTCCACCCCAAACCCACCCTGCTCCATGCACCAGCCCCCACCTGTCATTGAATTACAAACTTCCTGACAGCAGATGAGGCTCGGGAACATTACATCCAGCACCTGTGCCCCCCAGGGATGCGTGCTCTTCCCACAGCTCTGTTCCCTCTACACCTCAAGAGACCCATCTGTTTGGGACGATTCAGACTAAATCAGGCTCTGTGCTGAAAACAACAGTCCTCCCATTCATTTGAATGGGGGTAGATGGCTTACACTCAGTGGTGGGTGCTGCAGGGAATGCCAAAGAAAAAAGAATCAAACTTTTTGAGAGACATGATATGACACGAGGTCTTGCTACAGTGGCCAATCCAACAATCAACCTGTCGAACTGTTCACACAGTCGCCCTGAAATCCAGGAGCAGTTCATGGACTACATTATGATGTCCTCACTTGGTTTATTTCATGTACCCAGCTTCTGTGTCTGGCTTTCAGTCTATGCTGCATGAGAGAACGACAGTAGTGGTCAAGCGACATAGATAGTGAATGAGGAGAGGGAGTGCCGGTAGCTAGAAAGTCGGTAATAAAGCAGAAATAAAAAGTTATTTTTTGATTGTTTTAAAGCAGTTACATGCAGCACAGATAAACATGCCACCATCCACCCCCACACACTGCTACACCAGCCTGTGATTAATCACTGCAATGCCGTGAGTTGGTCTCAATACCGTGTCCTGAAGTCTGTAGACTACACAACTGTCATCTGCCTCTTCCAAGTCAATGAGGAGCCCAACCTGGAGCTGAACACGTATCCTAACTGTGGAGAACAGTGGACTTCATGAGAAGCCCCCCATCACTCGCTATGACCATACTATGACCATACAACAGCACTGTGTCTGCTGTGGAAGGCCTCAGGGTTCTGGGATGCACAACCTGCCAGGACCTAAAGTAACCGTCCAATATCAACACAATCATTAAAAATGCCCAGCAGAGGATGTAGCTCCTCTGCCAGGAAAAAAAAAAAAAAAAAAAATCACTGGTGTCAACATGCCCCTCATTATACATGTCCACTGTCAGGAAACAGGCAGGAAACGTCTCTGCCGACCCATCACATCCTGGACTTGACCTGTTCCAACTTCTCCACAGATCAGTTTCTGTTCACAGATCATCACTCTGAGTGTCACTCACAGCGTCAATGATCGAAAACATGCACCAACATACAGATGATACATTATATTTATAGTTTGATACACACATTTAGAGATGATCACTGTCAGATATACTGTATATCCTACACACTGCATATAGACATGTATACTGTACATAACCATCCAAAACTGTTTACAATGTACACACAACACTTGTACAGACACTGTATATACATTTTTTTAATATATCTACTTTTATGTATGGAATATGTCTGTTTATTTAGCTTTATAGTCCTTCAGCTCCACAGTATTCTCTGGATGTGTCCACATACTGTGACCGTGATGCACTATATACACTGACGTCGCACAACAGGTGGTTATGATAACTTGAACAACACGTCCAGCAGGATTCCTCATGCATAATGTCGCTTTATTATTAACCGTGCAACAATAAACGCTGACCACACGTCTGCGAGACTCGCTCACTCAACACACAGAGCCAAACGTGAGTCTCGGAGGTTTAAACACAGTCGACAAAAACACGGTACCACCGGCGCAAGAATGTCAACACAAAGAGGGCTAACTTTAACGGTACGTACCTCTCACGGAGTGAGTGTTGTCCCGGTGTGGAAAAACAAAACGCGGCTTCTCCGACGACTTGTTGAATAAGTCAGTTTCATCACATGTCCATGTCGAGGGAGCTCCGTGTGTAACAAGCTGTGACAGTTAGTTAGTATTTCTTAAAGATTCGAGTGAGGAAAACAACTGAGTGTGTACTGAGCCGGCTGCCTCCATGGTCCTAAACTCTGTGAGGAGTTCTCTGGCTGCGTCCTTCTCTTTGTGTGAAACACGCCATAAGGAGAAACTATTTCCTTTTATGCTTTTCAAAATAAAATGCAAGTCACTCTACAGCAGCTTAGCTATTTGTAAAGAAGAAGAAGAAGAAGAAAACTTAGTTTTCGTACATGTGTTGTTTCCACTAAAAGTTAATAACATCTTAATTATAAACATTAAAAGTGATATTAGGGGCGGTGTTTAGCTCAGTTGGTAGAGCATCCGCCCCATGTGCGAAGGCTCAGTCCTTGCTGCGGAATCCGAGGGTTCGAGTCCGGCCTGTGGCTCTCTCCCGCATGTCATTCCCCATCTCTCTCCCCCCACATCTCCTGTCACTCTTCAGCTGTCTCTATCAGAATAAAGCTTGAAAAGGCCAAAAAAAAAACAGTAATGTTAGACTGCTGACTAATGAAAATACGACAAAAACAGCACAAAATAATGGCACAGAAAACTGAGTCATCTGATTTGGTGTCGTTTTATTCCTCTGTATAGACAGTAGAGCACTACAATTTTACAAAAATATTTTCAAATGCAGTAGTTTCATAGTCTTTCATGTTTCTTTCGTGACATTTAAGCGTCAAACTCCGTGCTTTTAATTTAAAGATGAAGCCGCACTACTTCCGGAGGATTTCGTCGTCTTACCGTCTAACTTGACACCGCTGCCTCCTTCCCCCTCCAAATCTCAGCCAAAGACACAAAAACAAACTGTGCATTAACTTTCACATCACGTGTCCCATCTGGGAACATGTTATAGGCCCCTGCAGAGGCTGAGGGTTTACCTCCAGTTCAGAGCAACAACAATATGCAGAGATTCACTTCACAGAACATGACTCGGTTGAAAGCGGCTGAATAAGACAAGTAAAGGTCAAAATAATGACAAAGCGACAAACCTGAACCTGATAAAGGCAATGCAACTCTCTGTTACTGAAATGCAGTGAGAGTGTTTGTGTTTATGAGTGATGGCACAGCTAAATATAAATATATAGAATAGTCTATTGTAGGATTTATTATTATTATTATTATTATTATTATTATTATTATAGCAAAGGTACATTCAGTGCACATACAACACCACACTACGGAAGCCCTAAGCAGGCATACATTTTCTTTCTTCTGTTTTCTCATGATAAACACTTCATGTCATTAGTTTAGAGTCATTAGAGTTATTTATGTCATCATGTCAAAATAACAGATGTTTTCCCAAAATAACGGGATCATTTTCTCGAGATCCTGAGATACACACAGTGTAAATACACAGGTAGCATAAATGATTTATATGAATAAGGGGGCAGATTGTTCCCTGATAATGTGTTTCATGTCTGTGTGTGCAGCTGGCTCCAGGTACCCTAAATCGGCTGCAATATTAACAACAAGAACAATAAACATAACAGTTTCATCACATGGTACATGTTATTTTTGTCATTTCTCCATGCAGTTTTAAAATCTGGCATTATTATCAGAAGTGGAAAGAGGAACAGAAAAGAAAGAAGAAAAAACAGATTTGCTGTGGAAGAAACATATTCATACTTCATAGTGGAAAGCTTCATATGCTGGGTCGAAACAGATTGCATTTAGCTTCATGCATGTCATTCTTTTTCTCATGAGATGACATCATACACCTCAAAGCCAGTGTCCATATTATGATGGAGTTATTACGAACTGTAGCCGTATGCATGTACCACCTTCAGCTCCCGTGTCATTCACAGACTCCTGCATCTGCACAAGTTCAGAAAACATGCTGCCTCCATGGTGCTCATGTCTTCACAGGGGCATTTGTCAATAGCTATGTTTGACATCAGAATACAGGCATTTTGACTCGTCATCGTAGGAAAAGCTCAGGTGTGACCAACATTAACAATGGCTCTGTTTATGTTCATGTATTCATCTGGTGAATGCTTGTATCCATAGCGACATGACACACGATCCAAACCACAATAATTCAGTTCAGGTGTGAGCCATGTGACAGTGACAGTGAATCAGCATGCACAATATCTGGACTCTGAAACTGAAGCAGCTAAATGGAATTCATCCATCCTTTTATTATGTACGCCAAAGTGAAAAAGGCTTCTTCTTCTACACCTGGGTAACAAATAAAGCACAAAGGTGATGTGAATGATTATAAATACTGTCTGAGCTCAAATGTTTTGTACACATGGGTATTTCGTGGTGAAGCATGACGTAATGGTCCATGTAGTTTGAATGTTTCCTGACTCAGAAAATAAATCACACATTAAAATGAGTTCAGCTTGGTTTATAATTGGAAACACATTTACATGGAACCAGCTCCTTCACTCCGAAATTAAGAACTGAAACTGAACTAAAAAAAAAAAGTGATCAATCATCAGAAAATGATCAACACATTAAGAAGTAAGAATATTAGAACATCAGCATATTATAAAGACAAACATTTTACATGGTGTAACAGTCTTTTTCCTACCTAGTCAACTCAACCTGTGTATGTCCTGTATGTATACAGGTGTGTGTAAGGCTATAACCAACATGTATGTTCAGTTTTTTAAATATACATCGTGTTTTTTACTAATCTCTCACCCCCCTCAACAAACAACGTGTGATTAATGCCTCAAAATGAGCACAGATGACAAGCTAGCTGCCTGACGTGTGCTCTCTCTAAATGGTGTAATACTGACATGAAGTAATCTGCAGCTATACCTATCCGCTGTGTAAATGTATGAACAATAAATGTAATAAATAATAGTTTTCTTTAGTGAGACAGTTACTCTTCACATCCTAAAGACAAAGAAACGCTCCGAAGGTAAATACTGATAACATGACGTGGCATGACGAGTAGTGCTGGCATCAGGTTACTGTGTACCTTTCCTGAAATTTGACATAAATAATCTAACCAGACAAAATGTAAAAGAATCTACAAAGCATATAAAAATATTAACAAATGACGACTCAGCTCTTCTCGTCTGTGGCTCATTTGAATGTGTTCGTGAAAACGACACACACTCTTCAATTTCAAATACTGTTAAACGTGATGTCCCGTCTTAAGGCAGAGGATGACAGGACCTCAGGAAGCTGGGACAAATGCTTTGATCTGGTCGCCCCCTACAGTACAAACTGTGAACACCCGCTGTAAAAACTCAGACTGTTGGACGACCCTCGCTGGAGTCACAAAGCAGCATGAGGGGATTAAAAAAGGGGAGACTGAAATGATGGTGTACAAGAAGTGAAACAATTTAACTAACAGAAAAATTCATACGCTTGCTCATTTCAGGACACCGTATCTGTTTAAAAACAGCTGTGGCTGATGTGCACTGACTCATATTTTAAAAAAGAACATTCGCCTCTTTCATTAAGTTTTCCCGTGAGGCTCCAAAAGGCACCATTTCCTGGTTTCCTTTCACTGAAACTGACAAAATGTCTCCACGTTCAGCCCTTTAAAGGACACATTTGCACTATTAATACATTAATACCAGAATGTACAGAAAATAATAATAATATTGTCCTCATAACAGCAATCTGTTCATGCACAGTGTTTTTTGTTTTTTTTTTACATGTGGACATACGTGGAAACCTGAACGTTTAGGTACGTCGGGATAACAGATAATAAGACGTGTGCAGCTCGGGTTAAACTCAGTCAGTTCCCTCAGAATCCAGAAACTCCACGGGAGGTTTGCAGCAGCGGCGGCCGGTCCCTCCCTGTCTGAACGGCGCAAAGCGCAACCATTTCTTCACCACGTCGGCGAACTGGTGATGCGTGGCCTCCTTACCCACCGGTGTTCGTTTCAGAGCACCTAAGAGGAGAAGCTGGAGATTATTCTTTGTACAGCCGACGGTTGATCTGGACATGCTCTGTGTGAAAAACTCTGTGCAGTAGGTGCTCTTCATATGTAGTATTGTAGCTTTTTAAAGGCTGGTGATGTTCTGATTTTCAACAAAAGACCAAGACCCACCACGTGTTAGTCCTTCAATACTTTCCATCAATAGTCCGTCTCTCAATTCTTTCGGACATCACTACTCTGTCTGCGGTTCTCACATTTAAGCCCCTTGGTTCCTTCTGAAGACAGACATCTTTAAAAATTGTTCACAAATATATTGTTTAATTTAAAAAGGCTCAGAAGCATCGCTTACAGCTTACACCACAGCTCAGACACAGGATGAACTCAAGTTTTACTGAAAAGTGTTCCAAATGTCAAGAGGAGGTGGGAAGCTATAGGCATTGTATGTGGACATGTATCCATGTTGAGGAGTACTGGGGTAAAATTGTTAGCAAACTTAATTTGATTTTTAACGTCAGGCTAGTTTGAGAGTGCATGTCTCCAAAGCCATCTTTTTAATATTTTTGTGTTTTTGTTTTTCCTTTTTTAAAACAGCCATAAACTCACAACTATTGTATTAAAAAGGGATGACAAATGGCAATGAGGAAAACTGGCTAACTGAAGTTTTTGGGTCGTAAGATTGGACATTAATTTACTTATAATTATTATTATTAGTTTTTTATTATTTAAAAAAAAACATAGCATTTTCTCTCAAAATTAATATTGTTGTTATTTTCATTGTTACTCTTCGTTCTTTCCAGATATGTATTTCCTTTGGAAGGGAAACATTGGGGACTACTTTCAGTGGTGGATTAATCCACATTTGGTCTTTTACTGATTATTTCTGGTAGCAGTGTCAGTGACAGTGTGTGTGTGAGACTGAGTCAGAATAAACTCCTGTGTGTGTGCGTGTGTGTGTTTATGGTAATAATGTAATAATGTTTCAGGACATCAGCTCTAAGGCACAGAGGAAGAAGATGCATCAGGCTCTGACACATGTAGCCGCACGTTCAGTGTGGGTTTTGGTGTTTTCGTGGGATTTGTGTCTTCCTTTGCTTTCTGTGACACTTCAGTAAAGTTTGTCTCATCATATATTTAGCTGTTTCAAGCAGCACGTGCACTTACGGAAGAGGACTCCTTGGAGTCGAGTGTTCCTGAAGCTTCTCTTCTGTCCGCGGCCCACCCAGTTGAGCTCAGAACCAACAGCGAATGAAAGCACAGCTTGCATAAGACGTCTCACCGCGTCATCAACAGTAGCCCCGCCCATCCGTGACAGGTAAGACACCTTGAGTTTGGACAAGGTATGACATCAGTTTCACAGCAAGCAACTCAATGTACGTGGAGTATACAGCTTCATTTTAACTACCATTCTCCTCTGTATCCCTGCGTCCTCCAGGTGCCTCTCCATCTCGTCCAGCTGCTCGAGGGTCCTCAGAGGGAGGTCCACGTCCAGAGCCTCCACGTCCTCTTCCTCGTAGGCAGCCTGGCCATGCAGCTGGGCCTGAAGATCCCTCAGCACTGCCCACTGCCTCTGCTGCTCCTCTTTGATTTCCACCAGCAGGGCGATGATCTTCCGCTGAGCAGCAGTCTCTAGAGGGGAAGAGGTGGAGAGAAGCCGAGCGTGACGACGAGGATGAAGACTATGATTTATGTCCAGCGTTTAGTTTGCCTGTTAATTCATTCATTCATTAAGTTTAGTAACTAAAATATCATCAAGTTATTACAGCTAGGAAATTATTAAAGCCAGAATTCAATTTTACTATATAAAGTCATTGCAAAAAAATCAGATATTTGAGTTCACAGCTCTTCAGTCTTAATTATATTATATTATATTAATTAAATCCTCATGATCTGTGACAGCTTGAGACCTTCAGTATTACAACATTTGAATTTTGATATTAATTCAAAGAGGTTTATTTGTAAGTGCTTTTGAATGTATTAGAAAATATGTTCAAAAATAATCCTGTCAACAGTTTTAACACCTGATACTAGTAACTAAAATAAATAAACAATATTATATATACTATAAATATCTTAAATGACTGGTGACTGCAGGTTATAATAAAAACAAACAATAGAAATTCATTAATAAAAAGGAATTAATAATTTGAATATAGGATAGAGTGAACAGAGTAAAAACAATAATAAATGTACAGATAAAATAACAGTAAAAGTATTTTTGTACAATAAGACCTCACTGCACTGATGTTCACGCGCATTTTGCGGTATTAAGTTGACTTATTTAAAATATGTAAAATATATATGTTTAGTTGCTAATAGAAACTTTCTCATCCATCTTCCTGACAGAGCACAGCCTCAAACTGTTCCAGGTGGAGTCAGGCAGTCTTACCTGTGGATGTGGCTGAAGTGAATCTGTCCGCGGCTTCGGAGCTGCCGGCGGAGGAGAGCTGCGGCTCCACGCAGAAGCTCATGTCCCCTCTCTGCGACTCGTCTTTGAACTCTTCCCCCGAGCGTCTGGAGACGTGTTCGGCCAGGCTGTGCATCTCATCGGACACAGCAGACAGCCTCTGCTGGAGTGTTTCCAGAGCAATGTCCGCCATATGTTTGTTCACATAACCGTCCATTCGCCGGTGCACCGGCCAGTCGTGATTGTCTTCACTAACATGCTCCATTGAAGTTTTTACAAACTGTCAACCGACGAAACGTTCCCGAAAACCTTCCTGAACCTTTTAAAAACGTTTCTTCGCTCACTTAGCGACAAGGAAGCAGCGGAAGTTGTAATAAAGCAGAGCCTACCAGCCCCTGATATCACGTTGCGCAAACGTCACCGAAATGTTAAAAGAACATTGGGGGCGGCTACAAAACTACATTTCCCAGAAGGCAAGAGCATCCTACATCCGCGGCAAATTTAGCCTGAACCGTCTATCCAACCTGGACAGGGACTGAGCGCCCGCGGACAGCACTACGAGTTTAAAAAAGACTTGCATAGCCTGCATATTCATTATCTCTTTAATTTACTAATATATATTAATTTACCTATATACATACTTCTGTATCATGATGCGATTGAATGTTATTAGACTACGTGATTCAAGTCGTTCTTAAATTGTTTTATACATTAATAATTAGTTCTTTTTTGTTTTGTTAGTCGACTTTTTCTCAGCAGCCATTTTGACACGTAATAGTAAACACAGGTGATACTAATTAAGGTCCCGTTCCATTCAGGTCAAACAGACTCAGGGTGCTGCTGTGGTGCATGTTGGTTCACTGGAAAGGCTCTGCTGCAGTAAATGGAACAGAGCCTTAATTAGTATCATTGGAAACACCTGTATGGGCAGCGCAGTGGTTAGCACCGTCATCTCACAGCAAGAAGCGGTGGAAAGAGTACCAACAATCTGTACAATCTGTAATCTTGTCACTTTCTTCTGCATATTCTCCACTTTTGGCTCACTATTGGTCACACATGCAAATGTATACTTACAATACTTATATGTAAGAGTAAAATCCACCCCTGGTTGTAAATTAGCATTCTTTATACTGACGTTCATTAACACGTTCTATTCCTTCTAAATAAAATAATATAAATACAAACGTTTCATGTCCTGTATACAACGCTTTGGAATTTACTGATCTGTTTCCAGCGCCTCTGACTTCCAAAGTTGTGGAGTTGAAAAAATAATCCTTAGATATAAACATTAGTTGTAATAATTTGTCACAAAAGAGCACATATATTAATTTAACACAGTTCTCACCTGTAAGAATCTGACCACAACAAATATTCTGAAGTGAAGGTCACCTTTATTAGCAAAGAGATTTGTCCAGATATAAAAACGTTTACAGAACAAAGACAACAGGACATCACAGAGAGAGCAACAAAACAAGAAGTCTTCAGGACAGAACACAAGCCATGCAGAAACAGAAAAATATCAGTACAATAATACAGTAAGAACAAACACCATTTCAGTACATATCGCTGTATGAATGAAGCTTCATGTCAACTAAACTTTAGATGGTTTCTTCTTCTGACGGAGAGGAGACTGCACATTCCACTGCCTCAGTCCAGGAGCTCTGAAACACAGAGGAGAGCTCAGTTTGAATCACATCTTCTCCACAGAAACCTCCTAAAAACTTTACTAAACACAGACACGCTGCAGCATAATACAGGACAAGCTTCACCATTTAAATAAACAAAACAACAATTAAAATATAATTGAACTATCTAAGACTAGCTAACAAAGGCAGTTCTCCATCGAAGGACCCAACTCAAAAAAATAAAATGTCAGTGAACAACATCAGTGCTGAGAGCATCCCTGTACTGAGGTAGAGGCAGAAGTCTCAGAAAAATGTATCCAGACATGGACAAATAAAACCAAAGTGATCTGCATGAGGAGATATAATCAAATACAGAAACACATTACAAGCAAAGTCATCTCCAATAGGTAACACCCCCTAAACACTATATAAGAGCAGGAGTTGTGTGGAAATGATTTGTGTAACAGCAGCAGGTTATCCAGGCATTGCACGGGAACATTAAATACAGCAGAGGAGAGTAAAAATATAGATATGCTGCATACCTAGAAGAACTTGAGTAGTAGTGAAATGGGTGTACTGTTAAATAAACTTAAAGTGTCCAGAGCGTCAGTACTGCTGTTAGAGGAAAATCAAAAACCCAGCAAGAGGGACGCACAGTCACTGTAGTACTTGCACAATATTGCACCTCCACAACACATATTTGGCTTTATTAACGGTTCATTTCTCACAAAAAAGACTGTTAGTGTACATTCCTTCAAACTACATGTCAAAATGCCTGCAGAACCAGAACTGTGACTAAACCGTGTGGAAGCAATGACAGAAGGCATGCACTTACTGCTGCTCATTTGACCGCACATGAAGAACACTGCTCTCCCTGACAGCACCTGTGAGGACGCAGCAGATGAATTCAATCTAAATTTGTATCTCACAGTTTGATGTCTCACATGCAAGGACACTCTCGTGCTCATTAACTGAACAACAGCCAGCAGCAGTCTGAACTCCTGATGAGACTGAGTGAGAGGTCAGAGTGTCTTACTTGTTCCTAGGTCGCTGAAGATTGCGCTGAGTCCCTCGTCAAAAGTTAAGTTGATGTTGACACCTGGATCAGGGGGAGGAGGACAGATGGACAGGTGAGGGTGTGAAGGGAAACTATAAATGATTGTTTTCATATTTCTGTTTAAACAGATGAAGCAAACGAGATCAGATATTCATCTGGACATCTTTCATTTTTAGGCCACTGAGAGGCCTTTGATAAATACAAATTTATTGGGGCATCACAGCCAAAACTTCCCAAAAGCATAAAAAAAAATTAGCACAACCGTAAACATCTACAGCAGAAAAAAAAACATAGCCATTAATGCAGCAGTAGTATTTATCCAGAATCATCAGTTATAATAGTAAAACACTGACAGGGAACATTTTACTGCATAATGGCTAAATGTGCAGTGTGTAGGATTTAGTGCCATCTAGTGGCATAGTTACAGATTGTAATCCCCTCTCGTTAATCTCTGTCCTTCCTAGTGTGAAAGAGAGTCCACTGTGGTTGCAAAACGTACAAAATAATAATAATAATAAAATAATAATAATAATAATAATAATAATAATAATGATAAAAATAATGACAGGCCCTCTCTACAGTCAGTGTTTAGTTTGTTTGTCCTGGGGTACTCTAGAAACATGGTGGTTCAGACATGATGGAAAGACCTGCAGTGTCTGTAGACATAGAAGGCTCATTCTAAAGTAACAAAAACATAATGATTATAAAACATAGTGATCATACACGAATCTTCTACCTCAGGTTAGCTAGTTAGCTCCTGCCAGCTAGTTTTCTCTTGTGAGTTTTTTCTGCTTCTATACCAGTAACACACTTGTTCTGGACACTTAGCGGGGGTTCAGACAGGATCAGGCGCCGTGGCAAAAACGGAGGTCTTTCAATTCATTTCAGTGGTGTCGTGCGTTACCGCACCGTCAGTCCGCAAAGCAGGGGTTGCCACAAAAACCTGCACCAGCGTGCAGGAAAGAAGTTGAGCTAGATCCAACTTTGGGGAAAACAGAGCCCCACGTCACGCTCCGCAAGCCAATCAGACACTCAGATCGGTCAAACCTCCACAGACAGCCTGAAGTGTCTCTGAAGCAGAGACTATCCAGGTGGATTCACGGACTACACTCTGATACTCTACCTGTGTGTGTGTTTTCACTTTGTTTATTTCATGTACCAGCTTCTAAATCTGAGTCTGACTCGCAATTTACACCGCAAAATATAGTGACACGAAGAAGTTTAATTTGATTTGTGTCCGATAATGAGAGAGAGAGAGAGAGAGAGAGAGAGAGAGAGAGAGAGAGAGAGAGAGAGTGCTTTGGTTGAGAGACATAGAGTAACAATAACAGAGAGCGAGCGCCAGCCTTGATAAAGCTGTTAATCAGAGAAATAAAAAGTTATTTCCTGATTGTTTCACAGCGGTTACATTCAGCAGGTATAGACACCCCACCACCACCATATAGCCCCCACCACCGGACAACCCTGCTACGAGTTGCCGCAATCCCTGATCCTGTGTGAATGCACGCTTATGTATGACAGCCTAGGTTAAATATCAGGTGTGTGATGTGTTGTGTGTTCCGGCGGTGTGGGTTCATACCTTTTGGTGTGCTGATGGCTCGGTCATTCACAGCTCCTTTAGGCATCACTGGAAACAAAGTCACACCAGAGAAACAGTCGGTCAGGACAGAGCGCTGTCACAGACTGAATCATACATGAAAACTCTTCATGATAATCAGACTGATATCAAATCATTCTATTACACTGAATATAAAATGCAGCATTAAGAAAAGTAATTTTCCCTACCGTCTACATTTTCCAATAAATTGTAGAAGATTTAAGAAAACACATGAACTTAAATAAACATGAAAACTGCAAAACCTGATGTTTGCAGCAGAAATCATCACCACTACCTATTTACACATTCCACAGACTTAACACAGTAGTAACACATAACACATAGTTTAGTATTCACTTGGTGTGGTGGAGTCCACATGGCAAATGAAAGAACAATGCTCTGTTTTGAACTTATAGTCTAATTAATGTTATTTTAAATGAATAAAATCATCAATGATAACAGTTTTCCTCCTCTAGAGAATCAGTGTGACTCTTCCTCTTCATTTGGCCTGTGAAATCATGACTTTGTGCCAAAATGATCGCAGAGTAAGACTGTTTAATACTAATCCAGATGCAAACACTCGACCTGACTCATTTGTTCTTTTGGTTAACTTCGACATGAAACTTCTGCTGAGTTTCCTTTTAGAGTGTCGTACCTGTTCCTTCCAGAGCCATTGACTTAGACTGGACAGGTTCCCCGTGCTTGGACCTGCGCACACGCCTGAAAGAACATACACACACACACAGAATGTATTTTTACCCTCACTGATGTCACATGCATGTGTACTGTAAAAGAGGAAAAAGGGGAAAAGAAAATGCAAAAATGTAAATCACTGAATACTCCTGGTGACCTAGTAGTGAGTAGCAACCCCCCCCACTTTCCCAATGTATTCTTCCTGCAGCTGAACTGCTTTCTTCCTTTAATTCATTTCTTTGCTACGTACAAGTGGAGCTAACAAAGTACAGCTAAGTACAACACTGTGACTGACTTGGGAACAGGAGTGATCAACAGAAACGTTACCCCTCAGTGTATGTCAGCCGGGCAGACTGTGGGTTTGGATGTCGTGGCTGTGGTGTGGCGAAGACAAACGGGAGGAGGGACCTGGACTTAATGGGAGAGTTCTGGACGGAGCGCTGAGGAGAGAGCAGAATCACTGTGACACCTTCGCTGACTGTGGGGAATTCCAATTCCACTGATTATTATTGATTAAACCATTAATTGATTGAAATAGATGCTGATTCATTTTCAGTTTATTGAGTAATCATTTCAACTGTAATCATTTTATTTCAACTCATAATTTAGACAAACAGTCAAAGGTAAAAATCATATCTTAGCATTTACAAAATCTTTTCATTGTTGATGTTTTTATGATTATCTGTAAAGCCTTTAAACTTAAAACTTAAAACTGCGGATAACTATAATGTAATTCTTTATTTATTCATTCAATCACCAACATCATTATAAAAGCAATCCAAATGCTGTCAGTTATTTCATACACAGTGTCTTACCTGTCAGTGATGTGTGTGAGTGTGTGCTGTGTTCTCACCTGTGCAGTGGGAGTCCTGGCGTCTCCTGTCAGGCTGCAGTGCTCCATCTGTTCCTCCATCTGTTCCGCCATCTTCCTCTCCTTCCCAGCCGTCTTCAGAGCAAACTCCACCTCAGCCGCCAGCTGCTCGTCTCCAGAGAAAAACTCCTTCACCTCGTTGCGGTAATCTTGCATGGTCACCTGAAGGGACATCGTGTCACGCATGTGTCACACACTGCTTTGGTCGGTGCAGCCTTATCTTCAAGAGGACTTTCTCTTTCCCTCATTTTTAGTGACTCCACTTTCCCTAACCTGTCAGATCTACTTCTACTTTTTTCACCCTTGTGATGTCATGTTGTCACGCTGCACACCAACTGATCCTTATTAATTAATAAAATCAGTACACAGAGAGTCTGCGTGTCTCACCTGGAGGTAGGCCATGAGGTCTCTGAGGACAGGAGAGCGTTTCTGCTCCAGCAGGCTCTTCAGGCTAATGATGAGAGGAACTGTGTTCTCTATGAAGACCTTCTTCTGGACCTGTGGATCACAGCAGGAAGCTGAGACGAGTCTCCTTAAACTTCTGATGCGATTTAACCTATCAGACTCATGTTGTACCTGCAGCCTCATGTTGACTACAGTAACTTGGCTAATATTGCTCACCTGTGACACCACCTTCTTCTGTGCGGCCTGCAGGACAGCCTTGGCCATGGTGGCCATGTTCTCCTCCTCTGGTTCCTCCCCTGCAGCGCCTCCGGCTGCACTAGATACGGCCTGCAGCTTCATCTCCTTCAGACTCAAGATGTTGAAGGTCTCTGATAAAATTTCAGCTCCTTCTGCATCTAGAGGGAGCTCCTCGTCTGCAAAGCATGCTGGGATGAGGAAAAGGTAAGAGAGGTAAGTTTTTTTCCTGCTCTAGGTCAAATTGGTGCTTGTTAACAGTCAAGAATCACAAAGAAAAACAAAGATATTTACTATTAAATGCCTATTAATGAAGAAGTTCATTTTATCTTTCAAGTCACCACCAGAGAAAAACCACACCAGCCACAGCTGGTGGTTCTACATACGAGTGCTTTGTAGCTTTGCATTTACGTCTAAGTCCACACACACACACACACACACTGACCCAAGACGGTCTGGTTGATCTTGTTGGTGATGTTGAAGCGCTGCGCATCTGTGAACTGCTCCAACAGGAAACGGTAGATCCAAAATCGCTTGTCACGATGCTGAGATCCTTTCAGGGAGAACCGAACCTTCTCTCTGCATAGATTTAAAAAATATGTCAATGTATGAACAATAAACTTTACAAGTCTTGCGTGTGTATGCAAGTATCATTTTTGAAAACAATGAAATGAAGTTTCCGACCTCTCACTTTGAGGGAACTTGTTGTAGGACTTGTGTTTGTTGTAGGAGTTGAAGTGGAAGATGCACTCTATGAAGTGCTGGCTAAACATTTCAGGGTTCTTCTTCAGCAGCAGGTGGAGCAGGCAGTATTCACACAGACTGGGACAGAGACAGACACTTTAGACCACGAGATCCAGACTCTGTGTGTGTGTGTGTGTGTGTGTGTGTGTGTGTGTGTGTGTGTGTGTGTGTGTGTGTGTGTGTGTGTGTGTGTGTGTCAGTACGACTGATATGCGATCTTTGTCTCAGACATTACAGTGATACAGAAATTTGTATGCAGTGTCATGAACTTTAAAACTTTCAGTCTATGCTCAGTGTAATTCACCTGGCGATGGCAGGGACTGGGTCGACCAGCGCCACCATGAAGCGAAAGAAGAGGGAGCCCTTCCATTTCACAAATTCCTCCTAGAGGAAATTAAAGACAGACATTGAAAACACATCCTGCTGAAAGATTTTGCAGAGAACAGACGAGTAACATGGAAGATGAGTTCAGGGTCGCTCGATGCAGAAACTTTCGAGCAAGTAGAGTAAGTCAGTCCAACCAACCAACACATGCAAATCTCAGCTAAGCTGTAGCTTGCAGTCCAGTCGGGTATGAGCGACTGGATGAATATATCTAGTTGTAGAATGTGTACAGCAGTTCCCACCTGGAGCAGATTGGTCAGCATGATGAGAGTCTGCTCCCTGATGACTGCTTCACTGTCTCGCAGACAGGCGGAGATGTTGGGGATGTAGTGATCCACGATGTTGGTGTACCGAACGCACAGGTCGCACATGATCACCACCACATTGTTGCGCACGGCAACCTCCGTGCCGACCTCCAGCTCCCTGGCAAACACTGGCAGGTACTTCTGGACCAGCTCGTCGTGCTGTAAACACAGTTTACCTGAAGACACAGACAGAGAGGAGACGTCAAATGTGTGCAGAGACGGCAGAAATGCATAAATTCAGAGACATTCTAACAATGTTTCTGAGACATAATTAAAGAGACAGAAGAGAAAAAGTGAGAGGATAGTTTACCTAAAGTGATGACTCCGTGTGCTCTGACTTTGGTGGGCATGGAGTTTATTTTGAATTGCGACAGAGGCAGCGAGGCCGGCAGCTCCTCCTCGTTCTCTGTCAATGACCAACATGAAGAACGAGTCAGTCATGTTACCACAGAATACACAGAGTGTTTTCCTGTGTTACATTTTTAAAGCTCCCCATTATAAGGGTTGATTTTTGTACTTTTGTGATACTACATCTAGGAGCAGCCACTGTGGCACGCAGCCTGTTAACAGAAACATAAAGTAACCCTTGAACTACCATCCATCTATTATCTGTAACCACTTATCCTCATCAGGGTCATGGTGGGGCTAGAGCCTATCCCAGCTCACTTTGGGCGAGAGACAGGGTACACCCTGGAAAAATCCCCAGGTCATCACAGGGCACATAGAGACAAACAACCATTCACACTCACATTCACACCTACGGCCAATTTAGAGTCAGTTAAGGTCATGTCTTTGGACCGTGGGAGGAACCCAGAGTACCCGGAGAGAACCCACACAGACACAGGGAGAACATGCAACTCCACACAGAAAGGCCCCAGCCGAGGGGCCAGTAACCTTTTTGCTGTGAGGCGACAGTGCTAACCACTGCACCGCAAAATATAGTTTGTGATGGAGCGAAACTGATAAATCAGACAGCTGATAAATTGGTCAATATATATATATATATATATATATATATATATATTGGTATCAATACGCAAGTAAAATGCTAAACTACAAATCATAATAAAAAATAAATATGTATTGTCCAAGGCAGCATGTACATGCAAGAGCACATTACCAGTAGGTACTCTGTACTGTGAAGCCCACATGTCTTCTGTTTATGTCATGATGATGGTGAAGACAGATTATAGTTGTTGCTGAGATCATTATCAAGAGTTGTAAATTTCTGTCTCAGAGTATTATAAACTGTTGTTTAAAATTGTTTTAACGTAGGCTGTTTGAATCCTCGCTGAACGTAAACCTGGGACACTTGATGTCTCAGGGAGAAGTTACTTCAGAGCCCAGAACAGAGCATCTCTACCTGTCAGTTTGTCACTATGTGTTGTGAGGACAGATTCCACCAGCAGCACGGTTCTTTTGCCAACCTTGGCAGGACAGTGGAGAGACGCCACACCCAGAGTGTGGAGGTGTTTTACCTGGAAGAGAGAAAACACTTTCAGTTATATCAGAATCACAGCGATACAAGCTGTAGCACACTGAGACTGATATGGACAAATAAAGGAGTTAATGTGACACTCTGAGGTTGGGGTGATGTTATCTGGGTTTTTGTGGTTTCTCCACTGTAGCAGCCCGGAAATAACTGCTGGTACCGTGTCAAATAAAATAACAGAGTACATAACCAGTGTCAGCTGATGCTCATCATGACCACAGTCTCCCTGCACTCTATTTATGACGTTATATCTTTCAGGCTGATGTTTATCCAACAACAGCAACAGGTCAGGACTGAAAGCTGACTTTAAACCTGCACGTTAAAGAAGATGTTGGGGTAAGAAGGAGAAGCCAACGGAGGGTTAGTCCTCACCATCAGCTCCTCGTTCAGGTTCTGGGCTCCCTTTTCGGTCAGGATGACGCGGGCTAAATAAGCCTCGCAGATTGACACCAACTCACCGCAGTGCTGGTTCATGAAAGCCTAAAGAGAGCAAAAATATCCCATAAAACAGACGGAAAATACAAGAGGGAACAGGGGCTGAGTCAGGTTTGATTCAATCCTGATGTAGGCGTTAATATGATGGTAGACCCCTGCTGGAATTTTTTATATTCTGTATAAAATCCAAAATTCTAGCAAGATAAAGCCAACAAAAACATTTTGGGAAACGATAAATATTTAACGATGACCACAATCTTCATTTGTTTCTTTTTATTAAAGCGGCCTGTCTCTTGATTGTGTTATGGAATTTTCTTTTGTATTTTTGATAGAAATGTCATAATATCAGTTTTATATCAAAAAGTAATTGAAATGAGTTTTCAATTTTGATTGATGATTCTCCCACTACTCCCAGTATCACATTTTTTTTTTTTACAGGGGAGCTGAGCAGAAAGAACAGTTCTGCCATCTGGGGACTCTCCTTTTTGTTTTTGTGTTAAACAGTTTGTTCACACTCCTAATTTATTCTTTTTTGAATAAATGATCTAAATTTGACCTAATGTGTGTGGCACATTCAAAAAAAAAAGGTATGGTGGTCACATCACACTTGATACCATGTAGCTTATCATTATAAAAGAAGACTTTGAATGTAAATGACAGTTTTCATGGGTCATCTTTACAAATCATGACTCAACAGTCTAACAATGACACAGCTGTCAGTGCTGAAGAAACAATAACAACTGAAAGCTGAATTGAATCATTGCACGGAGGGTTTTCTAGATTGTGGGGAACCTTGATTTTCTAGTTCTCATCTCGTCTCTCTCATCAGTTCTCATCTTAGTTATTGTCTCATGTTAGACCTTTACTAAGAGAAATGAATGCAGGGAAAGCTCTTCAACCTGAGTCTGTTTGATGTCTTCACTTCGGCCAAATTGAAACAGAGTCTCCACAGCAGCACAGATCACCTCCAGAGACAAAGTAAAAGTCTTCAACCAAGACATCAGATCATCTGTAGACAAACAGACAGAGACATTATGGCAGACTCTTCCTGTGAATGTTCCCATTATCCCATTACCGCAGTCACTTACCAACTATCCTGTCCTTTGTATCTTTGTTCACATGTGTGGCGATGTCTCCCATCACACACAGAATGTGACAGCAGGTGGTCTCTGTTACGTTCTTTGAACTGAGAGCAAAAATGTATTTTACAATTTTACGCTGAAAATAATACATGCGCTCGACATGAATGTTAATGTAAATAAACGTCCCTCTTACCTGATCATGTTGTCCCAGGCATCCAGGATTTTGTCATAGGGCAGTTCAGAGGAAGAAGCAGCTACCTTAGACAGCAGCAGCCAGGCCCCGGCACCATGATCTGCCTCAGTGTGTGAGATCAGGTTGGTGATGAACGTCGGTGTGAACTTCTTCTGTTTGGACCAGAGGGTGAAGGCCCTGCTGAAATATCGGCTGGAGACACGGGACAAAAAACATGACGGTGAGGTGATCATGCTCGGAGGAATAAAGCAATAAAGAAAGTTTTGAAATGACTCCTGATATACAATTTGGTCCAATAGTCAGCATTCAGCAATTTCAAGACAAATTGTCGTTGGTCCAACCTGAGGTTCTGGCACTCTTGACAGAGCAGGCCCAGCAGGCTCCAGGTCAGCCTCTGACTGGCATCCAGGTGGCGGCTGGCAGAATACGGTTTGACCTGGCTGAGCAGCACCTGGTCCAGAGCCTCCAGGGCCTTGTCCTGCACTGAGCTCTCAGAATCCATCACCGCCGGCACCACACCCTGCAGCCACGCCTTCTGCAACACGCTGCAGTCTGGTTTAGCCTGGTGGTCAAAGAGTAGGTACATTGAAAATGTTTTCCTGGTTGCTAGATTGTCTGTAATCAACACACAAAATGTTACTTTATGCAGCAAGAGAAATACACACTTTAACTTGTCTATTCCACACTGTTATCTGTCTTT
Source organism: Sciaenops ocellatus (assembly GCA_033000465.1). NCBI lineage: Eukaryota > Metazoa > Chordata > Actinopteri > Sciaenidae > Sciaenops > Sciaenops ocellatus. Next base: position 3,551,237 of record CP136872.1, on the reverse strand, counting down.
TTTTTTTAAATATTTGTCTATGTTCTGTCACTGTCTCTCTGAGCTGCTGGTTGAGACTCACAGCCAGCAGCTCTCCCACACACTGCAGGGCCTTCTTCTTCACAGACACAGCTGGGTCTCTGCACCGCTCAGACAGTGTAGCCAGGTTCTCGCTGCTCATGGGGATCACGTCGTGTTTCAGGAGACCCACCAGGGCCTGCGGAGGAACGGCAGAGCATGGAGGTTAAAGGTAATCTGTGTCTTAGCTAAGTGTGTTTACTAAGGTGAAAAACATATACTGGTGAGTGATCAATGATTGCACTCATGAAACATGAAGCTGTCTGCTAAAACTCTGTTCTTGATACCTGCAGTGCTGATTTCCTCACGTTGGTCTTTGAGTCTTTCACACGCCGCAGGAGAAGAGTCAGGTTCTCTTTTGCTGCATTGAAAATATAAAATAACTTTAATTTCTGTCGGTCAATCTCAGACTTTGAGTGCCCAGTACCCAATGCATGTAATAAAAATCATTTGAATGACACGCTTTGTCTTACCGTCGCAGCTAGAGCCGTCAGTGCTGCTAATCTCTACAGTCCTGAATGGCAGAGTGCGATAGGTTTTCTGAGTCTGCTGAGAGCTGACGCTTACTGAAACACAAAGTCACAGCACGAACACTTGAAACAACATGTGTGAGTAGTGAAACAGGTCATATCTCTGTTCATGGTATCCACACTTCACACTCATGTTGTCATGACAGTGAAGGCAGGCTCTGTTTGTTTTTTCACTGTTCTTATTGTTGATTGTATTTAGTATTCTTGACATCTGTGCTCTCAACTATTCCCTGCACGTTAACTTCAGGTGAAAATGAGCCTTTCTGTCGAACTCCAGCATATTTCCAGACATACACTGTCTCTGTCAAATAAAGAAATATGCTAAGAGGCAGGTAGGGATCAAGTACCGGGAGATAGCACTGAATGCTTGATCAGATTTCAAGTCTTGTTTGTATGTGGTATATATTCATGTGGAGAGTTTTGGTTTCATTTTTTGAGGTTTGGCTGGCACCAGAATAAAAAGGAGGTGAATGGTTGGAGCTTGTTACTCAGGATAATAAGAGCTCTGTCATGAAATGTGGTGAAGGTCTAATTTTCAGAGTTTTGACTTTAAAGTCCGTGTAAAGGCAATTCCATGTTTTCTTTCAAAACACTTTAAATATGTTGGAAAATATTTGCTGAAAACATGTGAAAAGACTTTGAACGATATATTGGTGAAATGTGGAGTTAGAGGTTCAAACAGTTTTTCACCAGTTTTCAGTCCAGGATTTTGTGGGCGGTTCTAAAAGGAGACCGTGTGACGTCACGCGGTGATAATTAACATAACATTAGCATATTGTACCCTGCTCCGCTGAGTGGGCGTGGCTTTGGCACATTCAGTGGACACGCCCCCACAGTCCTGGAGCTGAGAATACTGCTCATTTTTACCTGATTTTGACACCTAATTTCATAAACTTGTCGTTATTTTTGATCATTCAAATGTGGTTGGGTGGTTAATAACACTTTCTTCTTTAGTCTGACAAACTCAAAACACAAATTTATTTTGACTTTACACGGACTTTAATTTCTATGACTTATAACAAACACACTCATTCTCATAGAAGTCTTTTCTAAATCTCTCAAAATATTCTACCAGCAGAGACAAGTTGGCGCCCACAAGAGGTAAGGAATGGTTCAAATCAAATCTCTTTTTACTATTTCCAAGACCTGGTGTGGCCAAGCCAGTACGGAAGACAAATAAACTTTCTCCTGAAGAACGTTTCTTTACGGCATTTGAACAATTCGTTATGTGCCCATAAAAACACATCACTCTAAAAAAACACGAGATAAAGGACGTCATATGTCCACAGTATGACTGTCAATTCAGCATCAATATAATCCATAAAGATAAACTGTGTTTCTGTAACGACTTTATATTATTTTCACTTTTGTCACCTCAACAACTCAAGAACTTGCAGTGGGAGACGACCATAAGAAACCGGTACAGTTTGGACTGTTTCAGATTTTTGACCCTTTATCAAGGGCCGTCAGGGAAATGTTAAATTAGGTGGTGTCAACTGAAAAAATAAGATAATTCCTGATATAAAGATACATTTTATGTAATTTACACTGTGCACATTTCAATTGATATAAAATGCTTTTATGCTTTAATGCTTTTCTCTCTCAAAGAGAGACTCAAATCATACTGGTTTCGTTATGACTCAGGAATGAGGCAAACTGTTTCAAACATTAAGATTTCTCAGTAAATTAAGAGCTGGTTGGTGGATCAGATACATAAACACAGACTCTAAACACTGTTAAATCACTGTCTCTCGTGTGTGTGACGGTATTTTAGGAGTCTTTTGATCCGTTAAGAAAGTAACCAATCAGTTTCCTGCTTCATGTTTGGTGCTGAAGAGATCCAGCTACCTTCTGATAATATTAAAAGTATTTGATTTTATCCACCAAAGCGCCTGTCAATATACTCTTATTTCTATGGCCACACATCACAGCCCCCATGTTAAAATGTAGCATAAACTAACTGATCATTTTATTCCAATCTGGGAGATCTTAGTGATTTACAGCTGTGGAAGAAGTACTCAGAAAAATCTATTATCATCATCAGATAATGTTAATTCTGCATAACTTTAAGTCTTAATATAATTTGAACAGGTGAGTTGTATAAAAATTCACCCTCAGTACAGTTGTCATGAACGGGGAAATTAGCTATAGAGACCAAAACTGTTTTTTGTACCAGGCTGTAAACATGTTTATTTCTGCTGTGAAGCTGGACATTTTAACATGGGGACTTATGGAGACTGACTCACTTCTGAAGCCAGCCTCAAGTGGACATTTGAGGAACTGCACTATACTGTTTTTGGCACTTCCTTTCACAGCCTCGGCAGGTTGCCGCTTTATCCAAACTTAAAATAAAACACAGGAAAAGTGTAAAATATGTGACCTTTAAGTTTTTTATTCCAACATAAACAGAAGGAACTGACACTAACTTCACTGTTAATGTTAATTTATCTGTAATTTAATCAAATAAATGAATCAATTCTAATCATATGTGTGATCACCTGTCAATTTAAGGTATCTAAAGGTCAGACACTTTTGAATCTTTTTTATGACATTTATTGAAGAAGGCTGAAAGTTTTTGTTTTGTTGTTTTCTGTCACATTCACAGTTACACATTTATAAGAAGGTACATTTTCTTTCTTTTTTTTTCTTTTTTTTGTTAAAATTTAACAAGTGGGAGAACCGGAGCATCCCGGAGAAAACCCTGACACACAGAGGAAGAAACTCCTCTGTGCTGTCCTATGACCTTCTGATGGTTTCATGTGTGAAGGTGACCACAGTTAGTCTGATATCTAGAGACAACAGGGGGCAAACTGGCCGTATGCAGATATAGCACCAAGGACTGCATCGAATGCAATCTTCCACCAACTGCGAGAAGAACCTTTCTTTGCAAGCTTAGCAGAGAAATCTCTGATGTGAGCCTGCAAACACTGGACGATGGCGGTGTCCACGGCTGGATCCTCTAATAAGATGACAGTTTGCAGCAGTCCCTTGCTGCCAAACTTCTTCTGCAGGGCTTTCAGCACAGCCTTGCACACCTTCTTCATGGCCTTGGCGTCTGGGCAGAAGTTTTCCGTGGCAGCGAGTCCCTCCATGGTCTGGTTAACCAGTCCCTTCATGTGGGCGACCCACTGCTCCTGGCTACGGTTCTGTAGAGTGTTACACTTGTGTAACAGTCTGACAGTCAGCAAGGTGACAAACAACTGGAGCTGATTCTTGCTGTCTGCCTCGGTTGGAGACTCACAACCAGAGGCAGAAGGATCTGCAGGCTCCATGATTTGGTTTGGTGAGTTCATTGTATCAATAGAGTCGTTTTTCTTCTCTGGAATACTTGAATCTGGTGAGTTTTTTTCTGCAGGGTCGGTTTGTGTCTTGATTCGGTGTCTGTGACACTGAAATAACTTTGGAAATTTTAAAGGTTGAAGGATGCCCTTGATGTTGTTGACCTTTGAAGTGACATGTCTCGTGATGTCACACATTCTAGAATTCCAGAGTTCCGGAACTCTCAGGACTTTCAGGACTGTCTCTGTTACAGAGACAGTCCTGAAAGTTCCAGCACTGCTACAGAAAACTCACCAGATTCAAGTATCCCAGAGAAGAAAAACGACTCTATTGATACAATGAACTCACCAAACCAAATCATGGAGCCTGCAGATCCTTCTGCCTCTGGTTGTGAGTCTCCAACCGAGGCAGACAGCAAGAATCAGCTCCAGTTGTTTGTCACCTTGCTGACTGTAAGACTGTTACACAAGTGTAACACTCTACAGAACCGTAGCCAGGAGCAGTGGGTCGCCCACATGAAGGGACTGGTTAACCAGACCATGGAGGGACTCACTGCCACGGAAAACTTCTGCCCAGACGCCAAGGCCATGAAGAAGGTGTGCAAGGCTGTGCTGAAAGCCCTGCAGAAGAAGTTTGGCAGCAAGGGACTGCTGCAAACTGTCATCTTATTAGAGGATCCAGCCGTGGACACCGCCATCGTCCAGTGTTTGCAGGCTCACATCAGAGATTTCTCTGCTAAGCTTGCAAAGAAAGGTTCTTCTCGCAGTTGGTGGAAGATTGCATTCGATGCAGTCCTTGGTGCTATATCTGCATACGGCCAGTTTGCCCCCTGTTGTCTCTAGACATCAGACTAACTGTGGTCACCTTCACACATGAAACCATCAGAAGGTCATAGGACAGCACAGAGGAGTTTCTTCCTCTGTGTGTCAGGGTTTTCTCCGGGATGCTCCGGTTCTCCCACTTGTTAAATTTTAACAAAAAAAAAAAAAAAGAAAGAAAATGTACCTTCTTATAAATGTGTAACTGTGAATGTGACAGAAAACAACAAAACAAAAACTTTCCGTTTGCGTTTTTTTCATCTTCAAAAGGTTTCCTGAACCTGTGCTGAGCACTTTGCCTCTTCATTTTTTCTTGTACCAAAGAACATTTAACATTCACTTAACAGGAAAATCATGTGCTAACCTGCACAACTTCACTACCACACTACAGTGCAGTAGGTCAAAGATGACAGACTTCATTTTCTCTCCAAATAAGTTTGACTAAACTGGAGGTTTGTTTCAAATCGTGCTTTTGTTTCTCGACCCGTCAGACTTCTTTTTAGTGATGTTATGATGTTGCAGTCCTCACATTTGAACTTGAAACCAAGAAATAAGATTCAAGTTGATTCAAGAATTATCATTTAAAAGCAAGGTGTGCAAGGCTAACAGAAATAAACAGTATATCTTATCTGCCTGCTAAGTTTAATCAACCATCCATCATCTCTATTCTGACAAAAACTTTTGCCACCATCAGCCTCTGATATCAGTCGAACAACAAACACTGTAATAAAGAAACAAAAGAATGTACCTTCTGTGGTTTCATTTACCAACATGGTGTGGGCTCCAGCTGAACAAAGAGAGGACACAGGTTATTTCTACTGACAGTTCATGATACAAACACAGCAGCTCTCAAGATATAGAAACTTTCTCTTTAGATTCATTAATATTTTAAAGAGTTATGTGATTTCCCCCAAGTGTTTTCATATTTCAGCTTTACAAAGTGGGCTGTCTACAAAAATCTGTCCAAAATTAGCCTAAATTCCTACATTAACTTCACAAGAAATGTGTTTCTGCTGATGTAGTGCAGAGTATGAGTGTGTGTGACTGTGTGTGTTTTCTCACTGGCGGAGAAGAGGTTGTGCACGGCCCGGGTGACGTTGAGTGAAGGCAGCTCCAGACACTGGGCCAGACAGGCGAGGGTGTGGCCTTGGACGGTGGGCGAGCTGTCCATCCTCCGAGCGAACAGCAGGTTCTGGATCAGGAACTTGTGCGGCAGGAAGCAAGTGAGGTCAGCGTCCTCGCACTCCTCCTGCTTCCTCTCCGGCTGCTCCAGCAAAACCATCACCACGTCCACGGAGAACAGCCGGCTCACCATCTACAGAAGCCAGCATAACACACTGTAAACCGTGTGGACTACTGATAGGAGATAATGACGTCTGGCTGATGTTTAGATTAAAGCCAACATTCAGTGGGAGAAGTTTGCCTTTCCACACTGCTACACAGCATCCCTCTCCTCTGTCATCATCCTGCTGGACCATTCAGCAGCATCTGACAAAGTGAATCAACCTCTAAGAACTGGGTAACTTGGAAAGAGTCTCTGTCTGAACCTTTTAGCCTCACTACTAGGGGCCTGAGTCACTAGGTGGCAGCACAAATCTCAGCATGTCTGGCTGACATTTCTCAGTGGATGTCTGCACCTTAACAAGACCGATATCTCCCATCCATGATCTCCCCATTACCACTGAGAATTCAGTGGTGTCCCCGGTTCGGACTGCAAGGAACCTGGGTGTGACACTAGATGAGCAGCTGTGCACATACAGCAGCCTGGCTGGTCTTCAACCTAATTTCACGTCCTCCCACAGTACACTGCTCCGGCTCATGGTGGCTGCTCAAATCTGATTGAAGACAGGCCCATCCTACATCCAGGACAAGGTCAAATCCAGCACATCCACCACACTGTATTACTCACTACGAGAGGAGCCCAGCATATAACTGTGTGTGTGAAAAAATGTGTCTTCAAGCAGCATGTCATCTAATTCAGGTATGCTCATTTATATCTGTAAAACTGACACTGAAAAAAATGCCTGCCCTGGATGAACTTAATAAATTGTGAATAGTTTTTCATGATTGTGTTACGGCCGGCCATTTTGTGTCATGTTTGTTTGTTCTGAACTATGTGAGGCTCTTTGCCTAGGGGCTGATCAACCACAGCTGATCAGGGTGTGGCCTATTTAAGATCCTGTTCCTGCCAGAGATGGCGGGAACTTGGCTGAGAGTGCAGCTTTGTTCTTCTCCACATGCTCTGCCAAAGATTTCCCGTGCTTTGGTTGTTTGGTTCGTCTTCTGATTGAGAATTTGCTTGCTTGTTTAGTCTTGTATCACTACTCACTTTTGTGTGTTGTCACCCTTGATTTCACCACACCTTTAAATAGTCACTGTTAAGACTGACGCAGTAAGAGTGAACTGCCTTTTCTTTTAGTACATTTTTCTCTTGTTTTATGTTAAGCTTAGGAAGTTAGGTTTAGTAATTGTCTTTTTGTATAGGGTTTAGGTAGCTCTCTTAAAAAGCGAGTTTGTTTTGTTTGTTGTTTTGGCCTAGTTCACTCTGAAGAGCAATCAAATTGGTGACAGTTGCATTACCTTTGAGTGTCTGGAGAAGTTACTCAGCCACTTGATGAAGCAGGCGTAGTCTTTACTTGCCATCTGAGACGTCAACAAACCCACAGCCTGAGCTCCATGGCTTCGAAACTCGCTCTTCTCCACCATCTAAAACATCCACAGCAGAAACATTATATTCCAGTTATACCACTGCATCAGCAAATAACAACTTCCCAGCAAACCATCTACTGACTGACACAATCACTTGTATTCCAATCCCTGGATGTGACTGCCTTTATAATTTTAAAGATGGTGATGACACAACTATCTGAACTTTACACAAACAACACAAACATGTTCATCTGCTGAGTGTGTGCTGGAGGACTCACCTGGAAGCAGATATGCTGCAGAAGGATTTGCAGGAAAGGCAGTGCCACCTCCTTCAGCTCTTCCACAAGATAACTGAAATCACAAACACAAAAACAATGTTCATAGAAATATATGATTCGCAACATGTCTTCAGTTAAAGAACTGGAAATATTCCCAAATGATCAACAACATGTGATGTGTACCTCCAGTATTTACACTTTATCCACCAACAGAAGTAAAGATATGATTAGAAGATGGAGATGTTTGGTGTCATTTTTACACTATACTTGGAAGATAAGATAAGTCTGATCCCCAGAGGGCAAATGTGCTTGTTGCAGCAGAAGAACAGAAATAAGTACAGATAAGATTAGATAACCTTCTACTCCTCTTTGTGTTCTAATCTTCTAGATAAATAAAGTAAAAAATGAAAATAGGATGTACGCAAGACAAAAAATAAGAATAGAAAAGTCAGCAAGTCTGTGTCTACCAAATAAAATGGACGGCCTGGTCGCGGGTGGAGAGGATGGCCTGGCTGCAAATGAGGAGTGAGGGCTTCCCTCTGCTGCCTTTGTTCATCATCAGGATCACGTAAAGAAGCCGATGGAAAATCCTCCGCAGGGACTGGACAGCAGATCAGTTTGAATTAGAAACATCCCTCTTATGGCATTATTAATCAAATAATACTGTAGAGTTGCATATTTAACCACACTAAGACCACCATGTATTGAATCACTGAAGGTGATATTCAGTGATATAACATGGTAAAGTAGTAATCATGGATCATGATTATTGGATCTTACGTCTTTCTGGTCTCCGTGTTTTGGCAAGCACAGCAGCTGCAGGCCATAGAAAGCCATCTCTGGAACACTCTTCAGCTTGGTGATATCTCTGTGCAGAAAGAACATAACTGTCAGCTCTTTCATACCCTGGATACATTCTACAGAAAGACAGAGAGTGAAGGAAGAAAACTCACTGCACAGCTGCAAAGGTTAGCTCTCCAATGACCGGCTCAAAGTACAGCAGCTTAGTGAAGATCTGCAGAGAAAAAACACAAGATCAGATTAAAAAAAAAAAAAAAAGGACATATTAGCTACTGAGAATGCTGCAGTGTGGTATGATGTGTGACAGTGGACTCTTTAGTTACCTCCGTGCAGTTGCTGGCGCTCTGTGGTCTGTCTTTGAGTGGAAATGTCTGCAGGAGTCTGAGCAGGCTTTGAACCAAGAGAACCACAGCATCTCTGATCTTCATCAAGTCCTGGCCAGAGAAATGAAGCTCCTCTTCCTCCTCCTCGTTCTCTGCCTCATCCACTTCCATCTGAGGATAACAGCCACAGGCACCATTATTTCAGGACACCCTCTGTGTTCTATTTATTCCACCATTATAATAATACAATATCATTTTCTACATCTCCATTTGTGTTAGATACAGCATAAAGAATGTAACCTGCCATAGTGAAAGATTTCAGTGTCCTTCGACCTGCTGTTAATAATCTAATCTACCACAGTGAATTATTATTATTGTGTAGTCAAAAAGCTAGAAAGGACTATTTTGAAAATTTGTTCTTGCTCGCACTTTTATAACTCTCACATCATAGCAATCATTAACATCAATGTATGAAGTTCCAGGACTGTACCTCCTCGGATGCGTCTTTCCGCTGTGGTTTGGAGCGCTTGCCCTCCGCCTGAGAACTCTTCAGGCCGTCCTTCTTGCGTTTCTTTCCAGAGTCCTGAGGCCAGCAGTGAGAGGTGAGGTTTGAACATGTGTCCAATAAAACCTCGTGGAAAACCTGGTTGATGATGCTCCCTGGAAGCAATAAATAGATACACAGAAAGTCATCTAAAAAAACTGCACATGCACATAAAACCCTGTACATCACTGTCAAAGAGCCAGAGAAAAATACACTTTACATTTCACACAACACAACCTTTACACGTCATTAATAGAATTTAAAAAGTTGGCTTTTGGCCAAGTGACACTGTCAGAGCTAGAATGAAAGCTGGCATCAAGAAAGACCAAAGATACGTGGCAAGTGATCCACACCATCACAGGCTACAAAATCAGGAGCATCCCCATCACGTGTGAGGAGACACTGCCAGATGAACTAAACACAACAAAGAGGTCTAAGTCTACTGACCGACCACTGTCCACAGCAGATGTGTGTTGACAGTGAATGTGAGTAGTAGTGTTCAAACCTGCTTGACAGCCACAATCGTCCCTGTACCGAAACAGTCTGCGGAGTCTAGTCTAAATGACCTGTGGCATTCACCAGTGTTATAGTACATACTTGCATACATGGTCTTGGTCTTGACTTGGTCTCAACCCCATCAAGGTCTTGGTCTTGTGTCAATACATTCTGGTATTGGTCATGACTTGGTCCCGGTTTATGCCCACTCTGATAAAGTGCTTTGAGTCCTCCAGCACATTAGAGACCAAATCTCAGCCAGCCTGGACCTTCACCAGTCTGCCCTTCACTGCCCTCCGCTCATACAGGATAGAAATAGTAACAGCTACATCAGAATGTTGTTTACTGATTTTAGATCTCCTCCATTAAACTGACTGACAAGCTTAGGACTCTGGGACTGATGACCACCCTCTGCAGCTAGGTATGGACCTCACAAACAGACCCCCAGACAGTTCAGACTGGTGGTCTACCCAACACTAAAGCCCACAAGGGCTTGGTGCTCAGTCCTGTCCTGTTCACACTGTACACCCACGACTTCATACCCCAACATGGAGAGAATTCTGTTGTGAAGTATGCAGACGACAACGCCACCATCATCAGCTGGATTTCAAACAATGACAATTCACATGAGGAGAGTGGTGGACAGAGAACCACCTGCTGCTCAACACCAGCGTAAAGAAAGAGGCAAAACACACACATACTTCTTTGCAATAAAGAGTTACTTGTTCAAACCTTGTTTGAGTATTACTGAACCCACCTGTCACAAACATTGTACATTTCTCAGCTTTCCTCACCTGGGGTTCCCAGAAGCAGCAGGTAGACTGACGCAGCATGCAGGCCGTTCACTCTTTGCTGGACATTGGCCGTTTTGGCTTTTCCCGCCAGGACAAAGAAGGACAGCACAGCCACCAGAGACTTGATCGAGACCCCGTTCTCCCCCAGAGTCGCCCAGATACTCTGCAGTGCAACATGGGAGACAGTCTGTGCTGAGCACTGCTGCCAGTCAGGAAAAAAAAGATGCCTAGCACATCAGACCACCATGTCTTATTTAAACTCTTAGAAATGATACACATAGAAGTGTGAGAAGTGTGAGGAGTGTGAGGAGTGTGAGGAGTGTCTGGTCTGCATCAGTTTTACCCGTGAAGCTCCATCACTGTCTGCAGACTGTTGTTGGTCAGCAGCATGGGTCAGCAGACACTGGTACAGGGTTCTGAAGGACTTGTCTCTACTGGCTGAGAGCTCTTCTTCTATGGTGTCATCCAGTGGTTTTCTCTGAGTGAACTCTAAGTCCCACACTTCATCCACCCAGGCTGAAAATCACAAATCAGCAGCGGTCACATGACCAGAAGTGACACAAGACACAGTTTTCCTCCAAAGCCATCAAGTCCTGACAGAGAGAAGATGGCTGAAACAATGGAGCAATTATCAATTTATTTTGTGATGACTGACTAATTGATTAATAAATTAACAGTTTCACCTTCACACTTGGACCCTCAACTGTGGTTAAGAAAACACCAGAGTAGTACTACACACACACACACACACACACACACACAGACATAGACATGTAATAGATGATGTAATAGATGATGTAGACAGACGTAGAGTCAAATTAAAATGTGTATTAGATAAATAAAGACATAAAGAATGATTTAAATATTAACCATGATCAGCACATATATATTACATATATAATCATTTTAATATTCAGGTTCGTTTGAATACAGTATTATGCATATATTTATAATATCTGTTTATGTTTCGTGACATGTTAGTACTTGATCAACTTCCTTGTACGTGAAAATCTCATGAATGAACAATAAAACTCAGTTCATGTTCAGGTAACTTGGTTTGTTTTTTAACGTCTTTATGGGCTTTATTCAACCTGTTTACATGCTGTCAATATGTACTGTTTATTGTTCATATTCAGCTTACGTACATACGTACAGTGATTCTGGTTGTTGTTTTCAGGTAACGTTATTTGGAGAAAACTCCCTTTGTGACGTTTTTTTAACGTCAATTTAACGTTGTCGCGTTTAGTTGTGGTAACGTTACAGGAAGGCTCGTAGACCAAACGTTTAGTGCAGTGTGTGTCGTTAGCGCTTCATTCATATACAGTACATTCTCTGAAGCTCCGTGCTCTGCTGTCTATCACACCGGGCGGCTCTGCCTAATGTTTTTCCTCTAACGTTACACCGGGACGAACCGGACAGAAAGTCCCGGAAAACGGTCTGAAACATATCCGGCTTTATTCACTCCTCGTCACAGAATGTAACAGAACATGTCGTTTATGTTACAGACGAAATACACAGCTTTACCTTGTGGAATTTCTCCTAACTTGAGAAACTGCAGCGCAGATATCAGATCCATCTTGTTTTGAATCAGCCCGCTCGAAACTGCACGCATGCGCACAGAAACATTTCTTCGTCACTTCCGTTTTTAGGTCATTAGCGCCTTCTTCTGATCCGGAGTGGTATGACGTGCTGCTGAATCAGCGCAAACAGCTGATCTATAAAACAGCTGATCTATCAAACAGCTGTTCTATCTTTTCTGTCTGTTCTGTTCTGTCTGTTCTATCTGTTCTGTTCTGTCTCTTCTGTTCTGTTCTGTTCTATCGGTTCTGTCTGTTCTGTTCTGTTCTGTCTGTTCTATTCTATTCTGTTCTATCTGTAGAACACAACTTTAGTTTACTACATGACAATCACATGAATAAACAAAGAGGTCAAATAAACAATGGATCGTAATAGTCATAAATGATATGATTAAGAAAATGTAAAAGAAAACATGAAGATACTAAAAGTGTTAGAGTGGGGTTTGCTTAAAATATCTTAATATGTCTCAAATATTTTAAAAAGGGCAGCTTTCTTTCAGTTTAAGAGTTTTTGAAGTGCAGTCATTGGTGGAAATGTCTGTATTTAGGGAAAATCTAGGCTCCAGGTGATGGTTCACAATATAATTAAGTATAGAGCAGTAAAGCTCTGTCTTACATTCAAATATTTATATTATATTCTCCTGTAAATCAGCCATTCTCATTTAATGCCATCCCTGCTGAGTCATCACACATGAAAGTATGTGCTTCCACTTTTGTGGCTTTTCATTTTGGGAAGTGACTCCTTTAAATGTGCGTGTGGCACTGATTTGTTTGAATTCATTTATAAACCCCTGGATTTTATTAAATACGTGTTTTAGCAAGATTTCCTCTCATGTTCAAAACTGCCTGTACATTATAGTTGATTAGCTGCCATCACAACTCAAGGCTTACTTGGTTTTGAGACAAAAAAAGTCCTGATATTTCCCTTCTGGTGTCTCCATGCACGGTTGATAACTGCATTATTGCTTCTTCTTCTCCTTTCTGTTTCATGGCAGAAGTAAATGTAGCGTTACCCACATACAGGAAAACATGTCCCTTACTTGATGTCAATGTTTTGAAGAGGAGCTTTATGATTCCAGTTTGATTTCAGAGGAGATATTCTACAGAGCAGCCAGCGCTCTTATACGTCAACCGGGCCACAGGCCTATTTTTGCAGGGTATTCTTTCACAGCTAACATGCTGCAAGAAATAATATTTCTGACAAGAAATAACATTATGTTAACACAACTTAAAGTCTTGAGCAGAGACACTGTGTGAGCTTTTCCAAGACTATAAAATAAAACGACTGCTAGTGCATGGGGACCCTAAAGGAGGAAATGCAGCTCACATATAAGGATCCACCTCTCTTAACACTGGCTTTCAGACCTGAAAGTCCTCAGACATGAGGTCTGCAGTTGGACCTGTTATTGAATAAAGTACCAGTACATAAAACATAGCACAAATGAAAATGTTTGAACCAAACACAGCCCAAATTGGATGTTGGGAATTTAACAGCACATAAGGAGAATCCTCCCTAACTGTCTCAGGCCAACAAATTAACAAATTCAAGAGAAACTCAAGAGAACTCGAGCATCAGTCAGGATTAATCTTTTTTTGTTGTTGTTGTTTGTTTGTTTTTTTAGCAGAATTTTTTTTTTTTTTTTTGATTAATCACTTGGATTAATCATTAATTTTGACAGCACTATACAGTGTTTCCCCTATATTCATTCAGCAGCGGCGCTGCACCGCTGCTGAAATTTCACAAGATCATTAATGATAACTAAACTAATGATTTTTACTCGCACTGTGTGAGCACAACACACTCCGTTCTTTTGGACTTGTTTTGAGCGCAGCAAATCCTGTCAGACCCTCTTCTTATTCTTCGAAATACGTCTACGTAAAAGGTAACGTTCATGTTTATACACGTTAGAGTAACGATTAGCGTAGAGCGGAACGTAGCAGAGAGATGAGCAGGGAGAGATGCATGGTGAGGAGCAGAGCGAGGTGAAAGGAAAGGAGCAGAGAGAGGAGCGACGAAAGGAGCGAAGTGAGGAGCAGGGAGAGATGCAAGGAGAGGAGCAGAGGGAGGAGTGAGGAAAGGAGCAGGGAAAGATGCAAGGAGAGGTGCGAGGAGAATGATCTAGAGACACACTGAATAGGGTAATTTTAATAAAATTCATTATGAATTGATTTCTGGCCTCACCCTCATGATTTCCACAAGTACTGTTTGTATTTGTTGTATTTCTATAAGACTGACCTGAGAACAGTCTACAGGGAGAGCATCTGGCCACACAATGGCTGCCACCACAGAAGAGCTCTGACACATTATGGCCTTTAGAAAAATGATGTTTTTTGGGGGGAGGTTGTGTAGTGCACTATAGGCCCCTGTTGTGCAGGGCCTAGAACATTTGATGGCTTTTTTTCCCTTTACATTACTTTTACTTTTATACTTTAAGTAGTTTTGAAGCCAGTACTTTTACACTTCTACTTGAGTAAAAAGCTTGAGTTGATACTTCAACTTCTACAGAAGTCTTTTTAAACCCTAGTATCTATACTTCTACTTGGGTAATGAATGTGAATACTTTTGACACCTCTGCATTTACACCTGGCATTAATAAGCTTCCTTGTTTCTGCCTGTGTCGTGTTCAAAGTCAATATGCAAATCAGGAGCAGAACAGAGGAAACATGGTAAACATATGAAAATGCAGATCACATGTAATGCAGATAGAAATGGGATGTACAACGTCTATCTCAGTTCCAGTTCTTCATGAATTGCAATGTGCTGAAAATCACCTCAATGCCTCGCACATTTTGATTTTTTATTTCATATTTTGGATCACACTGGCAGTAAAAAAAGGGAGGTACATTTGGTCATTATAAATTCAGAAAATATGAATGAAAAGTCATGGTAAGTGTGGGATAATTCTATGACGTCCTGAGAAGTCACATTCAGATGCTTGTCAAACCTCTTGAACTGAGATTTCTTAAGTAACTTTAAAGCTAATGAAGTCTTAAAGTGGGTGATCGTCAGAGGTTTCAAATATAGGAAAAGAGTGGAGGTAGAGGGTTGTAGATGCTGTTTGATGATCAAACTGATGCCTTTGTCACTGGACCACCTTCTACTGTCAGCACAATGCATCCATCTCTTTGTCCATGGCCTCTACGTTATGCTCCAGGTTGTACGTGGCCCATTTGTTGAGCCTGCTGTACAGAGGCAGTCCATTCTTCTCCCTGTAGAGGTAGACACCAGTGACTCTGTTCCAGTTAGTGCTGCAGACAGGACTGACACTCTGGTGCTCGTCCAGCTGCTCCTTCTCTTCCTTCTCCAGAGCCACGAAGCCGAAGAAACTCTTAATGTTCTCTGCGGCCAGGAGGCGGGCGTGGACAGCTGCCGTGCGTTGGAAGAGGGTCTTTTCGTTAGAGCGGTACTGAGACCAGTAGTCCTCCTGTTGGTAACCAAGAGGAGAGGAGCAGCGCTTCATACACAGCAGCAGGAAGACCATCAGAGACATTCCTGCCACCAGCAGCCAGCCTATCAGCTGAAAAGAAGAGACAGTTGTGAAGTCAACACCTTCCTGTAGTTATCCACGGCTAAAAATTAAATCACAGCGACTGCATACTATAATAAAATAAATATCCAGTCAGTGCTCCACATGTGCAGACAATACAGTTCATTTCTATAAAGGAACAATTCAACATTCATTCTGATGGAGATTAACTAAACATTACAGTAACATGGTACATGCTGGAGCTACTTCCTCCAGCGACAGCAGGGTGCAGCGACTGTGCACACCCTCCTGATGACTTTGTCTTTACATTGAGGCTTCCAGGTTTGGTACCACGTGCAAAAAACAAAGCCTGTACAGCCTGACTGTATCTTGTAAGCAGTGCCATAGATGGAGTTGTTGCACAGAAGTACAGGACAGATAGATACGCAGTTGTCCATCAAGAAATAGTTCCAAAACGTAACCTCACAACAAGTTCATTAGTGAGATTTAAAGTTGTGTCTGAATTTTGGACAGAAGTAGGCTAACAGTTTCCATCTGCCTCCAGTACTTATGCTAAGCTAGGCTAACTACGTCCTGACTCCAGCTCCATACTTAACAAACCGAGACAAGATTGGTATGAACACAGAGAAGATATTTCTCAAAATATTTAAGTATTCTGTCAATCTGTTTTTGATGGAAGACAATCAAATGTAGCTGATGGCATTGATTCTCTTCTTGATATTTTTCATTTCCTTTTTGGGCAGAGCTATAATAACTACAAAAAACAAAAAAACACAAGACAGTTCTGCAAAAACAAAACATAAAATACTCCACTACCTGAGATTGATATTTCAGTCGGCGCTCAATTTCAGCCCAGAATCCTTGCAGCTCCGTTGGAACACTTCCTTCACACGGGAATTTCGCCATGACCTCTGACCCGCTGTCTGAGGGGAAGCCCTCTAAGGTACTGCGATCAAAAAACTCACTGAGGGCACATGTGTACGCCTGGCCCTGCAGCAAAGAGATAACCACCCATGTCAGTGGAGCCACCACGGCTCGACCTACGATGTTTCCCAGCACCGCAAAGGCTGCGGCTCCTGACAGCTTCCGGCATTGTCTGAGCCGACACTCGGACACCAGGTCCCAGGTGCTGTTGTTCATCATTACTCCTACAAGGAAAAATACCAGTGCTGGAACACCAATGGCAGCCAGGCCATAACGATAGTTCTTCCCAGAGGAACATGGACAGTTAAAGGCAAAAACGTTGTACGCAGTCTGACTGGCTACAGTGCCCAGAGCGATCAGACCGTTGAAGATCATCACATCTTTACTCTTGAAGAAGAGAGACACAAACTTAAAGTTCTCTGTGACGAGTGCAGCAGCAGCCATGATGGGATGTTGTGTCTTTACTGGGAATAATACAGAAGTGCTGTGAGAATATCAGGCTGCAGAGAGAAAAAATAGAGAAATCAATAAGGAATTAAAAGTTGAGAGTGAAACACCCTGCTTTCATCATTACAGCAGTCTGAAGTATGGATGTAATGAATGAATTCTGTTTAATCTGCAGAGTAAAGTCATACTCATCAATCAAAAATGAAGCCAGAGACAGATGAAAACTTACTCAGATTGACGTTTTAAAAAAGAAATCCTCCAATCAGACTGAAAACAAAGAGTCTCTATGGGAAGCAGTCATGCAAACTGTCCTGAGGTGGGACATGTGACTCAGCCTTCACAATCCATTATAAACATCCAGCACGATGACAGGAACAAATGGGGAAAATATGTAGAGTCCAAAACTTCGACATACATGTAAAGCTGAAAAAGAGAGATTCTTCTTTTTGCGTGCAGCTTCGAGTCTGTGTTGGCAGTGTGGGCACCAGTGATGACTCACAGTCAGGAACTGAACTGAGCTCTGGTTTCCTCCCCAGTGGAAAGAAAAAAACTTCTGTAAGTGAAAACATGTGTTGCAGATCACAGAGCAATATGGCGGCAAAAGCGGGTCAGCCCCAGAACTGAGAGCCTGTGTGAATCACTCCAATGAACAACGCAGTCAACAGGCCACTAAACTGAGCTGAAGACAGTCATCGACCCAAACTTCAAGTTTCATTCAGAATTTTAAGAAAAGCTTTTAAAAAATTAGTTCTAAAAATAGTTGCAAGATATACAGATGGTGAATAAGTGGAGAGACATGACACATGTAGGGAAGGCTATGACCTGCAAGGCAAGGGTCACATGACCACTGGAGACAGCCTCAGGCATCCATAGGCAAATTTCTAAAGCAGATCTGTCTGCAGCTCAGACCAGAGTAACACAGGATAGGACTGCCAAACAGTCACAGCTTGGTTAAGTTTATGCACTAAAAAACACTTTTTTTAGGTTTAGTTAATACAGTTATTGACATCCAAAATCATAACAACATGCGGCACGTTGACAAGCTTGAAAAGACCCAGCCGCCATGACTGTCTGTCTGTTCACACTTAAATAAGACAGTCCATCAATTGCAGCTGTAACACACCAGTTCAGTAAAACCATTCAAAGTAACACTTCTATGCGACTTTGGGCCACAGTGCGACACACAAACAGTAACAGAACCAGCTGATAGAATAAATAATTTTCAGGCGATAGATGATGTGCTTCACCTCTTTTGCTCTCCACACAGACTGATATAACCAAAGGGTGGAGGAGTTGACTTAGCAGTTACAAAAAGACACTCATAACAATTTCTGAAATTATTCCTATGAAATATTTCTTACTTGCCTCCTGCTTTGAACTCGGATCGGTTTTGCAGCCATGAATCAAGCAGTCTAGCTCAGGGTGGTGGATTTAGTTTGTGTACATTATGAAGCTATCTTATAATCTTATGGGTTCTTTAATGGGGCCTTCTTGGTCTGTGTGCATCTCCCTCAAAATATGAATTCTTCTAAAACTCTGAAGCAGTCCTGGGGAGGCAGTTGTCCAGTATTTAGAAATCTTCACTCAGATCTTTGCTGTGTCTCATGTTTCAATACTGATTAATCCTCATTACAATGGTTTGTTGACATGAACAGATCATGCACATGGTACAGAGGAGAGGAGTGTCTGAGTCTGAAGAATGTCAGCGTAGTTCTTTCAAACAAAATGTGAAGATGAGGGAAAGCAGAAAATAGTGTTGATGGATCAAAGGAAGAAAGGTGAAGACTCCAGGCTGCAGCAGTGATTTTATCATTTCTGTTTGGTTTCCGACATCGCACATATTTCAGTAAGAAAACACAAATGATACAGACTGAAGTGGGAGGACTTATTTCAAGTATTCAGGAACGATGATGGAAATTAGTCCCATTTATTTTGTCAAGGTACTGTCATTAAAGTTTGAGCTCTGCGAGTTCTTGACATGAAACATGAAACTCTCCATGTTGAATCATAACGGTGTCAGAAAACATTTTTTTTGATAAAAAAAGAATTTAAGGTACAATCCTGTGGACATAAAAACTAAAGGGGAGCATTTAACTACAACTTCCAGGGTGCATCCAATCATATGTTTAAAATTCTGCTGCACAGACCACGAACATCAGGCAAAATGTAAAACACACAAAAAATGAATTCAGCAGTTAAAAATTAATGAAAATTTTAGATTCTGGGTTAAATTTGGATAAGTTAGCAATCATAGTGTAGTGTGTTGATCCTCTGCATACGGCAAAGAGCACCTTAAAGACAATAAGTTTGTCATTTGCGACTAGATGTACATATTGTGAGATTAATGCAACATTAAGTAGGATTTGGTATTTTCTTCATGATTTGGCACAGATAGTTTGATACATTAATCAAACTAGGAGCCAAAAACTGATTCCACTAAAACAAAGAACATTGAACAGAACAAACGTAATCACAAAGCTACAACTTTTTCACATTAAGATCAGTGTCTCATATTAATGTGCAGAAATCAGAGAGGCACAAGTGTCTTGTCTCTTTTTACTGCTTGTAAACAAACATTCAGTATCAACACTCTCTCCACAACACGTCTCAGCTTCCTTTTTTTCTTTTTTGACATCACCCGCATCGACATGCAGAGCAAGATGGTTCAGCCAGCTGTGGTACACAAACAATGGACCAAATTAAAGCTGCAATCAGTGGAATTCATAAAGTGACTCAATATTATCAACATTAAACACTTTGAAAGAAGTTAGACAATATCAAAAGAAGTAGACATTCAGTCCACACAGATGGAGATTAGTTAGAGGAATGCAGGAAATCAGAAGAAAGTCCCACTTCACTCAGGTGTGGACAAATGCAGGAAAAGGAACCAATCAATCCTCGACCAGTCCTGGTGTTATTCTTCAAACAGAGGTGGAGGAGAGAGTTTAAGTTGGAAATTCTCTGATCCTGCTTGGGCTGAAATTAGAAGTCCCGTCTTCTCGCTGCTGTGGGAGTGAGAGAGTTCTGAAAGGATGGACAACTGGAAGAGAGAGAGAGAGAGACAGAACAATCAGAAAAGATGATGCAGCCTTTACAGTCATGGACAAAGTATTGGCACCCCTGGAATTTTTCCCGAAAATGCCCCATTTCTCCCAGAAAAGTGTTGAAATTACAAATGTTTTGGTGCACACATGTATATTTCCTTTAAGTGCATGGGAACAACACAAAAAAGCGGAAGAAAAAAAACAAATTTGACATAATTTTACACAAAACTCAAAAAATGGGTCGGACAAAATTGTTGGCACCCTCTTTTGGCCTTTTTTTTTTATTGGATAGAGACAGCTGAAGAGAGACAGGAATGTGGGGAGAAAGAGACGGGGAATGACATGTAGCAAAGGGCCACGGGTCGGATTCGAACCCGGGCCGCTACGGAGCCTTCGTACATGGGGCGGATGCTCTACCAACTGAGCTAATCGCCACCAGCACCCTCAACTTAATATTTGGTTGCACACCCTTTGGAGAAAATAACTGAAACCAATCGCTTCCTATAACCATCAACACCTCTCAACTGGAATTTTGGACCACGATTTGAGGGGTGCCTTCTCGCAACAGCAATTTTGAGATCTCTCCATAGGTGTTCTATGGGATTTAGATCGCAATCATTGCTGGCCACTTCAGAATTCTCCAGCACTTTGTCTCCAACCATTTCTGGGTGCTTTTTGAGGTATGTTTCGGGTCATTGTCCTGCTGGAACACCCATGACCTCTGACGCAGATCCAGCTTTCTGACACTAGACCCTACGTTACGGGCCAAAATCTTTTGATAGTCTCCAGATTTCATGATTCCTTGCACACAGTCAATGCACCGAGTGCCAGAGGCAGCAAAACAACCCCAAAACATCTTTGAACCTCCACCATGTTTGACTGTAGGTACCGTGTTCTTTTCTTTGTAGGCCTCATTCCGTTTTCTGTAAACAGTAGAATGACGTGCTTCGCTAAAAAGCTCTACTTTAGTCTCATCTGTCCACAAAACGTTCTCCCAGAAGGATTGAGGCTTACTCAGGTACATTTTTACAAACTGCAGTCTGGCTTTTTTATGTCTCTGTGTCAGAAGTGGGGTTCTCCTCAGTCTCCTGCCATGGCGCTTCATCTCATTCAGATGACGATGGTCATATGGTTTGAGCTGACACCGTTGCACCCTGAGTCTGCAGGACAGCCTGAATTTGTGTGGAAGTTGACTGAGGTTGTTTATCCACCATTCAAACAATCCTGCGTTGCATTCTTTCAATTTTTCTCTTCTCCATGCTTGGTGTGGCACACACAGGCACACAACACAAAGGTTGAGTCAACTTTTATACACTCTAACTGGCTTCAGGTTTGATTTCTATATTGCCAGCACCTGTTACTTGCCACAGGTGAGTTTAAACGAACATCACATGCTTGAAATGAAATTATTTACCCACAGTTTTAATATGGTGCCAATGATTTTGTCCAGTCCATTTTTTGAGTTTTGTGTAAAATTATGTCAAATTTGTTTTTTTTCTTCTGCGTTGTGTTGTTCCCATGCACTTAAAGGAAATATACATGTGTGTACCAAAACATTTGTAATTTCAACACTTTTCCTGGAGAAATGGTGCATTTTCGGGAAAAATTCCAGGGGTGCCAATACTTTGTCCATGACTGTATGTGTCTCAGATGAAGTCAGGTGTTGCTGTCAGTAATATTAATGTGGAGGTTCTTCAGCTGCTACACACACACACACACACACACACACACCTACACACACACACAGTGTCCATACCCTGGATGGTCCTCTGTATAAACAGCGTAGCTGATCCCAGGACTGTTCCTGCTGAAGGTCCAATGTTGCTTCAACAAACACCTGAACCAGGACAAAGATCCAGAACAAAGAGTAAGCTGTCATTTGTTACAGTCTAGTGCACCGGTCCGAATCATTTACTGGTTTTTCGATGATCTCAGAATGTTACTTCATGTGAAGAAGTCTCAGGTTGTAATAAACTGGAGACAAAGTCTGACATATTTCAGCTCAACAATCTGAAGCAGAGCCACAGATGTTGGCCCACCAGCTGTGGCGTCATGTGTAAATGTTAATCTGCTTCGTGTGATGTGATCATAAAAGTTTACCTTCTTTCTGTCAGCCTCTGCTCCTGCATCATGATGCACTGATGAAACACGAGTCTGAGACAGAGACAGAAGGAATGGACGGTGTCAGGAGCGTTCTCTCATAGACAGTGTTCTCATGGTGGGACATGACTCACAACATTTAAATGAAGTGTGCTTTATGACGAGTTAAGAGGACATTAAGCTGATCTCAGTTCAGTGAAAGAGAGAAACTTGAATTCAGAAGGCGTACAGCTGAATTTTTCTGTTTAATAATGAAAACAGCTGTGAGAATATTTCCTGTCTTGACACTTTATGAGTTTATTTATCACGTTAAAAGTAGCAAAGTCAGTTTCCTTCAGCTCAGCTGGCTTTGAGGCAGATTCAGTGAGAGCAGAGAGGTTTTGTTTTGTTGGTCGACTGATGTGGATTTTTTAGGATTGGTTCACAGAATGAATTGTCATAAATGTCTGAGCATAATCACGCCCAATCCAAACCAATATCAGGAAACTTAAATGACAATATTTCAAATCTGGATTGAAACTAATTCCTAATACTTTTTTAGATGATGACTATTATTACATTAGACACTAAATGACAGTTGCCGTGGATTTGGGTTTCCAGTGGCTTTTCTAGATGACAGCTAGACGTATCATCCAGACATTAACACTTAACACGTAACACTTAATATACACAAATATCATGTGTGTATCCGCATCCTGCTGTACAAACATGGAACCTTTGGCTCTATTCTACTAACACATGGTGCAAAATCTTCAGACACCAGCAGAAATGAACAAACATTTTATTATTTGTCTTTCCAAACGTTGTGCACTGATAGTGTCTTTCGCCCTGAGCTTTTTCCTTTTTTGCTCACCTGTGCGAGGGACGTGCTGCGGCCTCTTTTTTGTTCGGTGGAGGGCGCGCTCCTCCCTCCTTTACTAGACGAACACTTGTAGCAGCTCCACCTCTGTTGCAGCTCTGAAGCAAAGCCCCACCCACAGTCCTTCTGCTGCAGACACTGGAAGTGGTACAGGTGGCCACAGCTGACGAGACACACACATACACATGTTAACATCTGTACATATGTCATGCCTTTACCAAAGGGGTGTTACAGTACATGTAATTACCCAGAAACATTCAGTTTGGTATGCTTCTTCCTGTTTGGTGTTCTATTTATGTCTACATCCTCATCAAACCTTCCCATGATGATAAACGTCTCAAGATTCAATATCAAAGTCACAGAGTGTTCCTCAATAATTAATGTACAATCCACTGACTGTATAATTAGTGGACAGAACTTCTGCGTCTGTGTGAAGACATTACAGAGTGTCTTAAACCTGCATTATTTCTAGTGTCCAGCGGGTGACAGAACAAATGGCTGCAACAACAAAGTCTGGTTATATTGAGCCTTGCCAGATAGCGGACCAACACTGAATCAACACTGCATCAATGTTGATGCATCAACGAAAGTGTCACTGAATCAACGTTGCTCAACACTGAAATATAACACTGATTTTTCATCAGGTTTGCACCCTGAAATATGTTATGTAATGTTACAATTGTAATGTTAGTTCAACTTAAAATCAATCGCTGTTTTATCATTGAACCAACATTGAAATAACATTAATTAAACCAATCCACAGATAGCAGACCAACATTGAATCAACATTGAATCAATCTTCTCAACATTGAAAAAGCAAAGAATTATCAACATTGATTCAGTGTTATCTAGCCTTGAATATTCAACCTCAACAAAAACGATGATTCTGATGGAATTTCAACATTGAATCAATGTTACCATGCTATCTGGGTTATGTAAAAATGAGCAGACTTCACACGATTGATGACCTCAGTAAACACTTTCCTCATGACTTTATGGTCTCAGTCTAGTTTTAAGTTTTCTTCCACAGTCATAACTAAAATAGATAACAGAGCAGGGTATGTGATTGACACACTGGGCTCACGACCTACTTCATTAACCTAAACTAGGCAGTTCTGATCATATCCAAATCAACGTAGGTTTACACTCAGAAGCCCACGGGTTAAACACCACCAGTGTGTGTTACCTGAACACGATGATCTCCTCAGCTGAGTCCTGCCTCCTCTTGTACTGCTGGAGGCAGATGTTACAGTAGTCCTGTCGTGGGTGGAGGCCCCTCGTTACAGCAGCACGCAGGTGAGCCAGGGACCAGTGGAGGTCATGGTTCAACAGACTGGTGGTTGTTTCAAGTAAAGTCTGTAACAGAAAAAACTGCGTTATTAAAGGGCAATATATTTTTATTTTATAAGTAGATAACATCATAACACACACACACACACACACACACACACACACACACAGCTTACCTGTTCATAGTTAAAAGTGTCCAGCATACCCAGAATGAGGCCTTGGATCTCTGCCAGCTTTCCTTTCCCATAGACTGGATCCTGACAGACAGCATCACATGTCATGAGTCCACGTTACACAGTATGAGTGGAAATATCAGACATTTATTTCATTTAACACATTACAAAGATTCTGTCCAACATTCACGGTATCACGGTAATGGCTTCAAACTGCGAGTAACTAAACCACATGTACTTCACACCTGGAGTATTCGTTGGATGATGGCAGGGAGAGAAATAAAGCTGCTCATACAGTTGAGAACCTTCATCGTCAGCTCCTTCAGCACTGAGACATACACAAACATAATTCATATTTTCTTAATCACCACAGCAGCACATACACGTACAAAGACATAATAAACAATGGTGCTCAGTTCATGCTACATAAAGCATGATCATATTAGAGATGATCACAAAGGGCAGAGGACATGAAAATATGTATGTGTGTGTGTGTGTGTGTGTGTGTGTGTGTGTGTGTGTGTGTGTGTGTGTGTGTGTGTGTGTGTGTGTGTGTGTGTGTGTGTGTGTAGAGCTGAACTTCACACAGCGTTCAGCTTTCTTCAACTGTTAATTCAATATGGAAGATTTACAATGCAAAAAAAAAAACTGATCAAACAAGAAAGAAAGAACAGAATATATGCAGAGTATGTAAATATAACTCATGTTGTTTTGTCTATTATCTTTTTATGTGTGTGTTTACTTTGTCACACTTCAACACAACATAACATAAATGTTAACAAGAAGTCTTTAGCTGTTATTGTCTCTAGTAACTGAATGAACTGTTGATGAATTCTCAATGCCACATGTCAGTGTTGTCCAGCAGAGAGCAGCACAGACCTGCTACACCTGTGTGTGTGTGTGTGTGTGTGTGTGTGTGTGTGTGTGTGTGTGTGTGTGTGTATTTACCCTCAAATGTGTGTTTAGCATTGAGTCCCTTCACCAGTTTTTGAGAAGCCATCATGGTCTCCAGAAGTGGAAACCACAGGACCTGTGAGAAAATAAAGCAATGAATGAGCAGGCAGAGGGGGGTACTTTGACACAGACACAGACACAGACACACACACAGACACACACACACACACACTGACTCTACCTCTCTTTGTTGCTGGTAGAGGTTCTGAGAGCTCTGGTGACACAAAGCAATGATGCCATCGAGTGAATCCTTCACTCTGGTCAGGGTTGATTCACCGCCTCTCTCCTCTTCGTCTCCTTCATCTCCTCTGTCAGTCTCAGCGGTGAGGACACTCAGTTTTTCCTTCAGTGTCTTCAGAGAGATTATAGAATTAACTTGTGACAACACCAGTAAATTAAGTACAGTCACTTTCTTGGTGTATTCAAGAACACTTTGTAATTTTGTATGTACCTCTAACAAGACATCAAAAGCTCCTTGAATGTCTCCCTTCTGCTCCAGCAGATAGGCTGTAGCCTCATTGTGGTGGTACTTCTGTGTTATCTAGAGAGGCAGACAGAGAGAAGCATGTGGACTCTTAGTGCAGGTAAGATGGTCCAACCTAATACTGTATCACCACAGTACACTACTACAGCACGTCAGCACTACTGTATTAGGACAGTAGTATAACAAAATAATTCACATTATAGCACGCAGAATTATTCCATCCCTATACTCATACTACATTTTCCAATTCCTTCATCAGAACTGTTTTGATGCTGTTGACTCTTTCTCAGTCCTGTCCCTTTGAACTCTGTAATCCAATAAGTGTCTGTTAATGTTGTAGTCCTCAAGATCGGTCTTGGTCTTGAGAACAGGCTCAAGACCACTTTGTCTCAGACAAAGAGGACTCTGGATTTTAGTTCAAGACCGGTCAAGACCACAACCCTGGGTATGACACTTAACTGTCTGATTTATTTGTTCACTGTCTGGGAGGAGACATCAGCCAGATCTCCTGGTTTCCTAAACCATAAAGAGTTCATCAAAAAACAGCGTCCAAAAGAACGCACAGCGGTTTGTAAACACTGGAAGATGATGTAGCAACAACCCAAAGAGTTTTCGTGAATATTAGCTACCTAAGAAGGCTGTATACTCTCTGGTCTTGGTCATGACTTAGTCTTGGTTTAGTTGGTCTTGACTATAACACTGCCAATAACAGAGGAACAAGCCTCGGTTAGAACCTCAGTCAACTTGCTACATGCTAAAAGCTAATTTTAGAGATGGTTTAAATTGAAGTGACATTTACTGAATTTAGTCCCACCTTAAGTTAGCTAATGTTAGCAGAATACTAACTAATCTATATCTACTATTAGCTAGCTAGTTAGCAAAACTGCCTTATATGCAGGCAGACCGAGCAGAGCAGATAATGGCTGCTCCTCTGTTGCCATCTCAGCTACTGATATCATGAACCTTGGCACAGCTCACCATTCCACCTCATCACTGTCCATCAGCCTAAATGTTATTGATTGTGTCTGATATATTTCATGATGAAAGGCTGCTGAGGCTGTACTTTGTCCCAGTTTTGTTTTGAGCTAAATGCTAATGGATGCTAACATGCTCCTTTATTTAACTCTTGTACACAAACACATGTAATGCACACAATCAACGTATAGTAGACGGTACTTGTATGGCCTCCTCCAGTCTGTAGTGCTGGGAGGTCTGCAGGAAGCTCAGGAGCTGCTGGGGGGCGAAGCGGCTCATTAAGTCCAGCAGAAGCTCATGGAGGTCATGCTCCTGGAGCAGGAGGGTCCCCGGATGATGGCCTTCCCTGAATAACAGAGGAGAGGAGAGGTGAGAAGGAAGGAAAGGAGGAGATGAACATGGAGGCGTGAGGTCGAAGAGTTCTCATTAGAACATGATGCACATGTACCGTGGCTCCAGGAGACAGCTGAGGAACTTGAAAAGTAGCTGGTCATCCTGGAGAGAGAGAGATAAAGAGAGACAGTGGTGTCACTGACTGATCCTTCAGTGTTATTTCAGACTGCTGCGGAAAGTTCCTCTGCACTTCAGCTAATTCTTGAAGAAATGTAGCTTGTGTGGAAGTTACTGCACTACTTGATCAATAGACAAGCTCATATACTGAAAAGCCTTTTGATTCAGAAAAAAGAGCCCTCGCTTCCTGACTCGCACACTGTAAAAAAGATGTTTAAAGAACAAAGACAATCATAATCTTAGTTCCCATAAAAGTAAAAATGATCTGCAGCAGTTTTAGTGTACAAGGTTGTTGGTATTTGTGTATTATTTTAGAGCTGGTCAGTACTATTATTCATTTTGACCATACCTGAAACTCAGAGATGATTTGCTGCACCTCTTCACTGAAGTGAAACACCACTAAGTCAGCAGACTTAGTGGGGTCAAAGGTCACCAGCTCCTGTGAAAATATATTAGAGGGTTTGTCAGGTAATGAAAACAATCACAGACATTACAGAGAGTGTGTCCTCCTTCATCAGAGTGTGTGTACTGACCTGCATGTGTCCCCGTACTTTGTCCTTGACCGCTTGTTTCTCCTCAGGGCTGTAGCCGGGCATGGACAGCAGATTGTGGATGTAGCTGAAGATCTCCCCCTGACACACACACAAAAACACACACATTTTAAATGTTGAATCCACCAATCACATTATAATTATCTACATAACTCAAATATCTACACAGGCCTCGTACATTCTTTGATACTCAAAGTAAAGCAAACATGTGGCGACAGACCACAATTTAGACCTCTACAAAAAAAATCACACACACAAACATAAACACAAATGCACACATTCAAATTGAACATAAACATGTAGAGTTTGATAAATGTGAAACGTGTGTTACCCTCCTGAGGGGGTCTCTCAGGTAGCAGTCGATGATCCTGTCATACAGATGTTTCTTCTCATACAAAAATTCACAGATTTGGTAGCTGGAGGGGGAGACGGGGAGACACAAACACGTCAGTGAGGCCACAAAATGTAATAACACTAACTTATAACTGAACTTATATGTTACTCTTATGACTTATTTCTATTTCTACCCCTGCTGTTTTTACAGGGAGTTAACCAAAGTTTCTGGGTGACATGAGAAAGCTGTACTGCGAGACTGAACACTAACTGAATGTTAGCTATAAGACTGTCTTAGTGAATGACTTGATGATGTCTCATCATGATGTCATAATGGGGTCTAATCGCCAAGATTTTTCACATTTCTCATCTTTATTGTGCACATGTCGATCAATATGCTTGCTCATTTAAATGAAGTCTTTCCTGACTGGAGTGAAATAAACACAGTCCAAATATCTCTCCTCCTGGCTCTTGTGGCTATTTATTGCTCATGTCTTCAAGCATCTAAGAGAAATGTTCCTACCAGTATCCTACAATGACCACAAGACAAAGCTGTGTACGAGAACCTTGTGAACAGAAACAAACTCTCTTAAGAAGATGCTTCCTGAAACAGCTGTGAAGCACCATCCGGAGAATTTGTGAACTTAAAAATTCATCGCAAATATGCAAAACTGAAAGACACTACAATGACTTGATACAATTATTCAGTGCAAATGTATTTGTATCCAGTCTTGGATGAGCTACTCACAACTTGGCCTTCTCTGCCAAAGCCAGCAGCCTCTCTTCATTAAACTGGACCACACCGCCGACCTGCAGCAACTCCAGCAGAACCTACACAGCAGTCACAACAAAGACCAGTGACATGGTATGATGAAATCACATCACATGAAATGATGAAATCACAAGTCCTCAAGCAAGAAAAAAAAAAAAAAAAAAAAAAAAAAAAAATATATATATATATATATATATATGAGCTCATTTTGTGGAGGAAAATCCTGGACTGAAAACTGGTGAAAAACTGTTTAAACCTCTAACTCCACATTTCAGTAATACATCGTTCAAAGTCTTTTCACGTTTTCAGCAACTATTTTCCAACATATTTATTGTGTTTTGAGAGAAATCTCGGAATTGCCTTTGCACGGTCTTTAAACAATTATCAAAATAGTTGCCAATTAATTTTCTGTCCATTGATGAATCATTTGAGCTGTACCACAGATAAATGTAGTGATGTAAAAAGCACAATGTTTCCCTCCGACATGCACTTGACTAAATGTGCTTAGCTACAATCCACCTCTGGCTGTGTGTGTTTGTCTGAATAAAAACCCAACCTGCTGCCTCTCGGTGTGTCGGGAGTCATCATCAGGGCAACACAGGAACTCCAGAACCTGAAAAGACAGTAAAAGCAAAGATGAAGAGGTTTGAATGGCAGGTTAGATATTTTCATTATTACTGATGGAAAGTGCTGAGGTAGAGAGGGATGTCTCTGCTCTGGTAGGAACTGGCAGCGCATCCCACCAATGGGGAACAACAGACGAGAAAAGCCCTGAGTGTACGGGTGACAGAGCCAGGCGTCGTTCATCAATCAATCAAACAATCAAACTTTATTTCTAAAGCACTTTTCATACATTAAAAACGTAGCACAAAGTGCTTTACATGTTTAAAAGCAGCCCCCACCCCCGCCCCACCCCAGCACATACACACGCACATACACATTCGGACAGAAACAAGCACGCACACACACACACACACACACACACCAATAAAGTAAACTTAGAAACAGGTGGCTGAGTACAGAGGAGCCAGGTCAGAAAACGCCATCACAGGAGGCCGTCTGCACTGGGCGCTGCTCACGGCCCACGACCAGGACGCCTCCACCCGGGCGCCCACCTAGCTACAGGCCAGCGAGGGGCCCACAGCAGTGGAGCACTGCCGCAGACCACCCTCTTGGCCAAGCCGATGTTCGCCACGAGTCAGAGACATCCCAGCCAGAGCCGATCACAGCCCCCAGCGCAGACGGCCCCCACCGAGGAAACACTGGACATATGGAATAAAAACATAAAACTACTGGAAATAAGGAACAACAGCATGAAACTACTAAAATATACATAAAATAAACAAATAAATAAAATAAAATAACATAGAAATAGCTAAAATGAACTCTATCATGAAGAGTAAAAAGAATAGGAATAACAGAATAAAATTGACTAAAATAAATAAATAAATCATTCATTCGTTCATTGGAGGAACACAGCGGTCGGGAGGTAACTGAAGTCTGTGTAAGGGCATTCAAGTAGGTGGGTTCAGAACTAGAGACTACTTTGTAGTCAGCATTAGTGATTTGAATTTAATGTGGGCTGCTACAGGTAGCCAGTGAAGCTCGATGAGCAGCGGGGTAACATGACCTTTTGGGTTGATTGAAAATCAGGTGCACCTCCACGTTCGGGATCATCTGAAAGGGTTTCACTGTGCAGGCTGGGAGGCCCGTCAGGAGGGCGTTGCAGTAATCTAGTTGTAAGATGACCACAGCCTGTGTCAGGAGTTGTGTAGCATGTTGCGTCAGGTAAGGCCTGATTTTTCTGATGTTGTGAAGTGTGAAGCAGCACAACCGGGCAACCAAGGTGACGTGATCAGAGAAGGTTAGCTGGTTGTAGGTGATGACTGCTAAGTTTCTCACTACACTGGTAGGGGCTGGAGGTGGTGTGCCTTCATCCATGTAGATATGTCTGAGAGTCATTCAGAGACACGTGCAGAGACCAAGGGGTTGTCAGGTGGAAATGACAGATAGAGCTGAGTGTCATCTGCATAGCTGTGATACGAGAAGTCATGCGAGCGGATAATCAGACCCAAGGAGATGGTGTAAATAGTGAAGAGAAGGGGCCCCAGTATTGAGCCCTGGGGCACCCCTGTGGTAAGAGTGGGAAAGAGCCCAAGCGGGATAGGTGTGATCTGATTGGTTACCTGATCAAAGAGCTTCCTGTTCACAAACAGCGTGTTGTCCGGCTTGGCCAACTGGCGAGCCAAAAAGGTGAAGAGCCCGCCCACTTGGGAAGGAGTAAAGTCTGGGTTGTCCACCATCACCTAGGTAACCAGAGAGACATAAAAATAATAATAAAAATAATATTGAGATGTTTTGTGTTTAGTGCTGGAAATGGTTTTGTGTGATCACTATGTTGGTTTCAGACACTCTCTGTGAAATGAAAGAAATTATTTTTGTGATTTTACCTGAAGTAAGATGTCCACCACCCTCTGTTGGTACTCAAGGGCCTGCTTGTCATTCTTAAAATCTTCAAATGTCTAAAATGAAGTAAAACACTATTCTTAACTGACAGAATAAAAATATGAAAACATATCTGACATTTCAAGTTTCTGACAACAAAAACTCAACCCGAGGAGGATGGAGACCTCCACATGTGAATCATGTGTACTGGAAAACATCCATGACAACCAGGTCAACAGAGGAGGTAAGCAGCTACAATGACTAGCCAGCATGACAAGAGTTAAAAAAATAAAATCTCACCATGGCGAGGACGTTGAGGAACTCCCGGGTGTCAAAGTGGAGGAGCGTACGGATAAATGGGAAAACCTCCTCCTCCTCTGACCAGTCGGCTGAATGGAGACGGATAAGAAACTCAAACACCTGACACACACACACACACACACACACACACACACAGCATTAGTCCATTAATAAAGGCTTGATGACGACTGTGTGATGAGCTGCTGCTTTCACTCAAAGCATCACTGGATAACTTCACTCATGTCCAAACATGAACGAACCACTGACGCAACACTGTTTTCATCATTTCTAATTATTCATTCATTAGGGCTAACAGAAAGTCTCGCTCCTGTCCTTCATGGTACAATGAAATCGTGTAGCTTTGACCATGACCACAAGCTGTAGTCAAACATACAGTGTCTACTCACCTGGTTCTTGACTTGAACCACAAGGTCTTCAGGGATGTCTCCTAGTGGATATGCCCTTCCTGCAAGACAGCAGCTACACACACACACACACACACACACACACACACACACACACACACACACACACACACACAGAGAATATTAAAATATAAATATTAGTAATATTATCAAGAACCAAACAAATGACAGCACATCACTCAGCTCTTCTTCAGTACATCACTCTACTTTATCATCAGGAGGTTCCATCCTCTTCATCTCAAACACAACACTGTACCTGCCCGGCTGAGTATCTGGCACTGTTCAGGCAGATATATGACATCTGTGTGAACTCACCTGATGTACACCAGAAGTTTGTTTCCCATCACCACTTCCTCGTCTGTCAAAGAAGACAAAGAGCAGAGCTAAAGACGGATGCTTTTCAAACTCTATGGAATATACAGAGGCTTCAAATAATTGGTGCTATAAATTCTGGGGAGTGTGGTTTCCAGATTTACCTGTTAGGCTCCTCCCTTCCCTAAGTGGTGGGCCAATCACTGCAAAGAGTTTCTGAAACATAAACATGAAGTAGAGGATATGATGTGATGTACGCATCCAATTAAAAAGATTTAGTGGAACAATTTTATATGTAAAAAAACAAGATATGATGTGAACACTCATGAAAAAAGATGAATAAATATATGTGACTTTTTTTATAACAGCAATCAAAAAGAAAACAGTTCAAACAGCAACTGTTGAACACCACCATGAACACAAATATATTATATATATGTGTGTGTGTGTGTGTGTACACAATAAAAACAGTGTTACTGCCCTCCAATCGGACGTGGGAGATATTTGAGTGGGAGACACTCATTTTCAAATGTCTGCTGATGGAGACGCATCATTCGCAGTACTTTACACTACTTTTTACTACTTTAGAACTTCTACTTTGTAGTTTTGGTTGGTGGTTCAGACTTTTGACAGCTGTAAAAGCTTCCGGCTGCATCCTTCCCAGTGATGATGATCCTACACACTAACACAGAGTGTCATTGCCTCTCTGAGCCGTCAGTTTAGCTCCAACGAAGGTACCACACAGAAGCTTTTAGGAGCGGCTGTGAATGAGCTTCAAGTGGCTGTCTAACACTCCAGAGCACTCTCTGTGGCTCCAACGTGTACACAGAGTCTGACAGCAGCTGCTCATTAGCTCCACCAGCTCGCTGTTCCTGCTACACCTTTGCTGTTGTAGGAAATTCAAATAACTGAAATTAAACTCCAAATGTTTACCTCAGCGAAAGAAGATCAACGCCTCATGATTTAACGATTGTGCATCAAATCAGACATGATGAATGAGTGATGATGACGAAACAACCTTTTAGTGGAAGACGTACCTCCATAGGTGTGATGTAGTCGTTCATGCCGCTGTTGAAAACGTAGATCATTGCATCATAGAGCTGGTTCTCCCAGCACACTCGAACCACCTTCAAACACACACACACACACACGGAAGACTTTGAGTGACACTACACTCATTAGGTTTCAGGGTTTATGGCATGTCCTCTCATATAGGAGGCAATATTTACTCACCATACAGTCCTTACTGTACGCAAACACACACATACACACACCTGCTGTATGTCCAGGCTGGTGACATCCAGATGTACAATGCATCTCTCAAGGCTGTCCATCATACTGTTGCCATGGTAATGGGCCAGGAGGTCCCTCATGATGGGTGTGGTCAGGTGACCGAGGCGGTCGGCGACAATGTACGACTCCAGTGACTCAAGAAAGACGCCCTTAGCAACGGTGTTCTCCATGAGCCGAGCATACAGCTGGTTGAAGAGCAGGTCGCTGCGCACACGCGCACACGCGCACACACACACACACACACACACACACACACACACACACACACACACACACACACACACACACACACAGATTTGATCATAAAATACTGTGCTTCCATATACCAGGCTTCTTTGACACCTAAATGGTTGAAAATTGTAGAGCTACAGGTGTGAAAGTGAACTTCAACTTGTCGTAGCTGCTGCATCCATCCAAATTTAACTTCATTTCAGACTGCAACATCAGGCACTACGGTCAGCTGTGTTCTTTTTCATGCTCTACTGCACTGCACTGCATTTGCATGTGTGTACCTATGAATGAATATATACTTACGGCCTCTGCAGCAGCAGGCAGTAATCCACCAGGACTGGAACCACATCCTGAACGCAGCACAGAGAGTATACTTTAAGTATTTATATCATTTGCTACTGTATTTCATCTCCACTCCGTTACAAAAGGTAATTATTGTAGTTCTACTCTACACTAAACTTCACACTGCATGTATATGACAGCTAACTTGCAACTAGTTACTTCATATTAAAACATAGAAAGAAAGAAAACAGCAAAGTGGGTTCTGACCACTTCAGACAAGTGTTGGAGAAAATGTGGACCACAAAGTGGAAACCACACTATAGCATAAACTAACTGATCATTTTATTCCAATCTGGGAGATCTTAGTGATTTACAGCTGTGGAAGAAGTACTCAGAAAAATCTATTATCATCATCAGATAATGTTAATTCTGCATAACTTTGAGTCTTAATATAATTTGAACAGGTGAGTTGTATAAAAATTCACCCTCAGTACAGTTGTCATGAACGGGGAAATTAGCTATAGAGACCAAAACTGTTTTTTGTACCAGGCTGTAAACATGTTTATTTCTGCTGTGAAGTTGGACATTTTAACATGGGGACTTATGAAGCCAGCCTCAAGTGGACATTTGAGGAACTGCACTACACTGTTTTTGGCACTTCCTTTCACAGCCTCGGCAGGTTGCCGCTTTATCCAAACTTAAAATAAAACACAGGAAAAGTGTAAAATATGTGACCTTTAAGTTTTTTATTCCAACATAAACAGAAGGAACTGACACTAACTTCACTGTTAATGTTAATTTATCTGTAATTTAATCAAATAAATGAATCAATTCTAATCATATGTGTGATCACCTGTCAATTTAAGGTATCTAAAGGTCGGACACTTTTGAATCTTTTCTGTGACATTTATTGAAGAAGGCTGAAAGTTTTTGTTTTGTTGTTTTCTGTCACATTCACAGTTACACATTTATAAGAAGGTACATTTTCTTTCTTTTTTTTTTTTTTTTTGTTAAAATTTAACAAGTGGGATAACCGGAGCATCCCGGAGAAAACCCTGACACACAGAGGAAGAAACTCCTCTGTGCTGTCCTATGACCTTCTGATGGTTTCATGTGTGAAGGTGACCACAGTTAGTCTGATATCTAGAGACAACAGGGGGCAAACTGGCCGTATGCAGATATAGCACCAAGGACTGCATCGAATGCAATCTTCCACCAACTGCGAGAAGAACCTTTCTTTGCAAGCTTAGCAGAGAAATCTCTGATGTGAGCCTGCAAACACTGGACGATGGCGGTGTCCACGGCTGGATCCTCTAATAAGATGACAGTCTGCAGCA
The DNA here is from genome assembly GCA_033000465.1 of Sciaenops ocellatus. NCBI lineage: Eukaryota > Metazoa > Chordata > Actinopteri > Sciaenidae > Sciaenops > Sciaenops ocellatus. The sequence continues at coordinate 3,515,563 of CP136872.1, read as the reverse complement.
GTCCCTTGCTGCCAAACTTCTTCTGCAGGGCTTTCAGCACAGCCTTGCACACCTTCTTCATGGCCTTGGCGTCTGGGCAGAAGTTTTCCGTGGCAGTGAGTCCCTCCATGGTCTGGTTAACCAGTCCCTTCACGTGGGCGACCCACTGCTCCTGGCTACGGTTCTGTAGAGTGTTACACTTGTGTAACAGTCTTACAGTCAGCAAGGTGACAAACAACTGGAGCTGATTCTTGCTGTCTGTCTCGGTTGGAGACTCACAACCAGAGGCAGAAGGATCTGCAGGCTCCATGATTTGGTTTGGTGAGTTCATTGTATCAATAGAGTCGTTTTTCTTCTCTGGGATACTTGAATCTGGTGAGTTTTCTGTAGCAGTGCTGGAACTTTCAGGACTGTCTCTGTAACAGAGACAGTCCTGAGAGTCCTGAGAGTTCCGGAACTCTGGAATTCTAGAATGTGTGACATCACGAGACATGTCACTTCAAAGGTCAACAACATCAAGGGCATCCTTCAACCTTTAAAATTTCCAAAGTTATTTCAGTGTCACAGACACCGAATCAAGACACAAACCGACCCTGCAGAAAAAAACTCACCAGATTCAAGTATTCCAGAGAAGAAAAACGACTCTATTGACTGCATTTGATGCAGTCCTTGGTGCTATATCTGCATACGGCCAGTTTGCCCCCTGTTGTCTCTAGACATCAGACTAACTGTGGTCACCTTCACACATGAAACCATCAGAAGGTCATAGGACAGCACAGAGGAGTTTCTTCCTCTGTGTGTCAGGGTTTTCTCCGGGATGCTCCGGTTCTCCCACTTGTTAAATTTTAACAAAAAAAAAAAAAAAGAAAGAAAATGTACCTTCTTTTAAATGTGTAACTGTGAATGTGACAGAAAACAACAAAACAAAAACTTTCAGCCTTCTTCAATAAATGTCACAAAAAAGATTCAAAAGTGTCTGACCTTTAGATACCTTAAATTCTTCTGTTTATGTTGGAATAAAAAACTTAAAGGTCACATATTTTACACTTTTCCTGTGTTTTATTTTAAGTTTGGATAAAGCGGCAACCTGCCGAGGCTGTGAAAGGAAGTGCCAAAAACAGTGTAGTGCAGTTCCTCAAACGTCCACTTGAGGCTGGCTCCAGAAGTGAGTCAGTCTCCATAAGTCCCCATGTTAAAATGTCCAACTTCACAGCAGAAATAAACATGTTTACAGCCTGGTACAAAAAACAGTTTTGGTCTCTATAGCTAATTTCCCCGTTCATGACAACTGTACTGAGGGGGAATTTTTATACAACTCACCTGTTCAAATGATATTAAGCTATATTAAGACTTAACTTAATAATTAAGACTTAATATTAAGACTCTTAATAATGATATTAAGACTTAAAGTTATGCAGAATTAACATTATCTGATGATGATAATAGATTTTTCTGAGTACTTCTTCCACAGCTGTAAATCACTAAGATCTCCCAGATTGAAATAAAATGATCAGTTAGTTTATGCTACATTTTAACATGGGGGCTGTGATGTGTGGCCATAGAAATAAGAGTATATTGACAGGCGCTTTGGTGGATAAAATCAAACACTTTTAATATTATCAGAAGGTAGCTGGATTAATTTAATTCAATGATAATTCTTGAATCTTGAATCAACTTGAATCTTATTTCTTGGTTTCAAGTTCAAATGTGAGGACTGCAACATCATAACGTCACTAAAAAGAAGTCTGACGGGTTGAGAAACAAAAGCACGACTTGAAACAAACCTCCAGTTTAGTCAAACTTATTTGGAGAGAAAATGAAGTCTGTCATCTTTGACCTACTGCACTGTAGTGTGGTAGTGAAGTTGTGCAGGTTAGCACATGATTTTCCTGTTAAGTGAATGTTAAATGTTCTTTGGTACAAGAAAAAATGAAGAGACAAAGTGCTCAGCACAGGTTCACGAAAGCTTTTGAAGATGAAAAAAACGGTATCACAGTAAAATCATGGATTAAAGTTCTCAGTCACTGCGACAGATTTCTGTCACAGAGGTCGTTGATGAGATCCATGTAGAGCTAGAAGAAGAAGACGGGTCAAAAGTAAACTGTCAAGCTGAGCTGTCATATCATGGAAGCACTACAGCGATGCATGAGCACCTCAAACACAAGTTTTTATTTTCAACGAAAAATAAGTTATTTGTCTTAGTTATCAGTGAGTTATCTGACATATAGCCAATTTTGTAGTGATTTGTAATATATCGTCACTGTCGGCAGAGACCTCCTATCTCCCAAACCGATAGTTTTATCAGTCAAATCTGATCATTAATGTACGTGTGTCTTTATATTAGCCTACCAACCTACTACCTACTTGCTACTAAGCAAATCAAACCCAAATGGATACAAAGACATATTCATCCATTAGTGTGCAACCAAAACGGGATTTATTAAAATACAAAATGTGAAGCACTGTGGTTGTTGTAAGCTCATGCTCCCCCATGTCATCAGACAAGAGGTGCCATGGAGAGATACAGATCAGGTGACGGTCTTTGAATACTTTCATTTGTTAATTACGTGCACAGACTTGAAGGGCGGCCAGTAGATCATTTATGAAAATAAGAGGTTTCTGCCCAACAGCGACAATATCAATAATAATTCATGTGTAGGACATTAAATCAGTACAAATCAGTGATGTCATGAATTGGATATTACACTGAATAGTAAACCTCCACTTCATGTCAGTGGTAATCTGTGATTTGGAGCATATTAATAATTAATTTGTAAGATATTTATTCAATTAAAATATCAAATTAATTGTTATTAGGTAGTTCACTGTGATAAAACATGATGCATAGACTTTAGCTTCTGAAATGATGCATCTTTCTGTTTTCTTCTATTTTAGTAGAAATAATCATGACTAATCGACTCATCAAAAAAATAATCAATAGATTAGTTGACAACCAAAATCATCTTTAGTTGCAGCTCTAGTGTTTGAGAGAAATATGAGAGCAGACGTGTGACCGACAAGAAGAGAGCTTGAGACTGGACGGTCTCCGGACCAACAGGATGAAACAGTTTGGGGAAAGTGAGGCTCATTCTCCAGTGGAGCAGCTCAGACTGTGGTTGTACTGGATGATATATAACTGTGTGATGTGATCAGGGCGTTCCTGAAAAAGAGGGCGTTGCTCTCAGTGAAACTTCCCTCTGAATAAATAAAAATCTGTTGAATACATTCATTTGTCTATGTGCGCGCTGATAATGTTTATCAAAGGTTTGTGCTGGTAGTGCAACCAAGCCCAACCTTTTTTTTTATTATGGTTCACATGGATACATTTTCATTTATTTTCAGGTGTGTCCCTCTATTCAATCTGACCTATAGCTACTTTTTTTCATAAAGATATTGTTAGAATATTGTTATCATGAATTCATCTGGCCACAATCATCCTGCAGTGAAACTCTGATATTGTGACAGCCCTAGTTGAAACTATGTCAGCTGCTGGCCGCTACAAAGGTCTGTGAACCTGTGAAACAAAAACTTTTACAGTTTTATATTTCTGTTAGAATGAATTAACGAGTGAACTTTAGAAGTCAGACTAGCTGTTTCCACTTTCAGTCTTTATGCTCATCCTGACTCTAGCTCTGTACTGAATATGAGATTAATATCCATCATGTCACCTCACTCTCAGAAACAAAGAGAATGACTGGATTCCTCTAAATGTTGAACGATTCAAATTAAGATGCTTATTTGAAGCACTCCATCGTCAGCCATGATGGTTGTGTGTTAGCATAGTTATAGTATAGTTAGTAAGGTGCATTCTTTAAAGCATGTGAGCTTACATGGAAGTGTTGCTCCATCACTTGGATCTTGCCTTGTTCTGGACACTTCTTCAAAGCATGATCAGCAAACTGGAAAATGATCTCTATCATCTGCACGCACACACACACACACACACACACACGTATAAGTTTAGAAATAGGTTCATGAATGTTAAAATACACCGTCCAGGGTAGATAGATTAATGTAGATAATTAATAGACATAGATAATATAGTTTAATACTGTTCTTACCTTGTCACTGACCACTCCCTTTCTTTTCACTGGATCTCCAAACAGGCCTGGAAGAAACACATCACACATTATTCTTGGTCAATTTTTATTTTTTATTTTTCACTTAACTTTAAATTTACCAAATAACTGAGCAAATTCTCAGGGATAGATACAAGTTGCATGTTTCTTATCGACTCCAGAGTTCCAGCCAGGAAGAGAGAGGTAATGAACGGCACAATTAAAGAAAGGCTAACAAAAACTATGCAAACAGGTTTAATATGGTCAGGTGCTCTGTTTTAGTGCGTCCAGTACAAGGTCTGTCTTAACACCCTTTTAGGACTATAGCATGGTTTAGCACCTCAGGGGATAATAATAATACTGATGCCATTACACACCTTAGCCTCTTATAAGACAACACTACAGTCCTTGATGAAAGGACTATAAACTCATCAATGCGAGGCAGTGTCAGTAAACAGAACTTGATGGAAAACTGTGTAACTGTGATGAACAAACTGATTTTCTGGATGTGTCATATGAATTATACCCACCAACCACAGCCTTAGCTGTTCCCTCATGGAAGGACCAGGCCAGAGAGAGGGCCTCAACAAAATGCTCCTGCTTCAGCAGGCAGTCTATACGCTACGACACAGACAGAGACGAGGAGGAACATGGGTTAAGTGCAAAGCAAACGGCTGGTCTGGTCTGACTAAATGATCTCCGTACAAAAGGAGCTCAAGAAGAAACTTAACTATTAAAATCATCATTACTGCTGCAAAATGAGTTCACTGGTATACACTGTGTACTTATTAATCACAATAAATACACATAAAACACATGCTGGCACTGAGGATTTATAAGAAACCGTGTTTTTCTAAGGCACCCTGTGAAATCAGAGACCTGTGGAACTTAGTAATTATACATACCTCTCTCCAGTTCCTCAGAGCCATAATATGAGCCGACTGTAAGACACGAGAATATTAGACTGTTAAAGAAGAAGAAAACCTGAACACAGACTCAGACAAGAGTCACTTCTAACTTGAAACTAACTTACTAATGGTGACGTGTGGACAAATAATCTGAGAAAGGGAACTGCAACAATATACTGTGTGTGAAGTTAGTTTACAGCCTGTGATGAGGCAACTACCAGGCAATGTCTGACACTAGGGCCAATAACAAAACCTGATTTTTTAAGCTGCCTTGTGTTATGAAATTTTGTTATGTGTTTATTAATTTATTAAAATTATTACTTCATCATACTCTTTGTTTATTTGAAAAGCAGGAAAATAAGCACAACTAAATCAATACAAATGCTCATATTTCTACATTAATAACAATTTATATTTACATTGCAGTCTGAATGTGAACATCATCGAGTTCATACAGTTTACATCACACATTTCTACACATTACCCTGACACGAAAAAGTCCTTTGCCTAAACACAGTATAACAATAACTAATGCGATTTAATTGAAGTGAATGAATCTAAAAAAGAGACTTTGAGCTGGGCTAAACACATCCTGGAGATTGTGTAATGGTTTCATTGGGATAAAATTGATTATAGATATTGATGATCTCGTCATCTGACTCTGGAAAACACATCAGACTTATGACTTTTTACTGCCACAATGAAACATTAATATCAGAGTTTTCAACAGTGAGAATTTATTTTTCAAAGTGCTTACTAATAATTACTAGACCAATGTGCAAAGAGACACAACTCTGTAGACAGACAACAAATACACAGAAAAATACAAACACAGTACCTTGGTGCCCAAATAGACAATCTGTCCTGCGTAGCTCGACACTGACTGGTAGCAGGCCTTTTCTCCCACTAAAGCCTGGAAGACAGACACACTGTTAAACACACACAGGTCAAAAGCTCACAGCTGAAGAATGAATGCAGCCATCCTACACATGGCAGGAGAGTGGTGAACCTGTTGTTCTAACAGTTCTAATGTAAGACTTCTACAAAGTTTGACCTCTTATGCATGCATATGCATTAATGAAGCATTCAGGGACTATCACAGATATATACGACACCTCGGATTCTCAGATTGATTATAACGCAGTTTTTGACTTTCTAAGTGGCCTGAATATCCACAGAATTTTTTAAGAAATTCTCTTGATTGCTTTCCCCACTGTTCTACTCAGTTCTCTCTGAATCTTGCAGGCAAGGTTCCCTTCCTCAAACATTCACCAAGGTCTGCATTACTCTTTGCCAAAAGAAGGGTAAAGACCCGACTGAATGCGCCTCATACTTCCTACTTCGACCTATTTCCCTCCTAAACACAGATGCTAAAATTCTAGCCATGGTCCTCGCCCATAGATTGGAGACTGCCCTCCCTACAATTATATCGAAAGACCAAACCAGCTTTGTTAAAGGCAGGTAATCCTATTTCAACATAAGACAACTGCTTGACATTATCTACTCTCCCTCTGAAGATGTCCCTGAATGTGTTGTCTCTCGACGCAGAGAAAGAATGGGTGTACTCATTTGCTGGACAAATTTGGCTTTGGTTCAAACTTTACTTCACGGATGAAATTACTCTATTCACACCCCACAGCCTCAATTCGTACTAACTCACAACGGTCAAGACCTTTCAGTTTACATCACGGACCCCCCGTGGGTGTCCCTTGAGCCCCATGCTTTTTGATATGGCCATTGAGCCACTTGGTACAGCACTCCATACTTGCAAGGACATATCTGGCATCTGGAGAGGTAACACGGGGCATAGAGTTTCGCTCTATGCTGATGAGCTTTTTATCTTTGATCCAAAGCGACTTACAGAAAAGATTGTGGGGTACCTTCCAAAATGCATTCCAGACTCTGTGAAGACTTGACCATTAGGTGCAGCATAACTACACTGCATACTCTTTACTCATTCTTAGCGCAGGCTCTAGATGTGGCAATGCGCTCATACTATGTCTAGTGTGTTTATATATGAAGATATTGTTTTATTTCTTTCTTTTTTTCTGCATAATGTTGAAACTTTTGTCACCTTTATTTACCTTTACCTTTTATCTACTCAGTTTTAATGCTAATTGCTATTGACATGTACCCATGTCTACCTCATGTTTTGTAAAGAGCATTCAGCATTGCACTTTTGATATATTGGAAAAGACTTCAATAAACAGATCTTGATTAAAAAATGGTTTCATGGTTTCCTGCAGCTAAATCACAACAAACATTCTGGCCTTTGCACCAAATCAGACCTTTGAATTTTTTCAGCAGCACTCGGGTTTCCTGGTTTCTAACTCCAAATAAAAACATTCCTCTTCAAGTTCAAGTCATAAACTTGACCTCTGATCCCCCATCAGCTGATCCCTCACCAGAGCCTGGGAGACGTTCCCTCCAGTGGCCAGTGATTTGAAATGTCGGCTGTTATAAACCAGTTGCACCTGCTCCAAGTCCAGAGTCTCCAAAACCTCCTGACTGGGCCGATCCACAACCTGCAGCTTCTCATGGCTGTCTACCAGGACCAGCGTCCGACTGTTAATCCACTGCAGAGACACAGAGACAGGAGGAGGACAGGTCAAACATTTTGGATTACAGCAAACAAAGATAATTGTCTTTGTAGTGATCACACTGATGGACATACTGTGAATACAGAACAACGTTATTAATAGAACGTTAGCAAATGGTAAATGGGCTGTACTCCTTTCTAGACTTCTGAATAATCAAGGCTTTTACACTATACATCTCATTCATACGTTCACACACACATGCATAACTGGTTGCAGCTCTAATTTGAACTGGCCTGTCGTCTTGAGTACTTACACTCAGGCTAATGATGTCACAGCTGAGGTGGAGCTGTCTTTGTTTGATGACGTGGATGGTCCCTGTCTCTTCTTTCTTTACCTGAATCAAAAAGTGGAGCACAGAAAAATTTAATAATATTCCCAAGACAACAGCCTGGAGGATGGAACCAATACTGGAACCAGCAACCAGACTACAAGTCACCTGTCATCTTGTTCTAACAGACAAACAGTAATTAAAGGTCCAGTGTGTAAGATCAGGGGTATCTATTTTCAGAATAAGGCAGACATGGAAAGAAAATATTCATTTCATGCATGTATAATCACCTTAAGATAAGATTTTTTTTGTTTTTGTTATTTAAAATGATCCATTTATATCCACAGTGGGAGCGGGTCCTCTTTCATGGAGGCCGCCATGTTGAAGGACAAACTAAAAATGGACTCAAATGTTGTTTCTCCTTTACGCTATGAAGACGTGGGTGATGTGAGGAGACTGCAATGCAGCAATTACACCACTAGATGCAACTTAATTCTACACACTGGACCTTTAAACCTGTGGTTGTCTGTTCAGTTATTGTTCAGATATTAAAACAATAAATTCTATAATTGCAATATATATTCATAATAACATTTATCCCTAGTGTGGTTCTAAGAAGCAGAAGCAGAAGATAATTTACATCTACAAAATCTTTATTATATTATCTGAAAAAAATAATCAGGTACAGTAGTATTGTAGTATAGTATATAGTATAGTAGTATTATGTAAATCAGATACCAGGAGGAAGTGGACTGTATCTCCTTTGCAAAAAGCCAGGATCGGGTTGACCGTCTTCTGAACAGGAACAAACTGCCAGGCCAGCTGAGGAACACTGGACGGGTCGGACTGGTGAGAGAGAACGTATGACATCACATCACATCAGAGGTGAATATCTAAAATACATATACCAATGCTCATAGCTTTATGAGGATGAGGATGAACGTGGTCGTACAGCTGACGTCCCAGCCTACTCAGTGTGCACTGAGAAATTCAAACTATCTCATAACCTCAGCAGACTCAGGTGCTAAACACCATTGTATGAATATATCTGGACCAACAAACACTGAAGCAGACAGAAACACACACCTTGCTGTAGGGAAAAGTCATCCAGACTTTGAGTGAGGGCTTCAGTCCAATGACCAGAATCTGGTGAAAGAAAACCAAAAGACAAAACCATCAAACTTCACACACAGTTGGGTTAATAAGCAGAAGAACTATGTGCTGTCAACGGAGCTGTGTGTGTGTACCTTAGTCAGAGAGGCCATAGCCAGCAGAGAGTAGTGTGTGATGGGATGGTCTCTGAAGTCTGGAGGAGCATGCAACGGTTCAATACAGCAGACCTCCCCTTTAGAGCCACTGAAGAGACATCGAGAGTCACAGGACCGCATCCCCATCACCCTCCTGGAAACAAACACGAGACGCCATTAACAGAAACAGAGAGGTAGAGCAGAGAATGGAGAGGAAACAAGAACAGAGTGAGAGGAAGAAAGAAAGGAATCACACCCCACTCTCATGATCAGGGTCACTATAGCTGGCAACAGGCACCACTTTCTGACCTCTGACCACACAAGTACCCTTTTTACAGGATTTTTAAAAATATTTATTTATCTGATTTTATATTTCAGTTTTTGGCCATTGTCATTCAAAACACTGTAATGTCTGACAACTGTGAGTGAACCTGAAGAAGCTTCAAGTGAAACGTATAGTTTGCTCCTGATAACGAGCTGTTAGGAACAAATCATCACAGTGGCCCGCCTGCACTGAAACACGTTTTCACTGACTGAATCAGCAGCTTTTAGCTGTGGAGCTCATCACTGCTGACTGAGAGCATCGCTGTCAGCTCAGCTGTGATCAGCAGTTGGATACTTCCTTGATAAAAGCTAATTAAAAGACTGTGAAGCCAAATAATCCCATAAGAGTCAGACTGAACAGACTGCTGAACTAAAGACAGTCAGAACCAGCAGTGAACATCATCTTGTCTGTATGAAGACATATACACCAAAGCACATTTTGACTGTGACTGAGGAAAAATCAATGTCTATTGATCTATTGATAATTGATTAATCATTTTGAGGAAAAAGTGTCCAAATTCTCTGATTTCACATGCAAACATTTTCTCTTTGATTGTAAGTAATAATTCCACATCACGTGTGCAGCAGTCCCCTCCAGTGAAGGCTGTCATTTCCCTTGAGGCAGCACTACAGGTTGTTACAAACTGCTTTAGGGGTGATGGACCCAGACTGTGAGTGATCTTACAGTTATTTCATTTACTTTCATTTAAAGCACAGTATTTACCTGAAAGCCAGCTCGAAAACTGATCCTCCGCTGTCATTGCACACTGCGAGAGTTGGGTCATCTGTAAACTACAGACACAAATACAAGACAATTACAACAAGAGACAGAGAGTGTTGGCTGTAGCCGTGACAGTATACAGGGTGACTGAATGGATGAAAGAGAGGATGGAGGAGGCCATTCGTCTATGTCTTCTTACAAAGGCTTGTAGGTAATCTATGGCATTCGCCATCTTACTACTGTTTACTTCTGTCGGGCATCACTGTCCATTGATGACGCACCCTTGATTATAATAGATAGAACAGAACCGGATGAAGAACCAGAGCTAGTTAGGTGTGTGTGTGTACCTTCACATGTAGTATAGCTGTTCCTGGAGGGTGGGCATCATTGATAGTTCTCAGGAGCTTCCCATTGGCTAGATCCCACATCGTAATCTAATCACACAGAGAGACAAACAGATGGAGAGAGACTGTTCAGGAGTCTCTGTACTAATATATAATGTTATATTATATTGTATATTATACAATGCACCGATCTGTGGTTAAGTCCAGCAGAAAACACACTAATATCCTAAAATGATGATACTCTCTGGCCATGTTTGTGTGTTTGTTTGTTGTTGCCTTTCTCCTCTTCTCTCTTTCAATTTTCTTCACATTCAATTTGCAGTACTAACTCATCCAGTGGATTACACTTAAAGTCCTAAATCTTAAGAATAGAACGCAATCTGGATTTTTGGGGCCAATATCAATACCGACATTCATATGTAAACATTTCTGATATTGATATATCATCCAATATTCTTTAGATATGTAATGGAGGCAGGGTACTTTATAGTTTATTATACAACAACTGGTTCCAACCAAGCAATCTGACTGGTCGACTAGACATTTAGATGCCTAAATCAGCATGACGTCACACCTGACTCATCACTAAATATATTACTCCGCCATCTCCACATGATCACATCCTGAAAATATTTAACATGTAAACGAATATGAATAAGAATACTAGTAGTCAACTTTAATAAAGTAATACATCTGAATTTTAAATTTCATCTTTCTTTGGATTTTAAGGCGCTGTAGACCGCCTCGTTAATACAGGTGTGTGCCTCGTTTGTATATATCAATCTTTTGATAACATATTTTATTTAAGTTGGTAATTGTTGTAACTTTAACTAACTTTAGAGCATTACTGAGAACATTATTGGCATGGTAATGATGCATAACCGTGCCAATAATTATGTTATAGCACACCCTCTCATGTAATACTGCTTAAATCAAATTTCAGTGTATTAAAACCTTCAATTGTAAATAAGTATACAATAAAAAAACACAATGAGAAGATAACTAATAGATCTAAATGCATCATGTTCTGTTATGCAACTAGATTTGTTGCCCAGAGATTACTTTGGTTCCTAAAATACTGCCTCATGTTTACCAGACAGGTATATATACTTTGCTCATTATGCACATGAAAGTCAACAAGACAAAAATAACCATATAATAAACATAACCTGGACCATTCATCAGGCTCTGATGTAGCTTTTTGGTATGAGTATGAGTTTGTATGTTCAATCATTGGCCTACAACAACTTTGTGCAGAGTAGCTTAATTTAATTTGTGGGACCAAGTAAAGTATCAGTGATTTTGACAAGAGCCTAATGTTATTAGTTACAACTATCATCTGTCTCAGAGCACTCGCTCTCATCAGGACTTCCTGCTACAGAACAAACAACACTGCCTTTATTTAAACCATCAGTTGAAACCCTGTTGAACTTTAACCAGCTGTTCTCAGAGTCCTCAGTGTCTCTAATCAACACGTCTGTGATTCCATGCGCAGTACGTGTGTCTGAGTATACCTGTCCTTTGGCGAACCCGCAGAGAAGTCGTGAGCAGTCGTGGTTGATGCTGAGGGCAGAGACAGCTCCAAACTCTGCCCCCGTTGCCTTGGTACCCAAACAAAGCCGCAGAGCCTGGTTGGTATCTGGTGAAGAGATGAAGAGGAAGTTTGACTGTTGCAGTGTGGTACAGATTTAGAAAAGGGTGAGGATGGTAAAATAAATGTAAAAAAGACAAAGTTTTCCCAGTCCTCAAATTAACATTGAAAAAAACAGAATCAAACAGCACACTAACACAAAACACACAACACATGGGCATCAAAAGAAGAGCTTTGAACGCAAATAACCAAATCAAGCAGCAAAGCATGCACCAAAGCAGCTCAGCCAAACCGAAAAGGACATGAGTGGTGACATCTCACGCCATAACACAAAATGAACATTAAGCATGAGTGACCCGTCTGACAGGGACGATCATACCTTTTCCTGTCCAGGCATCATCATGTCAGCAATATAAAGAGACATGGATCAGCCCAGCTGAAACCTCGGGCACCATCAAACCCCCAAAAAACATCACAGTTTGAACTCAAGACTCATTCAATGATCTGCAGAGAACAACTTTGACAGACTTTGACATTTTCTCCTGGACGTTACAAAAATCCGATGACTGAATCTGAGTCTGAGCCGGTTCCTTTAGCTGAGACATTGAAGTTTATTCTTTTCGTACATTTAGTAATTAGGAAAAAACAACTTCTTTTTATAAAAAAACAGTTGGCAATTCCTCAACAATCTTGTAAAGATTTGGAGAATGTTCTTTTTGGATTTAGCTGGCAGAACATTTCAGATCTTGTTTATATTTTTCTTTTCGAATCACAGCAGTGTTTCTCATGATATTTTTACTTTAGGGAGAATTTTGGATTTATAAAACAGCTCTGTGAGTGGTCAGACATACAACCGGCCACTTCAAGTGATCCAATACAACAGCCCTGCCACAAATTCTACTTTTATGAAGCTTATCATTTTTAAGCTGTGGAGTTTAGTTTACATAACTCCACAGCTTAAACTGGACTGAGAGAGGCATTTCTAATATTTAATTGTTCACTGAGTCCTGATCAAGGACCAGTACTTAGTACCACTGTCATGGATTAGAGACAGCTACTTAACAATGATGAATGATGATGATTCTGCTGTTTTACAGCTCATTCATTGTGGTCTTTGTTCTACTGAATACTTTCTAGACTGTGTGTGTGTGTGTGTGTGTGTGTGTGTGTGTGTGTGTGTGTGTGTGTGTGTGTGTGTGTGTGTGTGTGTGTGTGTGTGTGTTTGGTTAGTCACTGGGAGAAAAGATAAATACTTTTTTGTGTTTTGGCTGACTGACTAAAGAGAGAAGGCGATTATGTTTACATTAAAATGTATCTTTGGACTATAATCCCACTTGCAGTGTGTTTTTTATTGATTACATTTATTGTATTAGTATTATATTCTCAGTGCTTGTGCCCAGCAGAAAAAAACCCATCAGTTTGTGACTCATGTCTAAATCTTCTGCAGAAAACTTCCATGCACACACAGTGGCTGCTGGTTTAGAGCTCCTGCACACTCTCTTTTCTTAATGAAGCACTGTTTACTGCCACTGCAAATATTACTCATGTGACTGATATGACTGCTGATAGAAACTACCACCATTATCATGGCTCTAACTACACTGTATACTGATAGCATTTCAAATCATGTTAGGCCTAGAATTGTTACTGAAACCACCATTACCAATGCCAGTGACATTCATTTTATTGGAAATGTATTATTACTTTTTCAACATTTCAACATCTGCTGTAGTAATGTTTTGTAATGGACCTAAATTGTTACATGCTACGACTGTCATCACTTACTAAATATGTCTGAACTTTTATCTGTCCTTTATGGAATGATTCAATACTTTTTTTCAAATTCCTGAAGTTAAAAATGAAACTATTAAATAAAAAATAGGTCCAGTGTGTCCGATTCAGGGCTCTGTTCACAGAATATGGTGGAACTGAAATGTAATATTCATAACTATGTTTTCATTAGTGTATATCACCTGAAAATAAGAATGAGCCTTTTATATCTACAGACGCCCATGGTGGTAGAGTCCAACTTGTTGAACCACCATGTTCCTACAGTAGCCCAAAATAGTTAATCTAACTAACACTGGCTCTAGCTCTACAACCACTGCAGTTTCTAGTGGAGGATGAGGCGAATCCAAGTGCCAACCTCCGTGTCTGGGAAATGAAGCCAATGCAGAAGTGTTAAAAGCTGTAACTGTAATTCCTCGAGTGTCCACTTGAGGCTGGCTGCAGAACATTTCAACCTCCATAAGTCCCCATGTTAAAATGTCCAACTTCACAGCAGAAATAAACATGTTTACAGCCTGGTACAAAAAACAGTTTTGGTCTCTATAGCTAATTTCCCCGTTCATGACAACTGTACTGAGGGTGAATTTTTATACAACTCACCTGTTGAAATTATATTAAGGCTTAAAGTTATGCAGAATTAACAGCGTGGCCGTTTTGATTGACAGGTGGGTGCCGTTACAGATGGCTTATTTGAGCACCTGGGCGTCATTAGGTCTGCCGATGATCCATGTCTATGCCGTTTTTTAGATTAGATAACTTTTTACTGTCATTGGGCGGATCCTACTCACTGGTCCTTCTTTTTGGTAACAACTTATTTATATAGTCCACCTAAACTTAGTATTTGGAACAGAGTACAGTATTTGTAGCATTTGAACCACTTATTGGTTGAATTTAAACAATTCAGCTCCTTCACAAATAAAAGCATTCTCTGATATTACACCACCGTGGTTATCATCTGTTAAACATCTACAGACAGTGACAGTTAAAAGGGTACAATTACTGTAGGCAGACTATCCAAATAAAGTGTTAGCTACTTTCCTTCCTCTTAAACTAAAACAAGCAAACAAATTGATTTCAGTACATTGATATGTCACCACAGACCACAGGGATCAAATCACCCTTATCATTTTGATGTGGTGGTCGAGCATACAGTAATGTTTGCATGTCTGCACACAGTGGTTGTGATGTATTTCTGAACAGTCCTTGTGTAATCAAATCAGCCCTGTAAGGAAGTGATTGATGGTTGTCTTGATTATTGCTTTCCAAATGGACGCCATCTTTCTCCAACTACTGTTCTCTTAGCTGTAGTTTCATTGTTGGTGAATTAATTTCATGTTGCTCCTCCTCATACTTTGTTTTTTGTGTGAACATGGCTGACCAGTGAGTCTTTACCCTCCTGATGTCCGCCCTGCACAAATAATGGATACCCATTTTAAAAGGTTACAAAAAAAAGAAAAAAGGTCCAAACAAAAGCTTATGTTGATGTAATCAGCCTGAGCCAATCATGATAAGGTGGTGGCCAGGTCCGGGAACAGAAGGGGGTGCTGATACTGGACAGGAGATAAGGAGGGAGTCAACTGGTGCCTAAAAGTCCTGATTACCTGAGTCAATAAAACCCAGTGTGTGAGCAGCTCATGTGCATCACATCCTGCCTGAATCCTGGACCAACAATCTGCCAGCTGCATTTTTAAAGTCTGCAGATCACAAAAATGTAAGTACTCCAATCTTCATCTGTAAAAACTAAGATGACATCAGATAGAAAAAACATGGATATTCAGTCATATAGTCTGTTTAGGTACATCTGTATGTGTTTGTTGAGAGTGTAAGCACTTTTTGATTTTCTAATACTGTTTGGTAACATGCTCTGTTCTACAGAAGCCCTGTACGTTACTGTTAGTTTCACTCTGGAGATAATGAACTTTGGTTCATCCATTTGGGATGTGTTTGTCTGACCAGAGTACTCTCAAAGAGCTCTCAAGTATGCTGAAAAAATATACTTTTACTGATGAAAACAAGCAGATGAGAATGTAATCTGGCTTCAGCTGAGAGTCTCGACAGCCTGATATGGATATCAATACTACTGCTGCAGTGACAAACAAGTATCACAGCCTAATTTGGATAAAGTGAAGTTTATTAGCAGCAGACCATGTGACTAAAAATGTGTAAAAGTGTTGTAATGTTTGGTCTCTTTCACTTGATCCAACTTGTATTGTAAAGAAGCTGATCTGGAGACAGTTAGTCGTACTTTTTCAGTTTCTAATCATCAACTGATCATTGATTTTGAAATAAAATACATTTTAAAATCAGACTGTTGGTCTTTGCTTAAGTCGAGACAATGACACGTATGATGAACCAGTCGAACCATATTTTAGACTCAAGATCAGACATAATGCTGGTAAGATTTCAAGTCATCGTGAACTGTAAATGTCATTTTATCAACAACAGAGCTTCTCCCCTGGCACTACGGCACACTCGCTCTTTCGTTCACGGAAACACTGCATTCTAATATCACCCTGAGCCAGGCTGTCATTTATTTTTCTGTCACCTTCTCACTTGGCTGAGCTCCTGAGGTTGTAGGTGCTGTAGCACTGCTGACGCTGTGCTACCGGCAAGATGACAGAAGTTAAATAAGTCGTGGATTAATGTAAAAAAATTCCACTTTAGTAAGCTCTATTTCATTAGCGATAACATATGGAAATGTAGTAACAGTTCGTCTGTTTAATCTTACCAACCTCTTATCTTTGTCATGAAATTAACACTGCAGTCAATTTTCATTCAAAATGAAAAATGTTCCATTCCACATATCATTTTGAATCACATGGAACCTGTAGGTGTAGTTATCGTCTACTTGAACCAATAGACATCACTACCTACATCTGAACTTTGCAAACATGCGATAATATTAATAGCTAAGTTCCATTTAGAGAAGCCGGCGTCAGGGTGTGTGCTGGCTCACTGCCACAAGCTGGTATGCAGAACACAGCCATCATTACTTGGTTCTCTTCCATCTGTGCTTTTCTAGCTATCAGTGTACCTATTTGTGTAGGTATCTATCAGTATACAGCCGGCTTACTCCGGTGAGTGATTGGGGTGTGGTGTTTGGAGGAACCTGGGTAGATTTCTCCTGGAGGACAAAGATTTCTCTGCTAAACATTTTTGTTTTAAGGTCTTTATTAACAGCTAATGCTTTAGTAAGCAGCCTCATCTGTCATCAGAAGAGCTGAGGTGACAAAGTGATGTGTTTTCTATCCAAAGCCATCCATCAGTCTACTCCAAAGCTCAGACTTTAGCAGCTGAGTCTACTTCAGAGATGGTGAATTAACTGAAATGCTGTCTTGTCTCTTGTTCACAGCCAGCTTCTTCCCCTGTCACCGCTCCACACCTCATCACGATGCCTCACCGCCACTGCTCTGTTGAGATTAACAACAGCTCCAGCTGCTACACTCTTGCCAATCCAAGGTGATGTATTTGAGGCAATGAGAGTATATTTACCAGAGGACCTGACTTAAGCAGCTCCCTGGGTTGTAGTGCTAGTATTTTATAACAGCAATCACAAACACTGCTCTACACATTTATTGCAGTGATGAAGGCTAGTCTGTGTGTAACTACAGAATGTAGGGCTTTAGGGCTGAATGTGATTTCTGTAGAAGAATGTTCAGCTGTCCACACTTTATTCCATGTAGTGTATTTAAAATGGACATGTGACATTACTGCTGACTGAGACAACAGATTGCTGTGACTCCTCGCGGGTGTAGGGAGACACTCGATGTAAAATCTTTGGTATCATTTCTAGAAGAAGCTTTCTGATGTGTTGTGTCTCTGTGTTCAGGGTGTTCACTGAGAGTGGCTGCTGTGAGGTCCCTCTGCCACCCATGGTGGGTCCCTGCTCGTTTGCCAGCGCACTGTTCAACAAGACCACCGGTGCTGCGACCGGAGCTGTTGGCGTCTTCACCTACGACCTTTTCAACGCCGACTATAACGACTATAGCCACGTCATGGCGGTCATGTACTCCGTGCCCTACGACCGAAACCTCTACTCCAACTGGTTCGCCGTGGGGATCTTTGAAAGAGGGAACGACTGCGACTACAATCTTTATGATATCATGTATAACGGAAGTGAGGATAATTTTAGGAGAGGAAAGGCTGATGGCTCCTGCATTTCTTATGAGGGTGATTATGTTACTGTCAGTGCCTCCATGTCAGACTCAGGTGAAGCAGTCCTGAGGGTGGATATCAGTGATGTCGGCATGTATTAAGTCAAAAGAAGAAAGAGCCTACTGTTGTTATGTCATTTGAGCTGATCAGTCATTGTAATAAAATATTTCAGTATGTGTAAAACTCAGTTGGTCACTGCCTAAAGCGCATGATTATACACTAAATATTTTAGATGCATCGTTACAATTAAAAAGTAAAACTTTTATGTGTGCATCAAATCACGTCCTTTGTATTTGTATAGAAATATTGATAAAATTCAACTGTATTGGAGTTTCATTTGTTTTTAGAATTTCCTTCCAAACACACGCAAAGAGCTAGAGTCTTTTTTATCATAACATTATTATTATATTAATTTAAATGTAATCGTTTATTGATATTTTTAATTCAACTTCACTCAGCTGTGTCATGCCATCACTGTCAGTTAGTGCCTTTACATGAACCCTACGTCTCTGTGAGTGACTCATGTTGTAGGATATGATGAAGTCAGAGGCTCAGTTTTCACATTTTCCCAGAGTCAGAACTAATAAATGTCTTTATTTATGTATTTGTTATGTCAAACTTAAAACAATATTTGGTTATCTTGGCTCAACTGTTGAGTATTTATAGGATCTATAGGAGTCCTTTAGCATTTGAGAAAAGATATCAGTGTGGATCTGCTGTAGGAGGAAGGTCTGGACGAGAAACTCTCCTCAACACTAACATTAACAAGTTATAGAACTCTTCCATTTTTTTAGCGTGTTAGGGTGTGATGCAGTGTGTTAGTGTGTTAACATCAGAGACACATTTCTACTACATTTTCTTTCTCCGATTGTAGATCATCAAATGACAGTCGATTTGTTCGCAGACCATAAGTGTGTGTAGAGAACTCTTTTGTTCTCCACACAAACTGTTGCAACAAAACTCACAATGTGATTGGTCAATACTACTTAGGCAACAAACCGATTTTAGATTTTTAGACTCACCAAACACCAGAGCCAGACCGTGAGATGTTCCCACAGCAATCACACCTGACACTGTCTGAACAACGAGAATATACAGGTGATTAGAAGAAGACACCAAACACTTTATAATAACGGTTGTTCAGATTAAGTTTGAACAGTTTTTCAGTAGATATTCTTACTGGGCTGCGTTTGATTTTCTCTCTCACACACACACACACACACACACACACACACACACGTGCACCTTCATGTTCTCTTTCTGCTTACCTCACACATCTTTCTCACTATTTTCACACTGCACTGTTGTATAAAAGCTTCTGAAACAGGCCTACAGCGTTGACTGTTATTTTTATTGAAATGATCATAGCCATTTAACTGTATGCAAACACACTGAATGTGAGGTAGCCTAATGGATACCTGCAACATTTCCAGACTGATTCCAGCTGGGGTATTATTATTATTATACCCCTCTGTCTCGCTCTGTTTCCTGCCTGCCTGTCCACTAACATCTATTGATAAAGACAAAATGCCAAAAGCAACACCTTTAATTTCCATTTATTTAAAATGTCTCTAGTATATACCAGCTTCCCAAATAATGAATGAGTGCATACATAGTCAGCCATCATAGAAAGAGTAACAGAGTGAGTTAGCAACTTTTCTAATACTCACTATAGCAGTTGGCAATCCAGCATCCACTTTGTCCTGAGGAAAAGATACACATGTTCTATTAAACATGAATCTGCAGAAACAAAGTCTGAAGCTGGTACAGACCTTTTTACAATAAACCATCCAGATAAAATCAGTTTAAGAACAAAACCTGCAGAACAAGTAGTGTGTGACCACAGAGTTATTAACTGATGATCACTGCTGCTGTCTGACAGGATCAAGTGTTGACTTTTAGTATTTTAATTATCAGATAAGAGAGGCAGAAAAGACTACCTTTCTGTCTCTTGTGAATTATGTGATCAGCGATAATGAAAGACAAAATGCATGTGAACACTAATGACACCCGGTAGTCTTCAAAAATAGTCATCATTACATCCATAACAACAATTATACGTGGTACTCATCATTTGGGATGTTTTGTCGTTTCATTTGGTTCATGTCTTAGAAAACACTAAAAACAAAGACGAGGCAGTCTTTTTACGGTGTTGGAGGACATCAGAGACTGTATCTGTGTGTGTGTGTGTGTGTGTGTGTGTGTGTGTGTGTGTGTGTGTTAGTCTTACAGCAGCGGAGACAATCTGTGCAGAGATGCCCTTCAGCAGGCTGTGTCGAAGAACAGACCCGTGAACTGTCGCGTTCAGATCCACTGTCCTCCTCTTTCTTCACACATGTACACACATCAGACACACACATC
The DNA here is from genome assembly GCA_033000465.1 of Sciaenops ocellatus. Taxonomy (NCBI): domain Eukaryota; kingdom Metazoa; phylum Chordata; class Actinopteri; family Sciaenidae; genus Sciaenops; species Sciaenops ocellatus. The sequence goes on along the minus strand of CP136872.1, from coordinate 3,495,219 downwards.
AGACACGCACATCAGACACACACATCAGACACGCACATCAGACATGCACACACAAAGAAAACATTTTCAATTTTATTACCTTGTTCATGCAAAGACAAAAAGCTATTCTGAGTCATCACTTCTACTTTAGGGTTAGGATGTGGGTTTGGATTGGATAATGCCTGTGTTGTTTTGTTTGCTGCAGCAACATCTGTAACTGCATCTGGAGCCTTTGAATTACTGTCCAGAAAACTACACGCACACACACACGCACACACACACGCACACACGCACACACGCACACACACACACGCACACACGCACACACGCACACACGCACACACACACACACACACACACACACACAGCAGTGTAGCAGTGTCACAGCCTGGCCCAGAATGAACCTTTGTTCACATGTGTGAATATGTATGCTATGTATTAGTTACATATCTCATATGTACCTAAAGCTAACAATAACAACATTTAAATTAAAAATATCTTTACATATGGTGTGTAGTTGTATTCAGCTTTCATGCAACATTTCACACTTGGATGTATTTATTTAATTTAAATTGTTTTATGTAATCAGGTCATTTTTTTTTTTTTTTTTACAGCGTTAGTTTATTTATAAAACACATTTCAAGAACAGAACTAGAGCTTGACTGATATATTAATATGCCATTTCTGTTAAATGATAAACATTTATATCCATATAGTTGAAAGGTGTATATCTAACATGAGTATATCTTTGATTTTTTTTTCTATTTTATATCTCTCTCTGTATGTGAGCTGCTGTAACAAGTGAATGTCCCCATTTTGGGATCAGTAAAGTCGATCACTCCTCATCGTATCTTATTTTTTAGTAATTTTATTATGATTTTGGACAATAGTGTTGTAAAATTTGCTGTCTGCATTACATAGCTTTGTCTCCACGGTCTAAACAGAACAAGTGCTTCCCCATAAGAATATTAACAGACTTAAGAATAATAAAAACATCATGAAATCTACACTAGAGTTATATTTTACATGTTTTCACACGTGTACCACCTCAGAAAATATTTGGCTCTCCACGTCCCACCATGATGAAAGACAGTAAAATAGATGATTTATTGCTGATTATTACTGAATCCTGAAGAGAACTGCTTCAGGAACCAGAGCTAACTTTGTGGAAAAGGTGTACTCCTGATCCACACTTCTCTTCCTAATATTTCCCATTCGGAGACACGATTACAGCTTTTTTGAAACATTCATTTTACCTCCACTCACTACCTTACTATCATATTTGAGCTCATAACTAATAATGATTGTATGAGTGCACAACCTGCATGAACGTGACTACGTAGCAGGATGATAGTGATGAAAATATTACAGCAAATGCAAAACATTTGACATTTTGGACCATTTTTTATCATATAATCTTTTTAAGTTACTTGACTCTGTGTTTGAGTGTGTGTGTGTGTGTGTGTTCATGCCGTTTGAGGTGTGCTGGGTCTCCACTGTCAGAGCTGGCCAGGGAGGAGGTGTCACAGGAGTGAGCATCCATGTTGTCCGTGTTTAGCAGGCAGGTGTCCTCCAACACAAACGGTTCCTCCTCATCCTCCAGCTGCAGACACACACAGGACAACAAAACAAACACACCTCAGCTGGAGAGCACCCAGAGAACAACAAAACAAACACACCTCAGCTAGAGAGCACCCAGAGAACTGTGTTAAATGACTGTTCATTCGAAGCGAGCACTTCCTGCTGCTCTCGTCTCACATTAAAGTCGGGACATTTTATAGAGAGACGAGACGAGTGGAGCAGCTTCACTGATGAACTGATTTTAATTACTTTCAAAATGTTGTCGTTCTACTGCTGACTGTGTATGATTAAGTATAGTACAGTGAGTAACATGTACTTCACCTCATTGAGGATGCTCTCCAGTGTGGGAGGTGTGTCCACTTGGGGAATGTCAAACTCCTTATCGTCGATCTGAGGACCGAAGTAGAACAAAAACATGCAGGGTTAGAGAGCAGGATGTGCTTGATTTGTTGTGGGGATACTCAAATCTCCTTCATCTGTCTGACTGGAAGCATGTCCTCCATGTGTTCTAGCTAAAATGAACACCAGAGACCACTCATCGTCATCACTCATCACTCACTCGGACGGTCCAAAGCTTCTATTGTTTTCACCTGGCAGAGGCTTTTGGTGCAGCTCGTGTGACACTTGAAACACACCTGCTCAGTGTGCAAATGTTTTGCACCTATTTGCCGCTCTTTCCTGATCATTCGCCAAAAATTTCTGCCATCATCTCTTCTCTTGTTCCAGAAAATCCTCCACAAACACTTAACGTGTCATTAACAAAACCACCGAACGCTTCAACTTGTGTACTTTTCACAGAAGGCTCACAGTGGGAAGTTCTTCTCAGAACTACTTTAGAGTTAGCTCACATTAAAGTTTGTGTTTGCGTTCCCCCACATCCATATGAACAGGCTAGGTTAGGCAACACTAACACAGACAGGAGTGACGATGTCGAACTTATTGTACTTATTGCTCACTCCTGGATCTGCTGGTTGAAGCTGTGGCTCTGGATAATAGTTTATGTCCAAATTATGGCTGCTGCTATAGTTGCATCTATGCAAAGTATTAATTCTGGGCTATCATGTGAATGATCAACCAATCTTTTATTGTGTATTGAAAACATCCGACGCTGTTAACTACAGTCTGTCAGAATCAGCCTCAGCAGCAGCCGGTTATAATAACAGTGCGGAGCTCTAGGTTAACTAGCTCTGGTCTGTCCAGCTGCAATGATATATACGTGCATGTGATCCAGCTACGGTTGAGGGTGCACTGACCTGGACGGGGGGGCTATACAGCTCAGCTTTCTTCTATGGATCAGGGGGAACACAAAACATATAACTTGATCCCTGATCATCTGTCACCCCTTTCCAGTCACTCTTCAACTGGTCCTGTCAATAAAGGCAATGGGGTAAAGTGGAGGTACAAAAATGAAGATTCTGTCAAGACTATCTTCTCTCTTTTCATCCATTTGACCAACACTGGTGAATAATTTCGCGACAAAAGCCTTACATTAACCATAAACACACACACACACACACACACAGTGTTTAAGCAGCATAGTCCCAACAGTTGTATGGAGAAAATAAAACCCAACCTATACCATGAATACATGGGCTACTGGAGCACTTCAGCCTCTTGTGGCCGAAACAAGTATTACAACAACAAACACTGCGAAAAATGATCCTGACAAAACAAACAAACAGTCAAATGTATCTTCCTGTGTCACAGAAAAACTTTTTTCACCTGTTCTTAAGTCATAAACACATGAGAGAAAATGATTCAGATCAGACTAACGCTGAGGACAGACGTTAAACAGCAGACAGACACCTTCTGGTCAGCACGGGAAAACAAAGAAAGAAACAAACAGATGAACTGTCAGGACGGCAAAAAGAAACAAGCATGGCAATATTTTGAGTGGGTTCTCTCTGGCTTCCTGCCTCAGTCCAAAAACATGCAGGTTCATTGCTGACTTTAAATTCACACTCGTAGGTGTGAATGTGAACATGAATCATCTCTTTGTGTCAGCCCTGTGATGAACTGGCGACCTGTCCTGTTCGGGTGTAGCCAAATCTGGGTCAGGACTTCCAGCAGACACATTTCTGCTCATCTCTATGAACAGATAAATAAAAAAATGCTAAATGTATTTCAGCCAGTGTGTTCCACCTCTTTCATCTCCCCACGTGAACTGTTGCAACCGAAGCAAGCTCAAAATTGATTAGTCAATACTACTCAGAATATGAACACACACCCTTCCAGTCCATCACCGACAGGTTCTACATTCATGTGCAGATATCTGTTTATGGAGATTACATATTAAGTAACCAAGGTGTACGTTATCCCATGGGAAGGAGATGTCAGTTAAACGCAGACCTGAGAGAAGGTCTGGAGCTCATCCCATGACTAAAAGCAGCAGAAACTAACTACTAACAGCCTGGGGCGTGTCAGTCCAAACTGTAAGACTACTTAAAATTACAACGGGAAATGACAGCACCTGAACGCACCGCGGCCAGCAAAGTGTACCATTAAAGCCTCCTTTACTTTACAAAACGAACATGAGCAGAACACAACATGAACTCACTGTCTGAAGAACAGTTAGCGCCAACATGTCTTATTAAAGTCAAGCTTTCGATACATTTGACAGCGCCTACATGTAAATAATGCCAAATCACGTGATGACGTTCAGACTTAAGGACAGTGTAACAGACTATCCTGTTAATAAACGCGTAGATACAGTCACAGAGCTCAGTCTTCAAACAGTCACAGTAGTGTTTTCAACTGAAGCGGGTGTCTAGGAGGCTTCCCGCTTCCTATAATTCATTAATATGACAGAAATGTTACTATAAATTCCAAGTAGTCTTTAGTAACCAGCTTCTTGGGAATCACACATGCGCAGTTGGGCATATTTTTGAACTGTCATAAGACAATGTTTGGCTCGTTTTTTAATAAAAACGTCTTTTTCACAGGACCAATGTGTCTTTAGCATAATGGAAGCAGTACGTCTTCTCTTCCTGTACTGTTATCAACGCCGGGAAACAACAACAGAGAGCTGCGACACTCAGCACAGCGTCTCCCCTCGAGTGTTCACCCGCCATGACATTAGAACAAGTGTGGAGTCTCTCACCGCGTCCACCTCCATCAGGTTGAGCTGGGAGGAAGCAGAGAGCAGGCTGCGGGCGTCCGGAGACTCCGACATCTCTAACACAGCTAACACGGACAGAAGAGCTGCGAGCTGTCCTTCTGTGGGTCCCTCTGACAGGAACTACATTCATTACACCTTCCGGTTCATCTTTTCAAAATAAAATCACAACTCACAACCGGCTGAAAACAAACTGTGTTTTCACAAAATTATGGGGAAATTAAATAAATAAATAAATAAATGTAAGAAGTATAATAGTACGAAATATAATAAATTATTACAAAAAAGAAAACTTATGACAAAATCGGCAAAATTGTAATGATGGTAAAACAATATTTTTATGACACCAATAATTACAATTTTGCTTTTATAGAAATTTCTTGACAGGCTTTTAAATCCATCTTGTTAATCAAATAATACAGCTCTCTCTGTCTTTATCTACTTCTGTACTGTGTACTCGTTTACTCAACTCAGTTTTATTTATTCATACAAACATGCAGCCCAAAGTGCTCCACAGAGCAAGATATGTATAAAAAAGAAAAAAAAAAAAAAAAAAGGCAACAAATGAGTGGGCACCTTAAATGACACTGGCAATAAATGGGTTGATCTGGGTGACCAGTTCAGCAAGTTAAAATCCCAGAAGATCAACACCAAGACAAGAACGTTGGTTAATGTTTGTGTGAAAACTCTGATAGCAGAGAAAGACTGGGTCACATCAGAATCTTATCCATCATAACATCTGGCCTGCATAAGGTAAACAGATCTAGGCCATCCTCCAACTGCACAACAACCCAGGGACAGCGTGGGCCTTAATGCGTTACACACAGACTGTGTGTTTCAGTGTATGTATAGCTTTAACTTTTATATCTTTTCTTATTGTAAAAAATCACATTCTTGTATGATACTGGTTTGAGAACAGAACAAACTATTAAAAGGAAAAATGTTTTCCATCAGTCATGCTTACAAAGCACATTTTCATTGGATGAAAAAAAAACATGAAAATACAAAGAATGTGTTACAAGTATGTCACAAGTTTAAAATCAGTGTTGCTCATGTAGAGTTGGGACACTTTAGAACTGCACAAACACAGACCCATGAAAACAGTGATTCATTTCTTTCAATATTATAGTCTTGTTAGGTTCATACTTTGTATGATTTTCCATATAATTTTGTAAAAAGCTTTTTACCATGCTTTCTTTTAGTATTTTCTGGATGATGGATCCAAATTAAATCCAGATTAACTCCCAGACATTCCTACAGTTTCTTCTATTACTGCAGACGAAGATGAGTCCTTCCATCCACAGTGTCCTATTTTTTCCAGAGCCACAACCTCAGAGATCAGAGATTTCCACGTGGCAGTAGAAGGAGGGTCATCGCTGACCCACTTCACCATGATAGCTCGCCAGCACTAAAACCAAATTGAACCACTTCCTTGTGATGTGTAAGAGAGTCAGGGACTCTTCCAGGCAGACATGAGGTGGATTTGCTGACACCTGTTGACTTATTGCTGTACTGATGTTTGCACATACTGCTCTCCAGTATAACTGAATTTTGTTGCATTCCCACAAGCAATGCATGCTGGTACCTACATGAGTTTTACATTTGGGACAATTTAGTGAAATTCCTGCTTTATACTATTCCTTATCCCACTCATCAGTATCTATATGTTTGAGCATTGTACACCCAGATGCTCTTAACCATACAAGTTTGTCAAACTTAATATCTCAGAATAAGAGTTAGATAAAGTGCTTTTGCTCTGTGTGGTCCAGAAACAATGTCTCTAACAGGTAAGAGTCATTTGTTCCAGTGAGTTGGCTTTCTTATAAACATAATGTCCGACCTGTAAGTATTTCTGGGGGATCCAATTTTCAGACTGCTCCACTTCCTCAATGCGATCTAGAGGAAGCTGGAACCCTTTAGGCATTTCACATGGGAGTGGAGGGTCTGCTCTCGTCATCAGAACGCTGACACTTGAAGCTATCAATGACTGTCGCAGCAGCATTTCTCCAGTTCTGGAGTTACAAGAATGTTTAAAATCCACAACATTTTTAGATTGTTCACATAACATGACCTGAGTTTGTATGAAACAATGTAGAATGAATGTGCACAAACTTTCACCCACCTGAAGAGTGCATTGGGCCACCACTCTGTCCAACTCTAAACACCGGCTTAAAAATACAGCTGGTTTCTTGCACAGGGAAACGGAGCATGGAAGAGTTTGAAATTTGAATCCCACCATCATGGCAGTTCTGATGGCCAGCAGATGGCTATTGATGTGTTCATGTATGAGTCAATACAGTTTGCTTTATGCCCTGAAACCAGATGTGCGTCTATGTTGCACCCTGAGATTTGAGGTCTTCCATGTGGTGATGACAGTCTGTACCTGAGAAAGTTGGACTGACAATGAGAAAGCGCATCAAGGGAAAATGAGAGCAGAACCAAACAGAACAGAAAGTTTAAATGATTCTGTCAATTATCCAACCTGCCTTCAGACCACATGTAAACACGCCTGCCCATGCAGGAGCTCCACATCTGGCCTCCTCACCTTGCAAGATCATGTGAGACCAGCCACCTGAACAGCTGATGGAACAGCTGGTTTACACAAGACAAAGTGTCAGAAACCATCTCATGATGGTGATAGCAACATATAGACAGCAGCCGGATAGAGTTAAAACCTTATCAGTGGTGCAGGGGGTCATTCTCCTTTGTTGGAAGGTTCTGAATGTGAATAGCTGATGGAAAACACACACTTATTCTGGTGAGGCACTGACTTGTAGGTTTACAATTAAAGAAAGGAGCACACAGAGGCATGACTCTAATGCAGTCCTATGTTTTTATGTTCTACAGGTCAATGTTTCAGGACATTGTCTTCTTCAGCATAAAGTCAGCAGTCCGTAACATGTACAGGTGTTACAAATCAGAGTTCACAGGCCATCAACATGAACTTTAAACAGAGTCCATAGGGACGTCATTAATAGCCCGAAAAGACTTCCAACAATCACATACACATGTCCAACAACAGGTCATATGGACTTGCTGCAGAGTAGAATTCACTGAGCAGAATGTGTGTTTATGATTAATCATCTGCAGGAAGAGTTACGTTTCAATAACAGACGTTCAACAATGAAAAAAAGAACAGCAGAGTAGAAGTGATTGGAAGAGGAAGAACATTTCTGTCTCAAGACATAATGGTGAATATTTCATGTACTGATGGAATTCATGCTGTGGAAATGTTTATTTACTGAACTTATCGTGAGAGCCATTTGTTTGTATTAACTGGACTTTTCTTTCCGTCCTTATATTTCCATCTCCATAAGCACCCATATTAAAACGTCCAACTTCATGGCAGAAATGGTCGCTTTGATTGACAGGTGATTTTTAGATTAGCCAGGAGGCAGAAGAAGTAGGCCTGCCAACATGGCAGCAGCCAGTGGCACATATTTTGAGCTTCAAAACGCTGCTTCAGAAACGTACGGATGACGTCATACGTACACTGTCCATTCTTTATCCTGCCATTGGTTCCAGCTTATGATTTTCTGCTTTTATATGTTTTACATATTTTGTAAAATTTTTACTTTTGGATTTGGGACTGTTGGTTGGATCACACCATTTTGAGATTTGGAAAATTGTGAGATGTGTTTCTTTCTATTTTCTGGCACTTTTAGATAAAACAATGAATCAAGAAAATAATCCACAGATTAATTGAGCGGTTTAATCATTTTCCAACAGCACTGATTTGGGTTTGTTGTCTTTGTTCTTTGGCACAGCACTCTGGAGAAAATCCAGTCGACACTGTGCTCCAGCCAAGCCACTCTTAATACCAGTAATGCCACTGAGATACTGTTTAACTGGTGTCAGTTATCATGACTGACAATGTAATTTCCCCTCCAAATAGAGACATGGTATATAAAAGTCAAATTTCACATATTCAAATTTCAGGAAGAATGACTAAACTGTGGTTAGTATAATGTAATGAGATAACAATTTGAAAATGATTATTCTGAGTGAGTACTTTTATTTTGTATTTTTTAGAATATCTTGTTGATCAGCATTATAGTATTATCAATACTTGTCTTACTAAGTTTGAAGGAAAAGAGCCGGATACTTTTTCCACCACTGCACACTGCTCTCTGACACCATGTGGTGTGAGGTAGTTTCACCAGAACTCAGTGCACACTAGCTGAAGAAATCTAATTAAGGGAGCGTTTCTGTCTCCTCTTCTTCTTCTCTCTGTGTTTGACAGGCTCAGTGTCTGACATATTTTGTTCCTAAACTGGCTCCCATTGTATCATGGTGTCACATGATGAAATAGAGACTTGACACTGGACAACATCAACATACATAGTACCCAGCAATCATCATTACATCATTGCATAGCTGTATATGATTTATTTTTTATTTAGCTTTAGTTTATATGAGTTTGTTATATTATTGATTTCAGGAGGACCAAAGTGTTCCTGAGTGAGTCTGTGTGGCAGGACAGGGACAGAAGTCTGCCACTGAAGACACTCCTCTGCCCGGTCAACCTGCTGTGCAGAGGGTGGTGGGTGTTGTATGACACTGTATTAAATTAGCCTGTTCTAAAACAATTAAATGGACCTATAAGTGACAACAAATATATTATGATTTAATCCCATAAAACTGTGATATTGTACTTAAAATGACATCTCATACATCATTCTCATAATATTATGACATTGTGCTCAACATCGTTTTTTTCTTCCAGCAGAGGTTCTGGTATTCAGTTGTACAATCTAATAATTGCACAGTTGCAATGCAATAATCGCACTCTAAACATGAATTCTGAATAACTCTAAACTCTGAATAAATCATTCAGCTGCTTTTTGTACACTACAGGACAGTGCATTTCTACTACCTGCAGATCATCTATCAGATCATGATAATCATCATTATTATATATTAGTATTATTAAACTAATTTTGTATATTTACTTATTTTTATCTGTCTATCTGTGGTTTAGTGCAAAGAGCAGAGCTCCCTCACTTCTTATTCAGACCGCTCATTTTAGTGTTTTTGATGCATAAAAAAATACCTAAATTCAACAGTATGATTTTTTTATGTGTTTTAATCAGTTCCGACAGCGAGGATTATGCATATATCAGACTTTGGATACAAAACAAATACTTTGTAGGACTGATTCATTAATAGTAATAATAAAAATAACAGCAATAAAAAAAAAAATGGTGAGTGAACTGACAGGAACAAATTCCTATGCTTATGAAACTGAAAATATGACTAATGAAAAATGAAAATTTGGAATTTTCTTGACAATTATTCAGCGATACTGAAAATATGTGTGTCATTATAATCCTCAGTAGTCTTAACATACATAGATATTATAATTCGTTGTTATATTATTGTCATTTCAACATTTTTCCTTTAAATGTTGGGTTGAGTTATAATCACAGAAGGTGAATCTCGTGTGTTTTAACTTGTGTGTGTTACAAAAGGGAAAAAAGGGACTGAAGGAAGCAGCGGGGAAGGAAAGGAGACAAGGACGCCGCTCGACAGTGTTGGGTCGCGGCCTGCTGTATTCCTTCGACTCTGTTCACCTCCATTCACACAGTAAATAAAAGCATGGAGGCTCTGACTCTCGGGATCTAACACCGAACAGCGGGGGGTAAAGACACTGCCGCATGCGCTCTCCCTTTCACCAAAACACACAGGAAGGAAGCGGGACAGCGCCGAACGCTCCGCCACTTGGATTGAAGTCATTTTACGTGGAAGAGAGGATTGTAGCTGGCGACAGGAGCGGGGGGCAGCCCGCCGTGCTGAGCATGAAGCGGGCGGCTGTAGTGGCCAGGCACAATGGCCTCGTCTCTCCGCTGGGGAACAACAACTCCGGGGCTTCGAGCATCGTCTCGCCGCCCCAGACGAGAGCTACCAGTATCTCCGCTTCTGCCGACACTGGCACCGGCGTCGGGATGGACGGCCTGCTGGATTTCTCCAAAGGCCCCACCGTCAAAACCGAGCTGATCTGCAAATGGATTGACCGAACTTCTTCGAGACAGAGGCTTGGGCGGACGGCGACATCCGTCTGCGACCAAACTTTCAGCTCCATGCACGAGCTGGTGGACCACGTCACCACCGAGCATGTAGCAGCGGGGCTCGAGACCCTCAGTCATGTCTGCATGTGGGACGAGTGTATGCGCGGCGGGAAGGCGTTCAAAGCCAAATACAAACTCATCAACCACATTCGCGTGCACACCGGGGAGAAGCCGTTTTCATGCGCATTTCCCAACTGCGGCAAGATGTTCGCACGCTCCGAGAACCTGAAGATCCACACGCGCACGCACACGGGTATGGTTTTATGATTGTGTGACTGCACGCACAGAGCTGTGATAACACCATTACAATGTTTAACTCCGCGTCATCGGCAGCCCCTGACACACACACACACACACACACGGAGAAGAAAGAGGTTAACAGAGATTGTTCCCAGTCTGCTAGGAATCCCCTCCATGTTTACGTAGGCTCAGTTCAGTACCCCTTCGCATCCGCCCTTCGCTGCTCCCTTGTTTCCTTAGAGGAATCACAGGGTCCAAACCGCAGCTGAGGAGTCATGCAAGGTGACAGGAGGCGGCTGGAGGAAGCAGCTGGATTATGAGGGTAGGCTCAGATTGATTAGATGTGTGCAGCAGAGATGAGAGGCTGAGACACGGAGGCACGTGGATGTAATAAAATGATAAAAATATATACATAAGATTATAAATAAATGGTAGTTTGCAGGAAATGTGTTTTTCAGTTTAGGCAACCCAGAGCTGCGTTGCATTCACACAGCGTTATGAAGGGTTTGTGATTAATGGTGTATAAAAAATATTCTTCTATATGTTTCATATAGATTGATTATAAGTCATCGATTAGATCAACTCTTGGGTTGCCAGGTTGTGAAAAATCCCTGTTGTCTTTTAGTATTATTGGACGGCAACTCGACAGAGTACAGATGATGTTCAACATAAGAACACCTCACTAAAATCCATTCAGTAACGACTGAAGACTTGATTAATGCTTTAGCTAACCAGTCTAAACTCAGATGAGTTAAATTGTTGGCTTATTAGAAAATAAACTGTATGAAGCAATAAATAAATAAATCAGCCATGGGGAAGTTGTTCTTGTCAGTGACTTTAAACAGATCTATAAAACTATAATAAATGATTTAATACATTTGATTAACCCATTCATTTGGTAATGTATTAATCTTTTATAAATAATAGAAACATCTTTCAGTATGATGCAGTAACGTCTCATCACGACCCTCTGAAATGTGCATGAAGTTGAAAGTTTAGATAAATGTACATACTGTGTTCTAAAATAATTTTTATTATGTAATGAACGCTCAATACAATATATAATAATAATATTTAACATCTGCCTCTAACAGAAATAACCCATTCTACATTTAAACCTGTAGCTTACACAGTATCGGCAGTATCGTCCCATAACTGAACTTTTATTCATGCAACCTTGAATAAACCCAGAGCTCCTCTGTCACATTAAAGTTAGGTTTACCAAGCTTTTGTCTCTAATGTGGACCGTGTTCCAGTACTTGACATTTCGATCACATGTCTGTGTCGCACATCTGTAAGCAGGGCGACATCCTGAACTGACGCTCTGCTCTTCTCTTCTATCACATCTCCCTCATAAACCACCATATTTCCACAAAGTAATGATTTAGATAATGATATGAGACTTATCTTTTTAAATGGTTTTGTATTATATATAACAACAATACATATTTTTATAGGCTGGTGTGTGTTTGCCTGTGGCCTTCTTTATATATATTTATATCGCCTATAGTTTTTTTTTCAAATATGCACTCCCTGTTTTTGTTGTAGTTTTAGAATATCAGCCCAGAATGACAAAATGAATTAGAGGAATTCCATCTTGCTGTTGTTTTATTGAAACTGAAGTTTCTTCTTTATTTCCTCTGTAAACATTTCAATTATTTTAGGATTTTTTTCTCTGTAAACATCCATCTGTTATCTGTAACCACTATCCCAGCTGACTTCAGGCTAAAGTCAGGGTACACCCTGGACCAGTCGCCAGCTCATCACAGAGCACATAGAGACAAAAATCTGTAAACATTTTACTATATATTGTTATATAGAATATTATTATTACTATTATTAATATAGTAATTGTTATTCAGTGTTAAACTATCTGTTGGCTGCAGGAAGGAGAGTTCTAAATAATAGCATAGTGATCACTTTTTTTCACCTCATGTCGCTCAGTGAATTGGTTTTGTTTTCCAACATACCAATATGCAATCTCCATCATATATCTGTAAACTGCATATAAACTACAAAAATGGCGGACCCCCTTTTCCTTTAAACTCACCTGTTACAGTATAGAACTCACATTTAGAGGAGGGGGGACAGGAGACGTGTTTTGAAATTTCCCACTTTGATATGTAGAGATATAAAAACCAGAAGGTTTTGCAAGGTTTACTGTCGCATTTATATTGAACATTACTCAGTTCCTCATGGATCTTCATACAGGACACCATGTTGTAAACCCAGACACCAACATTACAAAGTTTTCTTCCAGTTTAAGACAATCAGTCGCTTTGCATGTCTTAACTTTGAACTGTTCGATTAAGATCAGGGGTGCTCAAACTTTTCCCTTGAAGGGCCAAAACTGGAAATTCCTAGTGGGCCAGGGGCCACAGGCAAACACCTGTTGTATTGTAAAGATGCAAAATGCTACTAAGATCCCAAGTTCCCTAAATTAACTGACTGAAACAATACTTTGGCCTGCGGGCCTTCTTTTGGCAGTGAAGTGAATTAACAGTTTCATGGATATGAAAAGAACATTTACTACTCGAGATTTCTTGTTCATGATCATCTCCATCTAAAGCTCTTTTACCTGAACATGGCCAACCATAAAAAAGACTTTCTTCTCAGTCCATTACATTCAACACTCCACAGGTCAAATTGCACTCAGTGGCACTAAAGAATGATTTGTGTGTCTTAACATGTGTGAGTGGTGGACAATATGTGTTGGAGTGTTCCTTCAACTGTACTAATAGATATGGGCCCAGTCTTGACTGTAATTATGGTGAATGTGATGTCTGTGTTGCAGGCGAGAAGCCGTTCCAGTGTGAGTTTTGCGAGCGACGCTTTGCCAACAGCAGCGACCGGAAGAAGCACTCGCAGGTCCACACGGCCTCCAAGCCCTACGACTGCAAGGCCATGGGCTGCACCAAGTCCTACACCCACCCCAGCTCCCTGCGCAAACACATGAAGGTTCACGTCAAGTCGTCACCTACCTCCGAACCCCAGGACGCGTACGACTCCATCCCTCATCAACTCCAACAACCTCATCAGGGTCTCATCGAGCCCCTTGACCTTAAAATCAACCGCCTCTCTCCATCACTTGCCAACAAAAACGCTCACTTTCCTCTTCTGTCCAATCACGAATTGAACATCAGCTCGGCCAGCGAAGTGGGCCATAAGCTGCTGCTGCGGAGTTCATCTCCAATGACGATGCCTCTGGATCTCTCTCTGTCAGGCCTGAAGAGTCAGCTGGCCCAGAAACAGCAGAGCGGCAGGACCCCACGGAGGAGCCAGCGCTCAGTCAACCCAGCCTTACCTCAGTTGTCTAACATTAAAGAGTGGTATGTCTGTACCAGGACTACAGCACCACACTTCCCTCTACTTCACCCGGACCACATCAAATCAGAACCTAGTGATGACGAGGAGTACGTCACGTAGGATGAAGGGACTGGTGCATTCGGACGTGAAGAACAGACGTCATATATTGTCAGAGCCGGGTCAGGCCAGAGGATGCTCCGTGGAATCATAATTGCTGTAATTTTCCAGAACCAGCAGTTGGATGGTTCAACATCAGTGGCCCTTCTAAGATGGAGAAAGGCTGTGATCAGTTTGGAGGTTTTACTCCGTCTCAAAATACAAAACTCAGCTTGGACATCGTCACTATCTGTGGACCAAAAGCAATGTTGCCAGAAGGAATGTTTGGCATAAAACTGCAGTGTTAGCTACCTAACCTGAACTAACAGAGGGGATAACGTTGTACAAATGGACCAGGGAATGTTGGTGACTGCTCTGCCTGCTGTTAAAGAATATGAAGAGAGTGTGTGTGTACATGATGACCTCTGTAGAGAGACAGATTATTGACCAGTTTATCCAAGAGCTCCACCTAGATGAAGCAATTTCAAGGGCTAAATTGACACTGATGGAAAGTGGTTAAAGTTAACCTGAGCTCGTGGTAGCAATGTCCACATGGTAACAGAGGAGGTCCAAAACAGCAGCCACATATAGGATGGAGGCAAGTGCGGGCCTGTTAAGGCCTCAGTATGCTTTAAACCAGGGATACTCAACTCAGCTTTGCTCGGGGGGCCACTTTTGATCATTTCTAATGAATAAACATCAGAATGGTTGATGTGGCAGAAAAAGACGACGGCTTCAAATTTGTTCTCTTCTCTTGCCGTGCTGTCAGGCAGGAATGCTGCACTGAAGCTAGCATGTTTTGACTCGTGGCAGTGCCTGATATTAGTAACCCTGCATACATAAATTGTCATTTAGGATTCATGAGGTGATAAAATGAAGGCAGATTCATCTGTCCATTGTTCATTGAATTGCCTGTTTTGATCGTCAACCTTTTGTCCTCGTTCTTATTCGTCAAGAGACAAATCCAGTCGCAGCAGGTCAGGGTGTATGTGAACGTTTGTCACTTCACTAGTACCAGCCAAGGGTCATTATTGATCATTTACTAATTGGTATCAGCAAACAAATGTTCATAATTTATTGTGACATGGAAAAAGGTCAGCAGGCCACCTGGCACCGTAATGCAGGCCTTAAATTGAGTATCACTGCTTTAAACAAGCAAGTTCGTACAATGTCAGAAAGTTCTAAAAAATGTTGGAGGCAGCTTATTCTGTTGTCCAGAAGGGTTTTTCAGATCCGACACGCATTTTGTTTGAAGCAAACTGAGGCCTTCACTAACGAACCATTAGTAGTAACTTGTTCAGAAGTGTTTCATGTGATCACGGTCCAATCCAACAAAGCAGCCAGCAGTGAAGCTGCAGTTTGGACTCTGGTGGGACTGATGTTGCTTTGTACTGATCATCAAGTGTTTCCTTAACCTCATCAACTCTGCGGACCTTTCAGTGGGTTAATCACCTGCATCTGTTTACACTCCATTTGTCAAGACCCTAAGGTTACTGAAATGACCATGTATGTCATACCCATATTCCTTTAACATGAAAATGTGTATTAAATGAAGACATCTGGTATTTTCACTTTGATTGAGTGGTGCAGTCATAAAACATGGCATCTTAGATTTGAATATTTACTCAATGTGAGCATCGTGTTCAAGGAATCCAGGAAACAAGCTGAATGCATTGTGTAAGACTGTGGTACAGCTTGAAAAAAAATCTATGTTTGAAGTTACTGCAAATGGTTAATAAGTGACTTTTACCAGTGTACATTATCCATCCATTCATAGGTGATTTCAAGCTGGATTTGAACCTGGGACATAAGGAGACCTACCTGAAGACAGTTTGTACAATGACACAGGATTTAAATGCTATTTTAAAGGAAGGTTACGGTGTGTTACAACCCAGGGGCCAGGTGTATAAATGATACATGTGCACTAAAAGCGTGCATGCACCATTTCCACACACATACTGGTGTCTATCGAAGGAGAATGTGCGAACATCACAAATACTTCACCAGGTGTTCACACGGTTTTAGCCGTGGTGGCAGCAGCTGATATAATACAGAGTGAAGTGTGTTTGTTCAGGTTGATTTCCATCTTCATTGATTGTCTCATTACTTTGCAGTTCTGTAAAGTGTCACTCAGAGACACATTTATAAACTTAATCTTAAATTATTAATGAGTGATGACTTGTGAAGTACTTTGTAAAGTATGTTTCAATACGAGCTCCATAAAGAATCATTCATCATTCTTCAGGCGGTGAACAGCATAAGTACGTGTTGAAAGAAACAGCCGCAGAAACGGGCATAATGACAGCTGCTCTGGTGCTGTTGGGAAAACGCACAGATGTGACACCTGAGTTTCACACGAGTAGAATTGCACTCAATCGGCAGGTCTGATATGTAGTGGAGCGGGAAGGCGTATCGGTGTGCAAACAGATGTTCAAGGGCAATTCTACATCAATTCACTGCAAACTGTGGGGTTAAAAATAGGCTAGTGCATGTGCGTCTGTTTCCATGGAGAATGAGATTCATATAACAAAACCGCATGTATCTGCGGCTTTATAAATCAGACATAAAGAAAGAATGCATAATTATGTATTTGTGCGTACATAGTTTTAGCCATGAACCAACAGTGGGGTTGCAACAGTATAACAGTACGGTATAACGGTACGTTATAATGGTACGGTATAATAACGGCTTCAGAAAATATCATTATATGCAGTATCTTTTTTTCTTTTGAACAACTGCTTCATTATAATTTCTCAAAATATTATGTCCTATATATTTTTTAATGGTAGAACTCATTACCGCAGATAAATGTACACAGTATGATCATACCATCATATACTGTGATATTGGTATACTGCTGCAACCCTCATCTGCACAGTTTTATGCACCTGGCTCCTGGTCTTTAAACCAGAGTAAAACTGAAAGTGAGTACAGCAGAATGCCTCTAGTAATCCTTCATTGCACAGGTAAACTGGGTGCACAACTACAGTAAGTACAGTAGGTCAAAGTTAAAGCAGGAAGTGGATCTGTGAACTGAGATTGGTGTTCACAAGGGAAAGTTTTGGGAATAATTGTGCTGTTCTTCTTTGTTTCCTCCTCTGAGTATGTGTGGCCAACATGTTTTGGTCACCATGTTCCCGAGATATTGGTGAGTACATGAATAATAATGGAGACAAAGTCTAAAGATAATACGCAAGTTGAATGAAACCGAAAATGACCCTTTAAACATTGGAAGTGACTGGATGAGCCAATTTTATGAAATTAGTCTGGAGGTCTACAGTAGACAGAGTACACGGATGTGTATCCTGCAGAACCTTTGAGAGCAAGGACAGAAGTGTGTCATTTCTCCAAAGCAGTAATGTGTAGATATGAGGTCTTGGGTTCAAATCCCCCCAGGTGGGGTCTTTCCGTGTGGATGTCCTCTCCATATCAGCGATGTGTTTCCCTCACAATCCAGACACATGCAGGTCGGATCAAGGCGTGAGTTCGAATGGTTGTCCATCTATATTAGTTGTGTGTAGGGTGGTCATCGCATGAGTGCTCCTTGCCACATGGCACACGTTTAGGTTTGAATTATTTATAAGTGATTAATTTGATCATGCTTTTTACATTCTAGCCATTATTTCCTCATATTACTGATTTCATTTGATGCTGAATTGTAAAGTATTTTGTCTGTCTGTCACTAATTAATCACCCATCTGTCATTTAATAATGATGATGACTGAGATGATGGTTTACAGGTACATGCCATGACTGTAGTATGGGCGCTGTAACCAGTAAAAGCCGTGCGTGGTGACACGTGTAATGGTCAGCTGTATGGATGGATATTTACTGCCTGCTCAGATCGTTCACTATAAGCTTCTTGTAAAGTTCACACAGACTTCACATTTTTCAGCAGCCATAATCAATCTGCATGTCCCCACACTGGACTGAGACCAAACCTGCCACATAAACCAGCCTGAAGAGTTTACAGAAGCAGAAGAGCATCATGAACTTTGGTGTCAGACTCAAAGAACTCGGCCATGGTCCTTAAACTAAAAGATAGGGAGTCACAAACAAACTGAAGCAGTAGTATACACGTTAATACAAGTATATTTATGTTTTTCATTTAATTATTATGAATAGAATATGTTGTAGCCTACATTACTGGATGGAGGCACTAGCAAGTTTCGGATAGGTTACTTACTAATGGTGAGTAAAGTTGCATTTTTAGTGCAGGTCCACTGGTTTACAGCATGAGTCATGTGCAGTCTTCACAGAGCAATACAAAAAAATCTATAATGAATTTCTCATTGAATTGTTTTTCTCATGAACAAGAAATTGTAATTTGTTAAATAAACCATTTAAATCTAAACAACTTATTATTAGTCTTTTATTAAGCACACATAGCAGGCGGCATCCACTGTGAGCTCCTTAATCACTCTTTCCATATCCAGCCAGGATTTTAAATAATGAGGTTTTATTTATTTTGCTGTTTTAGTTTGTTCTAGCTTCCAATAACCAGTAGAATAAAAGTTATGCTATTATTCATTTTGTAGCTAAACACATTTTTAATAGAAATATAACACAAAATATGTACATAGAAGCACATTTTAAAACAACTAGATGGGGAATTATTTACCAACAATTTAATTTTTTTAAATACATCATCTGCTGGGCAGCACCGTGGTGCAGTGGTTAGCACTTTCACCTCACAGCAAGAAGGTTCCTGGTCCCTCGGGTTGGTCCCTTGGCTAGGGCCTTACTGTGTGCAGTTTGCATGTTCTCCCCGTGTCTACGTGGGTTCTCTCCAGGTACTCCGGCTTCCTCCCACAGTCCAAAGACGTGACCTTTATAGGTTAATTGGTGACTCTAAATTGTCCGTAGCTGTGAATGTGAGTGTGAATGATTGTTTGTCTCTATGTGCCTCTGTAATGAACTGGCAACTTGTCCAGGGTGTACCCCACCTCTCACCCAAAGTCAGCTCTAACTGCAGCATAATTACAATTGAGTGTGTATTTATAAATCACTTGTTCCCATCATACAGTCTGTGGTACCCATGTAAATCTGCCTGGTCATGAGATGATTCATGGGACGGGAACAAACAAAATAAAATAATGTTATTTCAGACTTTCCTCTAACCTTACTGCATATTTTTACTTCTTCAGGACTCCAGGATAATCTTTGTGTGTTCGTTAATCTTCTTTCATCAGTGAAAAAAGTGGGGAGGGGGAAGAAACATTTTTTGGCAGGTGAATTTTTCTTTTTTTATCAAGATCAAATGCTTGTTGTTGTAATATTAATTTCTGCCACAAGAGGGTGCAGTGCACATTTACCCCATATGCTAAATCAGGGGCGATCAAGAGCCAGTTCAATTTTTATAACATCCTTCGAGAGCCATACTAAATTATTGAACACATATGTCACACTAACCTCAATGCAACAGTTGGAACTGCTTCTCTTTGGAGAGGCGCTTGATGTCAGATGGGAGTGATCATGATGCTCTCGCAGCTGGTTTTAGAGGTTTGGATTAGTCAGTCTTGAGAGGAAGTCTTTGAAAAAAAAATGCTCACAGCAGTAAGTTGTCCCAGATAGAAACACAAACTTCAGGACGTGTCACCTCAGAGTGGGAAGATCTTCAGGACGTACATACAGTTCATAAAACTCCAGAGGGTGGATGTTGTTGTTGTACCTTGCTTTGGCTCAGGATGTAGAGCAGTTCGGTCTCCAGCTCCTGTCCTTGGGTTAGCACCTTGCATATTAGCTCGTTGCTATCTCTCTCTGTGTGCGTGTGAATGTAAAGTGCTTTGGATAAAAGCACTATATAAATGCATCCATTTACCATTTAACTGGTTCAGGTCTCAATATCAGCTAATAAGGACCTACCTTATCATTTCACCTTATCCTTTTAGTTGTTAAAATAAAAGCAATATAAGGAATAACATTCCACTATTTTTTATTATCAAGAAAATTTTGTCAATGAAACTACATCAAAGGAGCAGTCTGTAGGATTTAGTGGCATCTAGTGGTGCAGTTGCAGACTGCAACCCCTTTCAACTTGCCCTTCTATTCCAAGCATGAAAGAGAACTATGATGGCTCCAAAAAAGTGAAAGTTCCTATCTAGAGACAGTGTGTTGGAACCAAGCGCCAACCTCTGTGGCTGAAGTGAAGCCAGTGCGGTAGTGCCAAAAACTGCAATTACTTGAACGTCCACTTGAGGCTGGCTCCAGAAGTGAGTCAGTCTCCATAAGTCCCCATGTTAAAATGTCCAACTTCACAGCAGAAATAAACATGTTTACAGCCTGGTACAAAAAACAGTTTTGGTCTCTATAGCTAATTTCCTCATTCATGTCAACTGTACTGAGGGTGAATTACAACTCACCTGTTCAAATGATATTAAGGCTTAAAATTATGCAGAATCAAGAGTGTGGCTGCTTTGATTGACAGGTAGGTGCCATTGCAGATAGCTTGTTTAAGCAACCAGGCGTCATTTGGCCTGCCTCAGGTCTCCTGTGATCCACGTCTTTGCTAATTTTTTAGATTAGCCAGGAGGCAGAAGAGGCAGGACAGCTAAAATGGCGGCATTCAGAGGCTATGTATTCTGAGCTTCAAAATGGAGAAACCTGTGGGTGACATCACATGGCGCCCATTCTTTTCACTGTCATCGGTTGGAACATGCCCCTGTGGAAGAGGATCTGTGAATTCAGTTCAAATCAATTTTATTATATAGCATCATATCATAACAAAAGTTATCTCATGACACTTTTCATACAGAGCAGGTCTAGACTGTACTCTTAATATTATTTACAGAGACCAACAGTTCCACCATGAGCAAGCACTTGGCGATGGTGGCGAGGAAAAACTTCCTTTTAACTGGCAGAAACCTCGAGCAGATCCAAGCTCATTGGTAGACAGTCATCCACCATGACTGGTTGAGTTAAGTTGTTGTTAAGCGGCTCATTCCAGGGTAATAAAAAATATAACAATTCTTATTTTCAGGTGATTATACACTAATAAAAACATAATTATGATCATTTTATGCCATTTCAGCCCTATTCTGTGAATATAGCCCCATAGATCTTACACACTTGACCTTTAAGATGGGATGCGTTGAAAACACGTTAAAAAATAAATAAATAAGTAAAATATTTATTTATTTTTTTGTAGTATGACAGATGAAGCTTTTCAATAAAGTTGAGAGGGGAAAAAATTGGAGTTGACGCCTCTCTCTCTCCACCACTCAGGTCTCTCCAAAGCTATAACGTCATGACGTCAGTGGCGTGTTTGACGGTCACAGTGGAGCAACATGGCGGCGCACAGACTCTCTCCATCACTGAACAGGCTGCTGTTCACTGGAAAGGTGAGCTGTCTACCTCCACGCGCTGACTCTGCACAGCGCGAGCTCGTCCCAACCAACCGACAGCTGTGCTGCGCTCATAACTGCGCGCGAGCGACGTGTTAGCGTAGTCCAAAACGTGCTAATGACAAACAGGACAGAAGGTTCACGACGGAGCACGGAAAGATAACACACATAGAAGAGAACACAAACACGGAACTTACCTAGTTGATGATAACACACAACTAAGACAACTAACCGCTAACTAGTCACATTGTTAAAATAGTGAAAATAAGAGTTTGAAGTCAATAATGGCGTCCAGAGTTTGTTTTTTTAGAGAGAGTTTAACTTTGACATTGTCTGAGACAGACTGACTCCAAACGCGTGTATAACAATACCTATATGCTGTACTTTTTACATAGCCTATGTAGTTTAACGGCTAAAAGGTGAAGAGAAAACGTATTCATGTACTATGCATGAAATTTATTTATCAACATGATACTTGATACATGATACTCTGGACCACCATATGAGAAACGTTATAAACGGAGCCCGTTTTACGTCACGTAATCACTTGCATTAAGACATCCATGGATCTCTTCTCAGAGGTCCAGACGGCTGCTGCAAAGCTTTTTTTTTTGACTGGAAGTCTCATTCTTGAACGGATCAGCCCACCAGGGGGGCCCCCGTGACTCACAATGGTGTGTGTGCCCTTTTAGAGTGGGCACCACCTGTTTGTGGTACTTTGGTTAAACACTGATTTCACAGAAAAAATGAAAGCATGCTGGTTCACACTCACTCTGACAGCATGGGTGAGCCTGCATGCTGAGGCAGCGTTTGTGCATGTTGTTTTTTCTGCAGTCTAAATCACTGGTTCTCAAACTGTGGTATAAAACAAAATCTAAAATCATTTTTTAAATGAAACTATGCTGGAATGTAATTTAAAATAAGTAAAATGTATAAATTAATTATATAAATTTAAAATAAAGCTGCCTCCTGTTGGAACAATCATGTTTCCATAGGAGGTATGAAAAGTTTGAGAAACGCTGGTCTAAATGAATAAGAAAGTGCAAACCAGTTTACTTTGACTCATACAAATGTCATATTTCTTCACTGCTCAAGGTTTATTTGTTTACATCTTATCATAAGTGGAAAATAATCCTTTAAAATCATGAAAAAAAACTCTTCACCCTTTCTCTGTTATACAAAAACATACAGTAGATAAGTGCTTTAAGATGACTACATTTAGTTTGACTTAAATATTAATGTTGTCTTTGTTACAAAAGTGAGAACACTTTGTTTGGTTTAACATTAAGTTAATTATTAAAAACACATCATAAGATGACTTTTATCATTCAGCATAACAGAGGATGTTGTAGTTGACATTGTTAATGAGATCCATGTTTTGGGACAAAATTATAGTTTGTATTGTAATTGATTTTTATTACGAATTTTCTTTATATGTTATATGTACGGTGATGATTTACATTTTTATTCTTTGTATTTTTTAACAGTTTTCTACTTAGACTTTTGTTTGGGACAGTCAGATTGATTACTGAATGACTTTTTCAAACTCAGAGCCTCACAACTCACAGTATTCACTGTTAATGCATTTCTGTATCAACATTATGGAAAAATAGATTGATTTAGTTTTTGAATATATTTAGCATGTAATAAATATCAGGACACAAAATGTGCCTTGTCTTTGACCCGTGCCCTGTAGCATTGCATTGCACACTGGCCTATTGTTCCATCCTCAATAGATCCACAATAGCTCTGCAGTCCTGGTTGTGTTGTGTAGCCCAGGCCTCTGTGGTCGAGTTAGCACTGTAGCATGCTAACCTGTCATTTTCAATCATTTCATTATGCATGCTGCCATCACTCGTATTGCTAATGAAATAACCTCTCATGAATTTATTAATAAACACCATTTAATTTATGTATTAGTTAAACAAAGGATTTGTTGATGAGCTCCTGGTTAAAAACAGCTGGTAAAAGCTTTAGTGTTATGTAAAATACAAATACTTAAATGCTTTACACTAGGTGAACATGTGTTCTTCCACCACTCGGCCAATCCTTACAACACCCTGAGACATACCATTTACAAAAACCTTTGTTGTATGTAATGCTGCATAAAATGAAATGATACTGTTCCCTAATAGAATATCTGTTTTGCAGTATGCCACATTCCAGTCCAGATGTTGTGCACTGCACAGCAATGTTAAATATTCCACCACCTACAACCCTAATGAAAAGGTAATACACACACTTCTCCTTCTGACTGTTTGACTGTAACCACTGATGCATTCACCCATCAGCTGTTGACACAGACAAAATCAAAATGTGTACATTTAATAACTGCAGAGCAGGATGTGATTGATGATTTAGATGTGTCATTGTCATTCCTGAAACCAAACGCCTTGCTCAGGAGTTGCGGTTAAAGAAAATATTTGTGTTGCTAGTCTTCTCATCGACAAATAGGTGCAGTCCTTGTTGTATCAATGATAAACAGATCACATCTGTCTGCTGTTTCCTTCCACAGACCTTTGATAAGATCCTCATCGCCAACAGAGGAGAGATTGCTTGCAGAGTAAGATTTACACAGATATACAGTGTACTGTAAATAAACTCCAGCTCAAAGTGTTGTTGGATCACTATTTAACACCTCAACACATGCAGTACACTCACAGGAGCTTCAGCTCACACCACCTCAGATAGAGGAGCTTGTAAAGAAAAGCCTACACAGGGCAGATTTTTTAACAGAAGTTATCATCCAGGCTACAAACGTTGCTTTGCTGCTTTTCCAACATTTCCACCTTGACTCATAGCCAGCAGTACTTAATGATGTAATTCACTATGTTGTATTTGACTGATTCGACTGTCAGTGTTAATATTGTGTGTTTTTCCTTCAGGTCATCAAGACTTGTAAGAAAATGGGCATCCAGTCTGTAGCCGTTCACAGTGATGTAGACTCCACTGCTGTAAGTTCCCATCTGCGTTCATCCAGTATTTGAATGATTTAGTGGCAGCTACCAGTGAAGCTGCAGACTGCAACTAAACGAATACTCTTCAACACCTCACTCTCTCCTTTCAAGCATGTATGAAAAACTGACTGTGAAATTCACATAAAAAGCAAAAGGCCACATGTAGATCAGTGTTTGGTTTGTCTGTTCTGGGCTACTGTAGAAACATGCCGATATTACAGGAACATAACTGCAACAAGCCTTTAGCTGAGGATGGAGTGCAAAAATCTGCAAACAGTTTATATCAGTTGTTACGGTCAATGGTATCTAGTTAGTGTTGAAAGCTAATGTTAGCAAAAGCTAACTGGCTAGCTAATTTACATCATCACATTCATATCCCAGCGTCTCTTTTGAAACATGGATTGTATCACTGTCCTAAGTGTGTCATCAAGGATGTGTCACGTCTGTATCTCACTTTCTATTGCTGACATGACATCCTGATTGAACCTCCCTGTGTATGTGTGTATCTAGGTTCATGTAAAGATGGCCGATGAAGCAGTTTGCGTTGGACCCGCCCCAACCAATAAGAGCTACCTGAACATGGAAGCCATCATGGATGCCATCAGAACAACTGGAGCACAAGCTGTAAGCATTTATACATCTCATTACATTTGTGGTAAATCTGTGGTAAATGACATGCATGTCAGTCTGTGTACTTGTGACTTGTAATACACAAACTCATCAAAGCTCCTCTAAACAGTGAGTCATGTGGCTGCATCTCAGTACACAGAGTTTTGTCAAGAGGTCCACCTTTCTTACTTACTCAATGAAACTGCTCTGTCTCATTGTTAGTGCAAATATTTCTCTATCAAATCAAATGAAGGTTTCCATTTGTTTCCTCTGTAAAGGTTCATCCTGGTTACGGGTTTCTGTCTGAAAACAAAGAGTTTGCAAAGCGACTGGTGAGTCAGATACACACTTATTTTCTCTTGACACACACACACACATAACCACAAGTAAAAAAAAAAACAATGATAAATATATATTTATTTCAGTTAAATGCCTTTGTTGCTGATTTATTAAAACAGTCTTTGACTCCTTTATGATTAGTTTTAGACTCATTAACATTATTAACTCGTCAAACGATTAACACATGTTGAATGAAAGAATGAAGATACTGTAAAACTTTCTGACTTGTCATGGTGTTTTGAATTTTGGTCTCTTCTTGGACTTTGGTTTCGGAGCACATGTGTAACTGTGCAGCGTAAACGGGGAGAGCTTATATAATTGTGACATGGCTCAACCATTCTGGTGTGAAACACATCCAAGGTGACTCTGTCAGATACTATATAAACAGGAGCTCTCTGTGTGATAACAAGTGTTCTGTGTTTGAATCCACTTAAAGCGGAGAGCAGCGGAAGAATGGAAGTTTATTCTTGACCTTGTGCGCAGTCTCAACTCTCAACAGTTGAATGCTAAAATAAAAGTTTATGCATCATTTAAATGAATAGTTCAGCATTCATGACTCCAGCTCACATTTAACTTTGCTTTTAATGACCCGGCTCAGATTTTCCTGGTATTTACAATAATGGTTATCAAACCAATAAACCCCAGTATTACATTGTGTTTCATTTTTTTAGGACTTGAGCTCTCCATTCTCTTTATGGTATTATTAGTCTGATATGGTAAATCTCACAGTATTGTGGTTTTGTTGCTAGGCAGCAGAGGGCGTGACATTCATTGGCCCTGACACGCATGCTATCCAGGCAATGGGGGATAAAATTGAGAGCAAGCTGATCGCTAAGGCTGCTAAGGTCAACACTATCCCAGGATTTGACGGAGTCGTCAAGGTACGAGCACACACACACATGAAGCTCTCCTTACCCGTTCACTAATTCACTTTTAGTCAGTGTTTATGTTTATGGATGGAGTATACTATACTTATCAATCCACATGAAACATTTTTATCAGAACATATTAGTGAGTTTCAGATGAGGACTAACTGGTTGGTTTGGCAAATGCACATCTGGTTAACTGTCTCACCGCTGATAAAGAGCAGCACACATTAAAGCTTGAGTTTTGGGAAACATCTGCGACTGTCTCCTGTGAACAAGACAAGTTACTGTGTTTACTGCTACAGGTGGAGATTTCAGTACTCTGCTCCACCCATAACCTGAGTGATCCAGTCAAATCAATCATCACACACTGACAGTTTAGTCAAGAAACATACCTGCTTTGAAACCACATTCAAAACATGGAGGAGGCAGTTGCTGTCAGTAATGTTTTACTTCTTGATCAGTAACCATAAACCTTCTCTGTGTCAGACTGCTGAGGAAGCTGTGAAGATCTCACAGGAAATTGGTAAGTCCACATTGTAATCACACCGAAAGTGTGTGTGACAGAGCTGAATCCCACCACTCTATTAGTACACAATGATCTCATACCATTTGACCCCACAAACCTTTCATACAATCTGTGACTCTTTTGTCAGAGGGTGGTCAGGTTTGTTTGGTCAAAGGAAGGCTAAGATCAACGTTTAGAAACGCACCTTGTATAACTGATGTTGTTTTTCTCTTTGTGTTTTCACCAGGCTACCCAGTGATGATCAAAGCATCTGCAGGAGGAGGAGGCAAAGGGATGAGGATCGCTTGGAATGACGAGGAGACAAGGTACCGTATTCTTCTTTCTGTCACACAGCCGCATCATCCACACATCTTCATTATGAAAACAATGTATAACAATCAGTACGGGGCTTATTCTGCTTCGATAGTGTACTATTTAAATGGAATGGACTCAGATACTAGTAGCAGAATAATTACTGCTGAATACAAATACTACTCCTGCACTCACTGCTGCTAATCCAACAACTTCAATTTACTGACCTTAAGATACTTCTACAGTTACAGCTTAATCTGGTAAATCATCTCCGTCTACTCATACCTCCAAGACTTCAGCTGCTTTTCCTTTTAACACATTATCAGAGACAGGTGCTGGTATCTGCTACATTTCTTACTGCTTTTGTTTGTGCACGTGTGTGTTTATGTACTATTATAGGGAAGGTTTTCGGTTCTCGTCCCAGGAGGCAGCATCAAGCTTTGGGGACGACAGGCTGCTCATTGAGAAGTACATAGACAACCCCAGACACATCGAGATCCAGGTAAAACACAGGCAGGCAGACAGGTCCGATGTCATTTAATACTGACGATGTGCACACAGGGTGTGAGAGGGGACTCAGGTGTCCCAATTTAGGCCTACTAATTTTCCTAATCCTGAAGTCAGTCATGTGAATGCACACACATACATTTTCTACACTAACAACTTCATTATGAAGTGAAAACAGGATCTTCAAAATGTGTATACCTTTATTAAAAGGAAAAAATGAAGTCTTGACACAGCTGACAGTGCATATCAGAGCAAAAACTGAGCTGTGAGGTCAGAGCCTGCAGAGCTCAGAGGCAGGATTGTGTCGAGGCACAGATCAGGGAAAAACTTCAAAAAAATCTGCTGCAGTGAAGGTTTCCAAGAGTACAGTGGCCTCCAAAGTTTGGAACAACCAGGACTCGTCCTAGAGCTGGCTGCCCGACCAAACTGAGCAACTGTCTACTAACAGCCCGCATCCAACCTGACAGATCTGCAGAGAATGACACAAATGGCACAACATCC
This sequence comes from Sciaenops ocellatus, assembly GCA_033000465.1. Taxonomy (NCBI): domain Eukaryota; kingdom Metazoa; phylum Chordata; class Actinopteri; family Sciaenidae; genus Sciaenops; species Sciaenops ocellatus. Next base: position 3,466,892 of record CP136872.1, on the reverse strand, counting down.
CCATCATACAGCTTAAATTCTTACACTTCAATCAGCTGTTTGAACTGTTGTTGAGCTGTTGAGCAGCAATTTTGACAGTAAAAACATCATGAAATAAATTGCCATTGACTTTCTTGCAGGTACTGGCTGATAAACATGGCAACGCTCTGTGGTTGAATGAGAGGGAGTGCTCCATCCAGAGGAGGAACCAGAAGGTTGTGGAAGAAGCTCCAAGGTCAGTGAGAAACTGTCTGCAGCACAGGCAAGGTCTACTACAGCTACTGTGGTGACTTTAATGAGGTGGAATTTTAGACTGGAGGCAAGGCTGGATAATTAATAAAAATAAATAATGGATTTTCATCTCAAGGCTCAATGTGACGCCTCGTCTTCTAAACAGTACTGGCAAGTAAAAAGCTGTGGCCTGCAGCAGTGACCAGAGCTGCTTTCCTTGATGTAAGGAAGAGTAAATTAGTAATATTTTTTCAGTATCCTACGCAAAAACTGAACTAAAATCTGAATTATCATATTTGTAGTAAGCAGATACTATAAAGTGATTCCACATGGTAGCAGAGCAGACAACAATCAGCACAAAAGAGAACAAATCTTTTACGTTTGGTATGTATCCATCACACTTACTGACTCATTTGTATCTCTGCGGTGAGTCTGAGTGTCTTGTGTTGTGTCCTTTGCAGTACTTTCCTCGACACAGAGACACGACGGGCGATGGGTGAGCAGGCAGTGCAGCTGGCCAAAGCTGTCCAGTACTCCTCTGCTGGCACGGTGGAGTTCCTGGTGGATTCTAAGAAGAACTTCTACTTCCTGGAGATGAACACACGACTACAGGTCAGGATAGCACTGTGTGTGTGTCTGAATGTAAACCCAGCTGTCAGAAGTGTGTCTACACCTCCTTTTTTTTCTCCAATGAATTCAGACCCACACAAGACTTTTTTAATTTGTGTCAAGTGTACAATATAAGAAACCTAAAAATATAAGCAAGAAATACCAAGAGGCAAATAAATCAGCCACATGAATTGGAGCAGTCCATTTATTTTTCATTACTCATACTCATAATGAAACAGTCAGCAGAATACTGATGGAATCTGCAGCTGAAGCCAGTCTGCTGAGTTAAGTTCTGCACCTCCTAGTGAGAAATGAGGCCAGATAAAACGCAGGCCTTCTTCAAGGAACTTAACAGCTAACATGTGTCAGCCAGTGATGCTCTCTTCTTGTGTGGAAGGCCTGCCTGTACCAAACATAATGAATTCAATAAAATTGTGGAAAGATGTTTTTCAGTAGTTTGACCTTCACTGGACTAATCATGTGTTACACAGAAGGAGTTAAAACAACGTACTGTATGATTTGTGTTTTTTGTGATTTAGCACATTTTTCTAATATTTTTGGCCATTGTGTGCATTTTTTTATTATTGAGGTATGACCGGAAATTAGAGGTGAGCTAGATGAGGAGTGACACTCAAGAAAGGCTGGACTCTGAATGTCATGGTTCAGGATTTCAACGCCAAACAGGGTGCCCAAAGAGAAAACTAATGTAAACTAAAGGTCTACTTAAAAATGTTTTCTGTTCTTAATCAGTGTAAGGACTCTCTGTTGATGAAGACCCTAAGACGTGGCTAAAATGCCTAGAAAATGGACACTTTCAGTTTGCTTGCACTCACCTGTATCTTCTCTGTTTAACCCCAGGTGGAGCATCCAATCACAGAGTGTATTACTGGCCTAGACCTTGTGGAGCAGATGATCAGGGTGGCCAAAGGTTACCAACTGCAGCACAAACAAGAAGACATCCCAATAAACGGCTGGGCCATCGAGAGTCGTGTCTACGCTGAGGTGTGTGTGTGTGTGTGTGTGTGTGTACCACTGTGTTAAATAATAGTCCTGTAATATGTATAAAGAGCTATGAAGGTAAGGAGCAACATGGTTGCAAGAGCAAATGTGAAACAAAAGAACTGACTGACCACAGAAACTGCTGCTGATTCAGTCACACACCGATAACAATGATCAAACCAAGGACAAGCCCCCCAGAACTGGTCATATAAAGAGCCTTCTTGACAGACACACATCATAATCTGTCTTTGTTAGCTTCCTGACTCCTCATCCACACACACTTCTGTACAGAACAACCAGCCGTTCTCCACAAAAAGCCACAATTACTAGCAAGTCGGCAGCTTTGCTAACATCATCATAATCAACATGATTTAAACTCTGTTAGTTAAAGAGAGAAAAGTGACACAATGTTGCTTAAAAGATTTGTCTCTTTTCTCCTCGTCCTCTGCTCATGAATTCTCTGTCTTTCACTGCACATCATGTCAATGGAATACTGACTTCAGTAGCCATGTTTACTGGGTACAACCACACGCTGTTTGTGATGTCTTGTACTTTTGTGCGTCTGGGTCAGTTGAGGCCCGTGACCCACACTTGAATCTGATCTCTGCCACATTTTAAAAATAACGTGAACAGCCAAACAAAATCAGATCTGAGCAATAATTCCAAAGTGAGTGCTCAGACTTGGAGTGGAGTGTAGCCTTAGACACAGCCTTTCCGCAGACATTATATCATATACAACATGCTGCTGCTCTGATTTATCACTGTGAACACAGGGAGGAAGAGAGGGTGCAAGAAAATAAATTGTATATTCTGCAACGGCGACTGTAGTTTACCAAGACAATTAAGTTTGATAAAATGTTTCTATTCTAAACAGTTAAACCTTCGTTTACGTAACGTTCTGCTCATGATGCTGTTGCGAAACTTGTTTTTCTGTTCTCTGCTTCTTCTTGTAGGATCCTTACAAGTCTTTTGGTCTTCCGTCCATTGGACGGCTGTCTCAATACCAAGAACCACTCAACCTAAGCAATGTAAGCGTGCGTGTGTACATGTGCTTGTTTTAGTCCTCACTCAGATATCAGAGCTAATTTGCACTCTTTCTCATCTGCTCCCTGCTCTGGCAGGTCCGTGTAGACAGCGGTATCCAGGAAGGAAGTGACATCAGCATCTACTATGATCCAATGATCTCTAAGGTCAGGGGTGTATTGAATATAGAATGATTGACCACAGCAAGAAATCTGATTACAAAATGCCACCGTTCCACAAGGGCTTGTAGTTCTGCAATACTCTCCTCTGATGTATTTGTAGTTGGTTACCTACGGAGCCACAAGAGCTGAAGCCCTTTCCAGGATGGAGGATGCCCTGGATAACTACGTCATAAGAGGTATGCTGACAGATTTTGACATTGAACAGCTCAGACACAGTCACTTTTCTTTCTGTAATGAACCTAAGTGATCTTCTCTCCAGGTGTGACCCACAACATTCCCCTCCTGCGGGAAATCATCACCCACCCTCGCTTTATCTCCGGTGACATCAGCACCAACTTCCTGCCTGAGGTTTACCCCGATGGCTTCAAGGGTCACCAGCTGGAGGTGAATACACGCAGGGAGCTGCTGGCCTCCGCAGCAGCGCTCTACATCACTGCTCAGCTCCGTTCACAGAACGTCCTGGGCGACCTGAGGTGAGGACGGCAGCCAGCTCGTGGTCATGGTCATTGATGCTTCGGCCCCTGATACTCTGTGTGTGTGTGTGTGTGTGTGTGTGTGTGTGTGTGTGTGTGTGTGTGTGTGTGTGTGTGTGTGTGTGTGTGTGTGTGTGTGTGTGTGTGTGTTTTTTGCAGGGTGTCATCCGCCCCTGTGAAATGTAACCACTGGGAGCTGTGTGCGGAGCTGGGTGATGGACTCCATTCTATGGAGGTTACTAAATCAGGAAATGTTTATACTGTGAGTATTTAATGTGCATCTATGAACCAATTCAATTTCTCTGTTTCCTTGTTTTGATAGAGGTATTGAGCGTCACTGAAGCATTAGCACTTGCTCTAAGGGAAATGAATCATTAAAGCTGTGATGCTAATCCATGTACAGGACCAGTCAAGTTTGGACACACCTTCTCATTTCAGTGGGCTTTCTTTAGTTTTATTATTTAGTTTTATTATATACCTCCAAGAGTCAGCACCACCAAGTTTGAGGCCATGGTTCTTGGTGGAATGCTCCCTCTGGGTTGGGAGCAAGTTGCTTCCCCAAGTGAAGGAGTTCAAGTATCTCAGGGTCTTGTTAACAAGTGATAGAACATGACATCGACATGACATGGTTTAGAGGGAGATAGAGATTTTACATGGACGTTCCAACCCTCACCGATAGTCGTGAGCTTTGGATAGTGACTGAAAGAATGAGAGCATGGATACAAGCCGAAATGAGCTTCCTCCTCCGGGTTGCCGGGCTCAGCTCACCCTCAGATAGGGTGAGAAGCTCTGACATCCAGAGGGAGCTCCGAGTAGAGCCGCTGCTCCTTCACGTTAAAAGGAGCCAGCTGAGGTGGTTCGATCATCCGATTAGGATGCCCCCTGTGCGCCTTCCTTTGGAGGTGTTGTGGGCATGTCCAACTGGGAGGAATCCCAGAATCCGCTGGAGGTACTACATAGCCCATCTAACCTGGGAATGCCTTGCCTTTGCTGTCAAAAAGGACGTCTGGAGTGCCCTCCTAAACCTGCTGCCACCGAGACTCGACACCGGATAAGTGGAAGAAGATGAATGGAAGGTTTTATTATAGTTAATATTAACATATTCATAGTGTCTTCAGTGTTAATCCACAGTCTAGAAAGTAATGAAAATGAAGAAAACCCATTGGATAAGAAGGTGTGTCCACACTTTTGGTACTGTACGTAGACGGTTGATTAAAACATTATTATCTTATTAACTGTGTCAAAACCCAAGCTCACGTTCCAGAGGATGAAATCAGTCAGCAGAGAATGATGGAACCACAGTCCCGGTGTAGAGTCTGAGCCGATAATCTATATGTGTGTGTCTCTGTAGGTGGAGGTGGATGGAGAAAAGGTGGAAGTCAGTGGACAGTTTAACTTGGCCTCCCCACTGCTGCCACTGACCATCAACGGCACAGACAGGATGCTACAGGTAGCTCTCTCTCTCACACACACAAACACACACACACACCTCACAGCTGGTTAATTTATTTAATCTACAGGTGATATTTTGTGTAAATAATCTGATCTAATTTTTTTTTAGTGTTTATCCAGAGATGCTTCAGGAAAGATTGTCCTGCAGTACCTGGGCACGTCGGTAAGGTTGCATGTCAATCACACACACAGTCTGTAGTCCTGATGCTGTCTGTGAGGGCAGAAGAGAAGAAACAAAGCAGGGTTCTACAGCAGATGAAGAGAATGTTACGTTACCAACAGCTATCATTACTGCTAATATTAATATTTATATAAATTAGTGAATTTCTAAGTTGATTTTTAAAGTGACTTTAAAATAGTACTTATAATTAGTTGTCTTTTATTTCATATTAATATAAATTCAAATACACACACTTTGTCTGCAGTATTTTGTAAATGTTACTGATGGACAGTGAAAACCTTGAATAACATGTTAAAGTCCTCCAAGAGATCCAGGGTTCTAGTGTTTATATAGAAACTGAATTTCAAAATAAATGTCCTTTTCTTATCTGGCATGTTTGTTCTGTGTTCAGATCCAGTAAGCTAATTTGCATAAACAACTGATTACATACACTGTGTGCACCTAGTCAAAATGATCTGCCTTTTTAATTTAATTAAGTAGCAGTTAACGTAGCCTGAAAGGAACTACATGTAACTCTGCTTGTAATAGTGATATCTAGTGGTTAAATATTGGTACTGCAGTGCAAATTCAAGACTGGACAGTCGTTTATCTGTTTTAAGGTATCTGTCCTTATTGCTTAAACTGTAGCACTGAAGAGTAGTGCACCGAATTGTATATGGAAACAATGACGATGTCTTTGTGATCATATTGCAGTAGAGGCCACCTCCTTCCTGGGTTTCTCACACTGTGTATCTTTATGTAGTTTAAGGTTCGCGTTCTGTCCAAGCTGGCTGCAGAGCTGAACTCCTACATGCCAGAGAAAGTTCCTGAAGACACTAGCAGCATCTTGCGTTCACCCATGCCAGGCACTGTGGTGGCTGTGTCCGTCAAACCTGGAGATACGGTAACACATCCTAATATGTAAATGTTTACAACATACCTGCAAGATCTATGGCAATTCTTACCTCACTGCCTGGGATGTGTAAGTAGGACGTTAATTTCATAATAATCTGAAGCCACTAATCACTACTAAGACTAATTATCTATTAGATTTAACCCGAAAAGAGGAGGAGTGAGTAGACTCAAGAATTCTATCCACTTAACTGGATGTTATAGAAGTGACTCAAACTCAGCTCCATCGAAGCCCTTGCTGCGAGATAGACCTGTACCATTATACCACACTAATGCTCTTGTGGCTGAATGGGATCAGATCCCTGCAGAAGAGTTGAGGCTGTTGATGCAGCAGACTAATGACCATGGTTCACTCACATTTCACATATTGGCAGTATTTTCATACATACCTTTGGTGGTAGCCCTCTTGATCAGTCCAAGCTCTGAGTGAGCAGTGGTTGTTTGTAAAGTAGATGTCATGATGAGCTGAAAAAATGTGAGTAACAGCACCAAACATCTTCCCCATGTTTGGGATAAGAGGTGTTAAAGATCTTCTCGTAGTCCCTCCACACCTATAACCCATGAACTAACTAGTTAACTCTCTTAGTCAGCACTCCATTAACTCAATGAGTATGCAGGACTGGAGACTACTCTGTAGTCAGCATTAGTGATTTGAATTTAATGTGGGCTGCTACAGGTAGCCAGTGAAGCTCGATGAGCAGCGGGGTAACATGACCTTTTGGGTTGGTTGAAAATCAGGCACGCTGCCGTGTTCTGGATCATCTGAAAGGGTTTCACTGTGCAGGCTGAGAGGCCCGTCAGGAGGGCGTTGCAGTAATCTAGTTGCAAGATGACCACAGCCTGTGTCAGAAGCTGGGTAGCATGTTGAGTCAGGTAAGGCCTTATTTTTCTGATGTTACCAGGCAACCAAGGCAACATGATCAGAGAAGGTTAGTTGGTCATCGATCATGACTTCTAAGTTTCTCGCTACCCGGTAGGAGGAAGACATAGGGAGTCTGTTTATAGTAAGTTATGAATAAGTGTCTTTCAATGCGCCTAGTACCTCTAGATATCATAACATACAACAAGGTACCAAACTAGCTGTTTTACTCCCTCTTCCTCTGCCACACTCGCATTGCATTTAATCGGCACACCAACTAGGTGATGGGTTCTAACAAACATGCACACAAGTCCTTCTGCCAGCTAGCAGCTATGTGATCTTTGGCTTCATAATGTTATTACTACTACAACTAATCTGAAGGGTAAATCACACAATCTACATTTGACTTTGCTGTAAACATTATAGTCTAAACTCTAATTTTTAATGTGGTTCTGGTCGTGTGTGTCCGTAGGTTGCAGAGGGTCAGGAGATCTGTGTGATTGAAGCCATGAAGATGCAGAACAGTTTGACTGCTGTGAAGCAAGCAAAGGTAACAATATGAAATGCTGACAGTAGAGCTGCTGTTATTATTGTACTCATTTTAATTAATGGTAATATCTAGCTTCTTTATATCTAATAAGAAGCAGCACCCAGGTCACAGCCTGGTGCAGTTATTGGGGGTAATTAATCATAGAGGTAGATTAGACACATTTATTTAACATAAACAAGTAAAGATAATAAAGTGCAGTCTTTCACTTTGTAGACTTTATTAAGCATAAACAGATGTACTGTATTGGCCTGCAAAGTTTTCATGTTTCACTCTTCATTTGTTGTTTGTGTGTGTTTCCTCCTGCCTTCCAGGTCAAAAATATCCACTGTAAGCCAGGGGAGACAGTGGGAGAGGGAGACCTGCTGGTAGAGCTCGAATAAAACACAACCTTTGACCCCTCCATGTGTGACATCATCACCGGGATGAGCCTTACTCCTCCACAGAAGAAGATCCACTTTGGCAAACAGACTGGACAATAACAGACGCTTGATTTATCTTGCCAGTGGTCTGTCTGTGGCCCCTAGCACAGTTTAGTTTCCCCTGATGGTGACTCAGAGCTGAGTTGTATCAGCTGCGTTTAAGGTCTTCTCCACGTGTCAGTCTCCTTCATGTTGTTTGTTTGGGTGCAACTGTTGTCTGTCTTCTTTCTGCCTTTCTGTTTTGTGTGTTTTTCTAGACCTGATTCTTAGATTATACCCCCCACAAAAAAATGATGATCTCATTTAGCCTCTGTGGTGCTCTCTGGCCTTGCATATAAGTTTGGTTTATGTTAAGGATGTGAGATTGCTACATAGAAAATCACCACTTCAGTACAATAGAAGAACATGGACCTGATATATGAGCTGCTGACGAGATTTTCAAATTGATTTGAGCACCAGAAGTTAAGTTCTGTTCACCTCAGACTGTTGTTTGGGAGTAGATGCATATCTCACACCATCATCAGAGAAAAGCTGTCCATAGTTTGATAACACTCAAGGTATGTAGGAAACTTTCTGTTGTGATTTTGTTGAACTGACACTTTAAAAGACACTGTACACACAACCAATAAAAAGCTCATTCTTTTCTATACATGACTGAACTGCTGTGTGGCTGCATCACAAACAACAGTAAAGTACAACACTCTTCTTATGTTTGTACCTGAGCCCGAGCACCACCACTTTTGAAACTCCCTATTTAAATCATAAACGTATTCTGTCACCTGTCAGGTTACAAAGTTAATTGGCTCAAATCAGAAGTCCTCAAGTTAACCTCACACTGAAGTACATGCTAACCTCGTGCAGATATTGATGAGTGGCGAACTGGTGTTACAGGCATGAGGCCTGGATCTAATCTGAAGTCATTCTGGAAGACTGATCTGAACCTTTCATTCACAGAGGGAGAATGGAATAAATCTTAAAGTAACATTGTGTAACTTTTCCGCCATTTAAAATTATGTTGATGCTACGCTGCTGCACTATATAACGTTGGGCTATGGGCTCATAAAGCTTTACGGCACTGAGTCACATCAACTATCTCACTGATTTTGATGAAACTCTGATGTCCTCTGGCTTCTCTGCCTCTGTGATTCACAGAGTTTCTGATGGACTTTAAAAGTAAACTGCTGCCAACTGTAGCTGCTGTTAGCTAACGTTGGCTCAGTTTGTTAGCTGGGATGCCCAGACTAAGTTCAGATCACTGGAGGAGTGTTAGTGTTTGTACCACAGACATGTCGGACCATCGGAAAGATGAGAATGCTCCAGAATGGGCACCGGATTGTTACCACGCAAGTGGGCAACATGACCAGGCTCAGCAGAGACGAAGAGAATGAAGAGTACAACAAATGAAGCTAAGAATAGAGTAAGAGAGCAAGAGATCAGCAGATGAGAGCAAATTTAGGAAATTCAAATCCCATTTGGCCTAAGTGCGTTTGTCCTCGGTGATCCTCACCCCTCCCTGTAGTGCAGGCTGACTCAGGCCAGATTCTCTTATGCTAAACAGAAAACTCACCCTACCACCAGCCAGGGTGTTTCAGCAGTACATGCTGGCCTCTCTTTTAGGCTCACCAACCAGGTAGGTGAACTACATCTCCATTACAGATCTTACACATCTGCCACTGAAGCGTTTTCGCTGTAATCTCACCACCGGCCCTGCACTGTTCTGGTTCTACTTCCAGAGCTCATTCAGTCACCCTGCCCATGATCTGTACCATCACCTCTGGTTTCAATAAACTGTTTAAATGGTAAATGGACTGTGTTTATATAACGCCTTTCTAGTCTTCTGACCAGACAAAGTGCTTTTACACTACATATCTCATTCACCCATTCACATACGTACATTCATACACTGATGGCATTAGCTGCTGTGCAAGGTGCCAACTGCTCATCAGTTTTAGGAGCTAACCATGGGAGCAATTTGGGGTTCAGTATCTTGCTCAAGGACACTTCGACATGCAGACTTGAGGAACTAGGGATCAAACCACAGATCTGTGGTCTGATTAATGGACTCTCTACCTCCTGAGGCACAGCCGCCCAGTTTAAAGTTATTTTGGTCTCTGGTTGTTGATAAGACACATCCTCAGGAACAGGTAAAACAGGACCCGGTTGGAACACCCAACAAATCTCAAAACTGGACTCCAGTGAGAGTCCAGTGTCCATCCATCATTAATTGAATAAAACACTATTATAATTCAAAAGGTAAATTCATTCCTAACTCTCAGAAACAGCATATTTGAAAAGATGACTTGAAACAAAGCTGCCCCTATTTACTTACTTTAACTATTGAAATTTTAGGACAAAAAGTAAAAAAAAAAAAAACAGGAAAAACATAAAGGGCCTCCTCATTTACAGTATAGAAAGTAACACTGTATGCAAATGACATACATTTTACAATAATACCTTCTACAAAACCAATAATGGCCTTAACTGAAGACTTGGGCCAATTCTTAAAGATATCGGGATTAAAAACCATACCATGATCGTATCATGGTTCAATAGAAATAAAATTGATGAAAAAATGTATACATTTTATATAAAATTGCAAACTAATTGAAGACGCTATTGCTAATTTGGGGCCTAGAACAAACTGGCCTGTGCAGGTTTTGCAGTGAAGATGAGGAATTCATCTTGTGTTTGTTTGATGTGATATTGCCACATTGTTGCTATTTTGGGATCAAGTCCAAAAATAAACATATTGAACTACAATAAAAAATATACTATCAATTTACAGTCTGTGATTTTAGAAGGCTTGAGTAGCAGCAACGTAGTAACATTGTAATCCTATTTGGCAAAGCATAATAACATGGCAAATATAAACCCAGCCTGATATATCAGATTTGAAATGTTATTCTACAAATAAAAAATCAGCATCTGAAAGAAAACTACAAACTTTGAAATCCTTCGATGGGGAAGGACGAGAGTAAATGTTGCTTGATTTTCTTTTGATTTTGTGTTAAGGACAAATGTTAAAGGGTGTTCTGGTCATTCTAACATGATATACGGTATACGTGTGATATATATGTATATGTTGTGTGTGTGTTTGTGTGTGTGTGTGTGTGTGTGTGTGTGTGTGTGTGTGTGTGTGTGTGTGTGCGTGCGTGTGTGTGTGTGTGTGTGTGTGTGTGTGTGTGTGTGTGTGTGTGTGTGTCCTCAGTGAAGTGTATCAGTCTCTGCAGTAGCTTCCAGCTGCAGCAGTCAGTTCAGTTTCTGTTCAGTCTGACTGAGGGGGGTTTTTGTACGACGCTTTTTCACTGTGTGAACAGATACAGACTGTTGATGTAGTGCTCACTCTGACAGTAGTAAACTGCTGCATCTTCAGTCTGAATTCCACGGATGGTCTGAGTGAAGTCAGAGTTTGATCCACTGCCTGTAAAACGATCTGGAATTCCTGATGGTTGAGTGCTAGTATAGTAAATGAGCAGTTTAGGAGTTTCTCCATCTCTCTGTTGGTACCAGGATAAATAGTTTCCATTTTGTATATTCTGACTGGTCCTACAGTTGATGGTGACGGAGCCTCCCACAGCAGAGCTCACTGCTCCAGGCTGAGTCACTGTGACCTGGCCTCTGGACTCTGAGGATACAGAGACAAAAACATAAAGCAGCGTCATGGTTTTGTGGGCTTCATTTCAGAGGGACGGATGTTCATAGAGGAGAGGAGTTTGATTCTCTGGACTTTACCTGTGAAGCAGCAGCAGAGGAGAGTCCAGATGAGGACGGAGATCAAAGTCATGTTTTTGATGAGGAGGATTTCTGTGGCTTCTGTTGTCATGAAGGACAGCTGTCAGTCATCCAGTGTTCAACTCTCAGGACTATAAACTCTCCCAGAGCACTGGAGCATGGTGCTGCTGATGCAAAGTGGCTCTCTATGGAAATGCTCTGACTGACTTTAACATTTTTTCAATACTGAGTTCACTTTTTGAAAACTTATCACACAGTCAGCACAACAGAAGTCTATGAGGACTGAATGTGAAAATAACACACCTGTCTAATAGTTAACGCACATGCATTTAATGTTGTAGCAGTATTTGAGCAGTGATCAGCTGTCTTAATGTGCTGTGGAAACACCTTAATACTGATGTGTAATTAAAGAATTTGATGTTTTATCACATTTATTTTGCCTGAAGAGTTTGATATTCATTGCTTTGGCTTATTGTTTTGTTCTTAATGCTTCATTTGAAACACTTGATTTGCTGACAGTGAATTTTTCACAAATGTTTCTATATAAATAAACCACGTGGCATTGAAAGGAGTTTGAAGAGTCAAACTGTTATTTTCTTCCTAAAACCCATATTCAACTACATTACTATTTAAATGACTATAAGTTGTGATTTCTAAGTTGTATATCACAGTAGAACAAATCATGTGTTTGTCATTAATGTGTTTTGTCTTTTTATGATACAGTTAATACTGAGGTATTCTTTTCTTGACATGCATTTATTCATTTAAATGAATATTTTGTTTGAATTTAGGGGTGTGCAGGTTTTGTTGGCTCGGCCTTGATTAAGAAGGTTTCTTCATGTTTTTTCTTTCACTGGAAAAAGTTTGAATAGCTGTGATCCAGAATGAGGCTGAGGTCAAAGGTCACGACCAAGCTTTCTCTCGTCAACAGTTTCAGTTTGTTCCTCATATGAGAACATGTAATTATAAGGGGATATGAATGGATAGTAAGACATTTTGATGGAGAAAGTAATTTCATATCATCAAGAATAATTTGATATAATCTTCAGATGACTTCAGGAAATTATTTGTGTGTGTGTGTGTGTGTGTGTGTGTCCTCAGTGAAGTGTATCAGTCTCTGCAGTAGCTTCCAGCTGCAGCAGTCAGTTCAGTTTCTGTTCAGTCTGACTGAGGGAGGTTTTTGTACGACGCTTTTTCACTGTGTGAACACAGCCTGAGTGATATGGTGATGACTCATACAGTAGTAAACTGCTGCATCTTCAGTCTGAACTCCACTGATGGTCAGAGTGAAGTCAGAGTTTGATCCACTGCCTGTAAAACGATCTGGAATTCCTGATTGTCGCTGATTAGTGTAGTTAATTAGCCGTTTAGGAGATTCTCCATCTTTCTGTTGGTACCAGGCCAAACAGTATGCGCCGCTACAGCTTGCAGCCTGTGGACTGGTCCTACAGTTGATGGTGACGGAGCCTCCCACAGCAGAGCTCACTGCTCCAGGCTGAGTCACTGTGACCTGGCCTCTGGACTCTGAGGATACAGAGACAAAAACATAAAGCAGCGTCATGGTTTTGTGGGCTTCATTTCAGAGGGACGGATGTTCATAGAGGAGAGGAGTTTGATTCTCTGGACTTTACCTGTGAAGCAGCAGCAGAGGAGAGTCCAGATGAGGACGGAGATCAAAGTCATGTTTTTGATGAGGAGGATTTCTGTGGCTTCTGTTGTCATGAAGGACAGCTGTCAGTCATCCAGTGTTCAACTCTCAGGACTATAAACTCTCCCAGAGCACTGGAGCATGGTGCTGCTGATGCAAAGTGGCTCTCTATGGAAATGCTCTGACTGACTCCAACAGGGACTTGGATTACTGTGATCATGTTGTTTGTTAATGGAGCAATCACTTTATCAGAGTATTGATTAACAGTCAGTGATCATTTTAATGTGGATTTGTTTTGATGACTGTGGATACATTTTCTTTAAGAACGTCTTCTGTCTTGTTTCATTTAATGAGAGAACAAATCCACTTTGACTTTTAGACAGATGGAAACTTATATCTGTCAAAATGTGACTAATTCTGAACAAATATGGCACTGATTGATCAATATAAAATGAAATAGTTAATTCTTTTAAAAACAGGAAGTGTTGATGTTGGGTTTGTTTGTGTCAAAATCAGAGAGCTGTGTGTCTCTACAGTGAGAGGTTTTTGTACGACGACTCAATGAGTTTGTATCACTGTGGTGGACTTTTGGTGGAGGAACCAGACTGAATGTTGGAAGTAAGTTTCTGCTTAAATATTAAATATGATATCATCAGTTATGGTTTTAATGTATGTGTCTGTACATTTGCAGTAACTTTAAATTTAAATTGGACTGATTGAAATCACTTTAAAGTCTGAATTTTATTCTTTCTTTCTCCTGTTGAAGTTGAACTCAAAGCAGCTTTACTAAACTTTCATGACATGTTTCAGTGTAGTTTGTGAAATGTGAACAGTTTAAACTGGAGGAAAAATTAAAGAACAACACTCGAACTTTACAAGATTCAATTCAGCTTTTGGTTCTCTGTTTTTAAACGGTTTGGAAGTTCAGTTCAAAGACTTTCAAACAGGCAGAGTAAAGATGAAAAAGTTAAAACTGCAACCAAATCTGTGATAAAAAGCCGCTCATGGTCTTTTGACTTCAGTTTGAAATCATTTGGACAGTTTTCTCAGGCTGTTTGGTTTTCATATCTGTCTTATGAACATTGTAAATATGGTCATCAGTTATTTTTGGCTGATAATGTCCTTTCACAGTGGATCTGATTAACTTTTGTTCTTTTGAGAGTTTTTAACTGGAAATACTTTTTTATAAATGTAGCAGGACTTTGAACTAAATCATAAATGTCTGAAAACATATTTAAACTGCATTTTATTCCTTTCTTCAAATACTTAAAAATAAATTACAAATAATTGTTTTTAAATTTATTTTGTTGTTTCTTCCATAATATAATATTTTGATTTGCAGTGTAGTTTTATATATTTCAGGTCATTCTGTATGATAATTCTCTCTGTGCTGATATGCATGAGAGGCTTCTTGAAGGGAAGTGAAACAATGTGTGAGTGAGTGACTGGTGGAGCAGAAAAATCATCTGACAGAAACTCCTTAAAGCAGAAAATCAACTCTCACACAGTAAAGGTGTCCAAGTGTCTGCTGGTTGATTGACAGCTATGTGGTCTGATTGATGTCTCCTAGGTGATGCCACCCCCACCCTGACAGTGCTGCCCCCCTCCAGTGAGGAGCTGCAGCAGGGGAAGGCCACGCTCATGTGTCTGGCCAACAAGGGCTTCCCCTCAGACTGGAGTCTGGCCTGGAAGGTGGACAGCAGCAGCAGCATCAGCGGGGAGGAGAGCAGGAGCCCCGTGGTGCTGGAGAAGGACGGCCTCTACAGCTGGAGCAGCACCCTGAGGCTCCCTGCAGACCAGTGGATGAAGGTGGACTCTGTGACCTGTGAGGCCACTCAGGGCTCCCAGACTTCACTCTCACAGACACTGAGGAGAGACCAGTGTTCCCAGTCCTGACCTGACTCACTGCGACTCTGATACTGGTTTTACCCTGCTACTGCTCTCAGTCTGCTCTCTCTCTCTCTGTTTCTCTCTTTCTCTCATGACATGTTTCAACATTAACGTCTTCTTGCTTGTTGATGGTTTCAACATTTTACAACAATAAAGATTTCATCACAAATATATTATCAAAGTGACATGTCTTTTGACTTTTTTTCTTCGACATATATTATATATTAGGAACATTAGTCAGATTAATGCACAGTAACAAGATAATTTTCCCAAAATGACATTATAATGGATTTAAGACTGTTGATATTCTTCTATAGTTGATCCAGTTTGATTCATATGAATTACCTTTGGTAACAATACACATGCTTAGAGCATTTCAATGGTGAATCACATCACAGCTATCTGATATTACTAACGTCTGCCCTTGAAGAAGATCCATGAGTTATGTTCATATGTTGTTAATTTGTCTCTTGAAATGATTCTTAATATCCAAATACAAAATCTAAATAATAAAAAGGATATTCAGGAATAAAAATATAAAGAACGGTGTCATCTGCATAACATGATAACTCTTTATATCCCTCCTGATTCTCATGGCAATAATGGTCACCACTGCAATCTAATGTTGTAGCTGAGCTGAAACTGGTAACAGGTAGAGGTGACACAGAACTGTTGATAACATGCTGCACTGTGCACTTTGATACAAAAGTGATAAACACTTGAAGTAATCTGATGCTCTCAATGCATAACTTCATATCACATTCATGATGCTTCAGTATATAGAAATGATTGTTTGTCTCTCTAAAGTTTGAACTGTAACCACTGATGTGCCTCAAACAACTGACTTCATCACAAAAGTTTGGATTTGAGCATTCTTGATGTTTCTACTAAAACATTCTAAATCTAAGTCTGAAAAGAGTTTGAAGACTCCAGCACTGTTTGTTTTCTGACTGATATAATCAGACAAACAGGTCAGAAACTGTCCATGTCCACAAGGAATCCAAAGATGAAATATGTTGTTTTTGTATCTGTGATGAATCTATTTTTATGAATTCAATGTTCATTGAGTAGCTCCTGTGTGTGTCCTCAGTGAAGTGTATCAGTCTCTGCAGTAGCTTCCAGCTGCAGCAGTCAGTTCAGTTTCTGTTCAGTCTGACTGAGGGGGGTTTTTGTATGATGCTTTTTCACTGTGTGAACAGATACAGACTGTTGATGTAGTGCTCACTCTGACAGTAGTAAACTGCTGCATCTTCAGTCTGAATTCCACTGATGGTCAGAGTGAAGTCAGAGTTTGATCCACTGCCTGTAAAACGATCTGGAATTCCTGAATGTCGAGTGCTAGTGTAGTAAATGAGCAGTTTAGGAGTTTCTCCATCTCTCTGTTGGTACCAGGATAAATAGTTTCCATTATATACATTCTGACTGGTCCTACAGTTGATGGTGACGGAGCCTCCCACAGCAGAGCTCACTGCTCCAGGCTGAGTCACTGTGACCTGGCCTCTGGACTCTGAGGATACAGAGACAAAAACATAAAGCAGCGTCATGGTTTTGTCAGCTCCATTTCAGAGGGACGGATGTTCATAGAGGAGAGGAGTTTGATTCTCTGGACTTTACCTGTGAAGCAGCAGCAGAGGAGAGTCCAGATGAGGACGGAGATCAAAGTCATGTTTTTGATGAGGAGGATTTCTGTGGCTTCTGTTGTCATGAAGGACAGCTGTCAGTCATCCACTGTTCAACTCTCAGGACTATAAACTCTCCCAGAGCACTGGAGCATGGTGCTGCTGATGCAAAGTGGCTCTCTATGGAAATACTCTGACTGACTTTTTATCTTTAGTACTGAAACCTGACTGTTTTCATGGTTCGTTGGTGGGTCCATACAACATGTTCATTTTGTAAATTATGAGTAAAATAGAAGATAAAGCAGGGTATGCTTTAGGGCGGGGTTAACTTGTGATTGACGAGTCAGTGAGTCCATCCAGCTCGACACAACAGACTCATGAGACTCAGATCAAACTGTCAAACTCGGCAGTGCTGATCAAACATGAATCCAGATTGTGTTCCTGCATTGACTATTTCTTTTCTCAAATGTTTTCACAAACAGATTTTAGTGACTGTTCAGCTGGAATACAACTATGTTTAGAATCAGACAGGACACCGTTTTTTCCTGCTTGAAAATGAAGTCAAAACCAAGAGCAGCCAAACTCGCATTATGTCACCCACCAGCTCCACGCTCTCATCCAAATATGGTCACTTCTGGCTCCAAACAAAAAAACAAGATGGCATCAAGAAATCCACAAACCAATGGGTGACGTCATGCCAGGTTTACACCTGGGCCTGAGGTATTGAAGGCTGGGCTGGAGTATTCATAGAAGGCATCGGGTGGCACCAAACAAGTTGAGTGCTGGAGGACCAAATATGATTAAGACAAAAACAGGACTGTGTTATATTTTCTAAATATATATCATTTAGCAGGAGAAATCCAAACTGGTAGAAAACTGGCGGGGAATGGAATTTAAGCATTTAATGAACAACTTTGCACGCCTCTTTTCAAAAGTTTGATCTCGCCAGTACGGAGGAGTTTTAGAGAAAAACAGCTTGAATATTTCACTGGTCATTTTTCTGTCTGGGTATAGACCCCTGAACATCCAAAGCACTGTGCCATGTGGAGCAAAAAGATGCTCTTTCCTGTTTGTGATGCCAGTTTTGTCGTGGTTTTTGGTTTCCCAAGCTGACAAAATAATCATTAATTATTATAAAAGGAATGGCTGTAAAATGACGAGTGTCACAAACACCCCCAAATCAAACTCTGCTTTTTCAGAATGTGATACATTCAGTCCAACAAAGTTTTAAAAACCTCCAAGTGTTTTTTGTTTTTGGTCCATCTTTGATAATGAAGGTTTCTGATGCTGATCTGTGTCTTCATATTTTCTCTTAACTGGATATATTTGAAAGAGCTGTGATTCAGTTTGAAGCTGAGGTCAAAGGTCACGACCAAGTCTTTTCTCAGTGATGGTTCAATGTTGGTTTCTCTTGACAAAATCAGATAAGAACATGTGATTATGATGAGATACAGTATGAACGGATAGAGAGAAGCTGTCATAGTCATTTGATTTTCACTAAAATCATTTTCGTTAAATAACAAGGAAGAAACATTCAATCTGCCTGATGATATTGTGTGTGTGTGTGTGTGTGTGTGTGTGTGTGTGTGTGTGTGTGTGTGTATGTCCTCAGTGAAGTGTATGAGTCTCTGCAGTAGCTTCCAGCTGCAGCAGTCAGTTCAGTTTCTGTTCAGTCTGACTGAGGGAGGTTTTTGTACGACACTTTTTCACTGTGTGAACAGATACAGACTGTTGATGTAGTGCTCACTCTGACAGTAGTAAACTGCTGCATCTTCAGTCTGAATTCCACGGATGGTCTGAGTGAAGTCAGAGTTTGATCCACTGCCTGTAAAACGATCTGGAATCCCTGATGGTCGAGTGCTAGTATAGTAAATGAGCAGTTTAGGAGTTTCTCCATCTCTCTGTTGGTACCAGGATAAATGGTTAGAATAGATATTCTGACTGGTCCTACAGTTGATGGTGACGGAGCCTCCCACAGCAGAGCTCACTGCTCCAGGCTGAGTCACTGTGACCTGGCCTCTGGACTCTGAGGATACAGAGACAAAAACATAAAGCAGCGTCATGGTTTTGTGGGCTTCATTTCAGAGGGACGGATGTTCATAGAGGAGAGGAGTTTGATTCTCTGGACTTTACCTGTGAAGCAGCAGCAGAGGAGAGTCCAGATGAGGACGGAGATCAAAGTCATGTTTTTGATGAGGAGGATTTCTGTGGCTTCTGTTGTCATGAAGGACAGCTGTCAGTCATCCAGTGTTCAACTCTCAGGACTATAAACTCTCCCAGAGCACTGGAGCATGGTGCTGCTGATGCAAAGTGGCTCTCTATGGAAATGCTCTGACTGACTCCAACAGGGACTTGGATTACTGTGATCATGTTGTTTGTTAATGGAGCAATCACTTTATCAGAGTATTGATTAACAGTCAGTGATCATTTTAATGTGGATTTGTTTTGATGACTGTGGATACATTTTCTTTAAGAACGTCTTCTGTCTTGTTTCATTTAATGAGAGAACAAATCCACTTTGACTTTTAGACAGATGGAAACTTATATCTGTCAAAATGTGACTAATTCTGAACAAATATGGCACTGATTGATCAATATAAAATGAAATAGTTCATTCTTTTAAAAACAGGAAGTGTTGATGTTGGGTTTGTTTGTGTCAAAGTCAGAGAGCTGTGTCTCTCTACAGTGAGAGGTTTTTGTACGACGACTCAATGAGTTTGTATCATTGTGGTGGACTTTTGGTGGAGGAACCAGACTGCATGTTGGAAGTAAGTTTCTGCTTAAATATTAAATATGATATCATCAGTTATGGTTTTAATGTATGTGTCTGTACATTTGCAGTAACTTTAAATTTAAATTGGACTGATTGAAATCACTTTAAAGTCTGAATTTTATTCTTTCTTTCTCCTGTTGAAGTTGAACTCAAAGCAGCTTTACTAAACTTTCATGACATGTTTTAGTGTAGTTTGTGAAATGTGAACAGTTTAAACTGGAGGAAAAATTAAAGAACAACACTCGAACTTTACAAGATTCAATTCAGCTTTTGGTTCTCTGTTTTTAAACGGTTTGGAAGTTCAGTTCAAAGACTTTCAAACAGGCAGAGTAAAGATGAAAAAGTTAAAACTGCAACCAAATCTGTGATAAAAAGCCGCTCATGGTCTTTTGACTTCAGTTTGAAATCATTTGGACAGTTTTCTCAGGCTGTTTGGTTTTCATATCTGTCTTATGAACATTGTAAATATGGTCATCAGTTATTTTTGGCTGATAATGTCCTTTCACAGTGGATCTGATTAACTTTTGTTCTTTTGAGAGTTTTTAACTGGAAATACTTTTTTATAAATGTAGCAGGACTTTGAACTAAATCATAAATGTCTGAAAACATATTTAAACTGCATTTTATTCCTTTCTTCAAATACTTAAAAATAAATTACAAATAATTGTTTTTAAATTTATTTTGTTGTTTCTTCCATAATATAATATTTTGATTTGCAGTGTAGTTTTATATATTTCAGGTCATTCTGTATGATAATTCTCTCTGTGCTGATATGCATGAGAGGCTTCTTGAAGGGAAGTGAAACAATGTGTGAGTGAGTGACTGGTGGAGCAGAAAAATCATCTGACAGAAACTCCTTAAAGCAGAAAATCAACTCTCACACAGTAAAGGTGTCCAAGTGTCTGCTGGTTGATTGACAGCTATGTGGTCTGATTGATGTCTCCTAGGTGATGCCACCCCCACCCTGACAGTGCTGCCCCCCTCCAGTGAGGAGCTGCAGCAGGGGAAGGCCACGCTCATGTGTCTGGCCAACAAGGGCTTCCCCTCAGACTGGAGTCTGGCCTGGAAGGTGGACAGCAGCAGCAGCATCAGCTGGGAGGAGAGCAGGAGCCCCGTGGTGCTGGAGAAGGACGGCCTCTACAGCTGGAGCAGCACCCTGAGGCTCGATGCAGACCAGTGGATGAAGGTGGACTCTGTGACCTGTGAGGCCACCCAGGGCTCCCAGACTTCGCTCTCACAGACACTGAGGAGAGACCAGTGTTCCCAGTCCTGACCTGACTCACTGCGACTCTGATACTGGTTTTACCCTGCTACTGCTCTCAGTCTGCTCTCTCTCTCTCTGTTTCTCTCTTTCTCTCATGACATGTTTCAACATTAACGTCTTCTTGCTTGTTGATGGTTTCAACATTTTACAACAATAAAGATTTCATCATATATATTATCAAAGTGACATGTCTTTTGACTTCCTTTCCTTGACATATATTATATATTAGGAACATTAGTCAGATTAATGCACAGTAAGAAGTCCATATTCCCAAAATGACTTTTTAATTGTTTTAAGAAGTTGATATTCTTCTAGAGTCGATCCAGTTTGATATATATCAATTACCTTTGGTAACAATACACATGCTTAGAGCACTTCAATGGTGAATCATATCACAGCTATCTGATATTACTAATGTCTACCCTTAAGGAAAATCCATTTTTTTTATATTCATGCGTTGTTAATTTATACCTAGAAATTATTCTTAATATCTGAATAAAATATCTAAACAATAAAAAGTATTTTCAGGAATAGAAATAAAAAATAACGGTGTCATCTGCATAACATGATAACTCTTTATATCCCTCCTGATTCTCATGGCAATAATGGTCACCACTGCAATCTAATGTTGTAGCTGAGCTGAAACTGGTAACAGGTAGAGGTGACACAGAACTGTTGATAACATGCTGCACTGTGCACTTTGATACAAAAGTGATAAACACTTGAAGTAATCTGATGCTCTCAATGCATAACTTCATATCACATTCATGATTCTTCAGTATATAGAAATGATTGTTTGTCTCTCTAAAGTTTGAACTGTAACCACTGATGTGCCTCAAACAACTGACTTTATCACAAAAGTTTGGATTTGAGCATTCTTGATGTTTCTACTAAAACATTCTAAATCTAAGTCTGAAAAGAGTTTGAAGACTCCAGCACTGTTTGTTTTCTGACTGATATAATCAGACAAACAGGTCAGAAACTGTCCATGTCCACAAGGAATCCAAAGATGAAATATGTTGTTTTTGTATCTGTGATGAATCTATTTTTATGAATTTAATATTCATTGAGTAGCTCCTGTGTGTGTCCTCAGTGAAGTGTATCAGTCTCTGCAGTAGCTTCCAGCTGCAGCAGTCAGTTCAGTTTCTGTTCAGTCTGACTGAGGGGTGTTTTTGTATGATGCTTTTTCACTGTGTGAACAGATACAGACTGTTGATGTAGTGCTCACTCTGACAGTAGTAAACTGCTGCATCTTCAGTCTGAATTCCACTGATGGTCAGAGTGAAGTCAGAGTTTGATCCACTGCCTGTAAAACGATCTGGAATTCCTGAATGTCGAGTGCTAGCATGATAAATGAGTAGTTTAGGAGTTTTTCCATCTCTCTGTTGGTACCAGGATAAATGGTTTCCATTTTGTACATTCTGACTGGTCCTACAGTTGATGGTGACGGAGCCTCCCACAGCAGAGCTCACTGCTGCAGGCTGAGTCACTGTGACCTGGCCTCTGGACTCTGAGGATACAGAGACAAAAACATAAAGCAGCGTCATGGTTTTGTGGGCTTCATTTCAGAGGGACGGATGTTCATAGAGGAGAGGAGTTTGATTCTCTGGACTTTACCTGTGAAGCAGCAGCAGAGGAGAGTCCAGATGAGGACGGAGATCAAAGTCATGTTTTTGATGAGGAGGATTTCTGTGGCTTCTGTTGTCATGAAGGACAGCTGTCAGTCATCCAGTGTTCAACTCTCAGGACTATAAACTCTCCCAGAGCACTGGAGCATGGTGCTGCTGATGCAAAGTGGCTCTCTATGGAAATGTTCTGACTGACTCCAACAGGGACTTGGATTACTGTGATCATGCTGTTTATTAATGGATCAATCTCTTCATCAGAGTAGTTAGTAATGCACAGTAACAAGTAAATTTTCCCAAAATGTCTTTTTAATGATTTTAAGACTGCTGATATTCTTCTATAGTTGATACAGTTTGATTTATATCGATTGCCTTTGGTAACAATTCACATATTTGGAGCATTTCAATGGTGAATCACAAAGCTATCTGTTATTACTAACGTCTGTCCCTTAAGAGGATCCATGTGTTATGTTCATATGTTGTTAATTTGTATCTTGAAGTGATTATTTGATGATTATATGATTGAATTAAAATATAAATAATAAAAGCATTTTATGGAATAGAAAAAAAGCAGAGTGCTATCTGCATAACATGATAACTCTTTAAGCTGTCTTCAGACTCAACAGTATGAAAGTGTAATTTTTGTTGTTTCCAGTAATCCTGACATTCTCTATATGTCAAAACAATTAAGACCGATTGATCAATCCAGTGGTGTCCAAGCATATTATTTCAAGAATAACCTGTAATGTGTGGCTGTAAAATCAAGAGATCAATTATTTTCTTCCCAGTAACATTTTTAATGTTAAATGATAAAGATTCATTTTTGTCCACCTGACTGTTTGCATGTTAACAAGCAAGGCAAGACAACAAAGTAACCTGCAAATGGCAAGCCAGTCATTTACCAGCCAGATCAGCTCTGAGAGTCTGGATCATCCCTGATCAAACATACGGCCCGCGGGCCAAAACCGGCCCACCAGTGGGTCCGATCCGGCCCGTGAGATGACTTTGCAAAGTGTCAAAATTATATCAAGGAAAAGATTAACTGATGTACTACTATTTAGATAGATAGATAGATAGATAGATAGATAGATAGATAGATAGATAGATAGATAGATAGATAGATGACTTTATTCATCCCCGAAGGGAAATTAGGTTGTCATAGCAGTGCGGTATATTTGAATACAATAAAAATACAATAGAATAAAATACTGAGGTAGAAAAAATGAAAATAAAAAAAAACACAGAATAGGACAAGGACACTTAAAAAACACAAGATACATAGGTAGATAAGGTGCAGTGGCAAGATGATGGTAATCCTGAAAATATAGAACATGAGGAAATTCAAGCATCCAGTAGCAACATGCAAAGATACATTGAACATACATTAGAATTAACCTATAACACAGTATCCATACGTTAAAATTAACTTGAGATAGATCTAAATTTAAATATGTACAGAGAAATTAATCATTTGTAGCAAAATTAAACATTTGCAGAGAAATTAAACATTTGCATAGGATTTAAATATGTACAGAGGAATTGAAAATGTGCAGAGAAGTTAAACTCTAAAGGTTAAAAAAAATGTGCAGAGGAATTAAACATAAATAAAATAAAACAGAAAAAAATATATAACTATGTTAAGAAGTCAACCCATGCTAAACATCAATACAAAAACTATATAAAAAAATAGAAAGTGACCTTAGAAATAAAAATGCTTTATAAAAATATGAGAAAGAACTACAAATGGGGATAAAGGACTGTACAATTAAATTAGGCTGTAAACAGATGAATGAAAGTCACCGCATGTAGCAGAGGTAGTCAGAAATGACAATGACAGAGAGTCCAGTGCAAAGAGGGGCAGATTTGTCCATTGTCTATTGTCTATTGTGCCTCCTGCCTGAGAGCTGTTGTACAGTCTGATGGCCAGGGGGACGAAAGAGTTCTTAAGTCTGTTTGTTAGACCACCTCATTAATACAGGTGTGTACCTCGTTGATACAGGTGTGTACCTCGTTGATACAGGTGTGTACCTCGTTTGTGTGCAGCACGTCGGAGATCAAACAATTCAGTGAGTGCAGAGAAAATGTTGTTTTTGATCAAATCAAATCAAATCCAATCAAACTTTATTTGTATGTTATTTTTCATACTTAAAAGCAACACAAAGTGCCTCACAGAGGCTAAGAACAACAATGACAGAAAAAAAACCCCAACCCTCCCACCCCCATAGATACCCAGAGAGACACGTAGACATACAGATACACACACCCACACACACACACGCTGCACACACTAGAGAGAGACATGGCCAGGCACCGAGACCTACGGCAATGAAAAAGCCACCTTTGGGGGGCCGACCACGTTGGGAGGGCCCGGCCCACGACTACAGGGAGCGCTGCCACAAAGACAGCCCCGACCCAGGCAGACAAGAGGCCCCACACCTAAGGTGCAGAGCTCTCCAGCCACCCAGGCCAGAGCAGTCCACAGGACAGCACCCCCGTCAGTAGGCCAAAAGCAGCTCCCAGTGTGGTAGGCCCCCATGAGGAAACACTGGAGCTAAAAACTAAGAGAGACTAAAACAGTAAAGAAGATACAATGGTATCAAATGAACAAAATAGATAAAATCTAGCTAAAACATGTAGTTAAAATATATAACTAAAACATGTAGTTAAGACATAACTAAAATAGTACAGAATAAAAATTGATTATGATAAGAAGTTAGATAAAAAAGAATAAAGGAAATCAATAAAATCAAATAAAAGCCTGAGTAAAAAGGTGAGTCTTCAGCCTCTTTTTAAAGACATCAACAGTCTCTGCGGCCCTGAGGTTCTCCGGCAGGCTGTTCCACAATCGGGGGCCATAATAACTACAAGCCGCCTCCCCGTGTGTTTTCGATATAACTTGTGGTATGGTTAAAAGGCCAGAGCCGGAAGACCTCAGGGTCCGTGAGGGTTGATATGGTAAAAGTAAGTCCGATAAATAAGGAGGCCCAAGACCGTTAAGACATCTAAAAATGAGTAAGAGAACCTTAAAATTGATCCTGAAGTGTACGGGGAGCCAGTGCAGCGATTTTAAAACTGGTGTAATGTGCTCCCGCCCTCTGGTCCTCGTCAACACTCGTGCAGCTGAATTCTGCAGCAGTTGGAGACTAGAGATACTCTTTTTTGGAAGACCAGAGAGCAGTGCATTACAATAATCTAAACGACAAGAGATAAAAGCATGCATCAGCACCTCCGTGCTGGCCTGAGAGAGAAACGGGCAGACTCTGGCTATATTCTTAAGATGGTAAAAACCTATCTTTGTTATGTTTTTGATATGGGGAATGAAACTAAGCTCGGAGTCAAAAATCACGCCCAGATTTTTTACAGTCTTGGATGGTTTAAGATCTTGTAATTTTGTTAAAAGTTTCTCTCTCTGGCCTTCAGGACCAATGACTAAAACCTTGGTTTTGTCCTGGTTGAGCTGTAGGAAATTCGCTGCCATCCATGACTTGATATCTAAAATGCAGTTTAAAAGGGCATCAAGTGGCCCTGTGTCATCAGGAGACATAGCAATGTACAGTTGCGTGTCATCAGCACAACTATGAAAGCTGATGCCGTGCCTCCTGATGACATCCCCAAGGGGAATCATGTAAAGATTAAAAAGAATTGGACCTAAAATTCACCCCGGGGAACCTCATGGGTTCCTGAGGAACATGTATCCATACTTACAAAGAAGTGTTGATCTGTGAGGTAGGGGACAAACCAGTTAAGAACAGTACCAGAGAGGCCGACCAGGTTCCTCAGTCTGTTTAATAAAATGTGATGGTCTACTGTATCGAAGGCAGCGGTAAGACCAGGACTGTGAGTTTATGGTTATCTAAGTTGCACCTGGCATCATTTAAAATCTTTAAAAGGGCTGTCTCGGTACTGTGGTTCATCCTTAAACCAGACTGATGCTTCGCTAAGATGTTGTTTGTGTTTAAAAAATCATTTACTTGGTTAAAAACCAGTTTTTCTAAAATTTTACTTAAAAATGGTAAGTTGGATACAGGCCGGTAATTGCTAAGAATATCTGGGTCTAAATTGCTCTTCTTCAGAAGGGGCTTCACCACCGCTATTTTAAAGGAGGTGGGGAAGACACCCCTCTGGAGAAAGCAATTCACAATGTTTAAAAGCTGTTCCTCAAAGAATCCATAAAATGTTTTAAAAAACGGTGTGGGAATTGGGTCTAAAAGGCAGGTTGTAGGGTTTACCTGGGAGAAAAACTCGACCAAGTGTCCTCGCATCAACCAGGGCAAAACTCTCCAGTGTTTCCTCAGGTAAAAGCAATGATCCAGGTGTGGTGACAGCTAAAATCTGTTGAGATAAAAGACTGGATCTGATCGTCATCGATTTTACTTCTGAAGTGGTCTGCAAAGTCCCTACAGAGAGTATCTGTTGTTGTTTTATGGGATCCTTTAAAATTAATGTTTGTTAAAAGCTCAATGGTGGACAAGAGGAATTTGTGGTTGTTTTTATGGTCAGAGATTCGTTTTTTGAAATGGGTAATTCTTGCCTGTTTGATTTCATTATTGTAGGTTTTGAGTTGTTGACGTAAAATTTCGTGGTGAACTGTTAGTTTTGATTTTCTCCATCTCCTTTCAGCACTCCTGCAGTTTCTTTTCAGTTTCTTTGTTTCCTCATTTCCCCACGGGGGTGTAGGTTTTATCATGATGGTTTTCGTTAAAAGAGGAGCCACTGAGTCCAGCGTTGACAAACATGTTCATTTTGGAAATGATTACATCGATCTTTGTTAAATACATTTTGACTTTTGGATTTTACAATGCTGTGGAGTTACTGGAAATGTTTGGATCATCCTCCATCAGCTGTGCCGGTGAGTCGCTGATAATATTGCTATAGAGACCAAATAATCAATCGATAATGAAAATCTCACAGTAATTACAGGCCAAAATATCCCCCGTGAAGAGAAACTTGAGCCATATCACACTGAAGCAAACACATGAGACAGCTGATTTAAAGCTTGATCACTTGCAGTTGTAGCAAACTATGACATACAAAAATCAACAAAACTTGAATATGAAATAATAATTAAATCATAAAATCAAGATAATTAGAATAATCATGAAAAAGTTTGATGTACATAAGTGATTTTTTTTACTTTGAAATCACCTGTCTGAGGAAATCCTGTGTTTAATTTGATTATTTTCCTTTTATCAGACACTTTTGAATATTACCAACATATCATCCAGCCTCTGGGAAATATGTGTTTGAAGGACAAACAGATCTTGTTGATCACAGTTTAACCTGTCTGTTGTCCGTCTTTTTTTCTGGCAGCCGTCTTTTTTTTCCAGCAGAAAAAGTTCTGTGTTACAGTCACCATCTTGTCTCCTGCAGTGTTGGATTGATGTGAAACTTTGAACACAGTTGTGTTTTCACAGTGTGTGCTGCACTGTCTCTGTCCACGCTGCTGATCTCCAAACCAAACATGCCTGTTTGCTGTCCACACACTGATGGAAAGCTGAATGAGCATGGCTCCCTCTATCTGTAGTACAGCTCACTTCATTGTTGGAAAACTTCACCACTCACTGAATAATCTTGAATGAACATGAGAGCACATCTCAATATAAAACAAAAACAAAAAAAAAAAAGCTTTGTTGTTCATGGGCTCAGGAATCGATCTTAAAGTAAACATTTGACAACAGCTTCATGAGATGCCTGAAGCAGAATGGGGGAGTCTCATCTTGGGATAAGTGAGAAGATGAGCTGAGAGTCTGCAGAGAGACAAAGTGACATTACGGTTTGAAAAAGGGAGCAGAGAACTGAAAAAAATGGCTACAAAGCTTATTTCAATCAGGGGAAAGCAGAGCTAAAAACCAAATGGTTCAGTAGGGAAAGTTAATAGTTTATTGCACATTCAATAAGTTAGAAAATGACCCACCCAAAGTCTTGTCTGTTGGTCCCGCAGTCCGGCACTCCCTGCATACTGGAAGACTCGGCAGGCTGCTGCTGACGAAAGCTGGTGCCGAACAACCAAAGGACTGTAGGCCCAATGACTGCCGGATCGACGAAAGGCGGTACTGGAAAACCAAAACTACTGTAGACCCAATGACTGCCGGATCAACGACAGGCAGTGCTGGACAACCGAAGATACTGAAGGATCGACGAAAGGCGGTTTCAAACAACCAAAGGTAATGTAGGTCCAATGACTTTCGTGTTTGTCCGGCATTGCCTTTCGTCGATCCGTCGATCCATTGGGCTGTGCTGTAGGCCCAATGACTGCTGGATCGACGAAAGGCGTTGCCGGACAGCCAAAGGTACTGTAGGCCCAATGACTGCCGGATCGCGAAAGGCGTTGCCGGACAGCCAAAGGTACTGCACGCCCAATGACTGCTGGATCGACGAAAGGTGTTGCCGGACAGCCAAAGGTACTGTAGGCCCAATGACTGCCGGATCGACGAAAGGCGTTGCCGGACAGCCAAAGGTACTGCAGGCCCAATGACTGCCGGATCGACGAAAGGCAATGCCGGACAACCAGTCCCCACAGCGCTTCTGTCGATCCGACAGGTATTGGGCTGTGCTGTAGGCCCAATGACTGCCGGATCGGCCAAAGCCTTTGCCGGACAGCCAAAGGTACTGCACGCTCAATGACTGCCGGATCGACAAAAGGCGCTGCCGGACAGCCAAAGGTACTGCACGTCCAGTGACTGCCGGATCGACAAAAGGCGTTGCCGGACAGCCAAAGGTACTGTAGGCCCAATGACTGCCTAATCGACGAAAAGCGGTGCCGGACAACCAGTCCCCACAGCGCTTTCATCGATCTGACAGTCACTGGGCTGTGCTGTAGGCCCAATGACTGCCAGATCGACGAAAGGCGTTGCCGGACAGCCAAACGTACTGTAGGCCCAATGACTGGCGGATCGACGAAAGGTGTTGCCGGACAGCCAAAGGTACTGTAGGCCCAATGACTGCCGGATCAGCGAAAGGCGGTGCCAGACAACCAGTCCACACAGCGCTTTCATCGATCTGACAGTCACTGGGCTGTGCTGTAGGCCCAATGACTGCTGGATCGACGAAAGGCGTTGCCGGACAGCCAAAGGTACTGTAGGCCCAATGACTGCCGGATTGGCGAAAGGCGTTGCCGGACAGCCAAAGGTACTGCACGCCCAATGACTGCCGGATCGACGAAAGGCGTTGCCGGACAGCCAAAGGTACTGCACGCCCAATGACTGCCGGATCGACGAAAGGCGTTGCCGGACAGCCAAAGGTACTGTAGGCCCAATGACTGTCGGATTGATGAAAGGCGTTGCCAGACAGCCAAAGGTACTGTAGGCCCAATGACTGCCGGATCGACAAAAGGCGGTGCCGGACAAACAGTCCCCACAGCGCTTTCGTCAATCCGACAGTCATTGGGCTGTGCTGTAGGCCCAATGACTGCTGGATCGACGAAAGGTGTTGCCGGACAGCCAAAGGTACTGTAGGCCCAATGACTGCTGGATCGGCGAAAGGCGTTGCCGGACAGCCAAAAGTACTGCACGCCCAATGACTGCCGGATCGACGAAAGGCGTTGCCAGACAGCCAAAGGTACTGTAGGCCCAATGACTGCCGGATTGACGAAAGGCGTTGCCGGACAGCCAAAGGTACTGTAGGCCCAATGACTGCCGGATTGACGAAAGGCGGTGCCGGACAACCAGTCCCCACAGCCCTTTTATCGATCCGACAGTCATTGGGCTGTGCTGTAGGCCCAATGACTACCAGATTGTGAAAGGCGTTGCCGGACAGCCAAAGGTACTGTAGGCCCAATGACTGCCGGATCGACGAAAGGTGTTGCCGGACAACCAAAGGTACTGTGGGCCCAATGACTGCCGGATCAACGAAAGGCGTTGCAGGACAACCAAAGGTACTGTAGGCCCAATAACTGTCGGATCGACGAAGGGCGGTGCCGGACAACCAGTACCCACATCGCTTTCGTCGATCCGACAGGCATAGGGCTGGGCTGTAGGCCCAATGACTGCCGGATCGATGAAAGGTGTTACCGGACAGCCAAAGGTACTCTAAGCCCATTGACTGCCGGATCGACAAAAGGCAGTGCTGGACAACCATTACCCACAGCGCTTTCGTCGATCCGACAGTCATTGGGCTGTGCTGTAGGCCCAATGACTGCTGGATCGACGAAAGGCGTTGGCGGACAGCCAAAGGTACTGTAGGCCAAATGACTGCCGGATCGGCGAAAGGCATTGCCGGACAGCCAAAGGTACTGCACGCCCAATGACTGCCGGATCGACGAAAGGCGTTGCCGGACAGCCAAAGGTACTGCAGGCCTAATGACTGCCGGATCGATGAAAGGCGTTGCAGGACAGCCAAAGGTACTGTAGGCCCAATGACTGCCTAATCGACGAAAAGCGGTGCCGGGCAACCAGTCCCCACAGCGCTTTCATCGATCTGACAGTCACTGGGCTGTGCTGTAGGCCCAATGACTGCCAGATCGATGAAAGGAGTTGCAGGACAGCCAAAGGTACTGTAGGACCAATGACTGCCGGATCGATGAAAGGCAGTGCCGGACAACCAGTCCCCACAGCCCTTTCATCGATCTGACAGTCATTGGGCTGTGCTGTAGGCCCAATGACTGCTGGATCGACGAAAGGCGTTGCCGGACAGCCAAAGGTACTGTAGGCCCAGTGACTGCCGGATCGACGAAAGGCGTTGCCGGACAGCCAAAGGTACTGTAGGCCCAATGACTGCCGGATCGACAAAAGGCGTTGCCGGACAACCAAAGGTACTGTAGGCCCAATGACTGCCGGATCGACGAAAGGCGGTGCCAGACAAACAGTCCCCACAGCCCTTTCATCGATCCGACAGTCATTGGGCTGTGCTGTAGGCCCAATGACTGCTGGATCGACAAAAGATGTTGCCGGACGACCAAAGGTACTGTCGGCCCAATGACTGCCGGATCGACGAAAGGCACTGCCGGACAGCCAAAGGTACTGTAGGTCCAATGACTGCCGGATCGACGAATGGCGTTGCCGGACAGCCAAAGGTACTGTAGGCCCAATGACTGCCGGATCGACAAAAGGCGGTGCCGGACAACCAGTCCCCACAGCCCTTTTATCGATCCGACAGTCACTGGGCTGTACTGTAGGCCCAATGACTGCTGGATCGACGAAAGGCGTTGCCGGACGGCCTAAGGTACTGTAGGCCCAATGGCTGCCGGATCGACGAAAGGCGTTGCCGGACAGCCAATGGTACTGCAGGCCCAATGACTGCCGGATCGACGAAAGGCGTTGCAGGACAGCCAAAGGTACTGTAGGCCCAATGACTGCCG
The DNA here is from genome assembly GCA_033000465.1 of Sciaenops ocellatus. Lineage (NCBI taxonomy): Eukaryota > Metazoa > Chordata > Actinopteri > Sciaenidae > Sciaenops > Sciaenops ocellatus. Next base: position 3,435,198 of record CP136872.1, on the reverse strand, counting down.
GATCGACGAAAGGCAGTGCCGGACAACCAGTCCCCACAGCCCTTTTATCGATCTGACAGTCACTGGGCTGTGCTGTAGGCCCAATGACTGCTGGATCGACGAAAGGCGTTGCCAGACGGCCTAAGATACTGTAGGCCCAATGGCTGCCGGATCGACGAAAGGCGTTGCCGGACAGCCAATGGTACTGCAGGCCCAATGACTGCCGGATCGACGAAAGGCGTTGCAGGACAGCCAAAGGTACTGTAGGCACAATGACTGCCGGATCGACGAAAGGCAGTGCCGGACAACCATTCCCCACAGCCCTTTCATCGATCCGGCAGTCATTGGGCTGTGCTGTAGGCCCAATGACTGCTGGATCGACGAAAGGCGTTGCCGGACAGCCAAAGGTACTGTAGGCCCAGTGACTGCCGGATTGACGAAAGGCGTTGCCGGACAGCCAAAGGTACTGTAGGCCCAATGACTGCCGGATCGACGAAAGGCGTTGCCGGACAACCAAAGGTACTGTAGGCCCAATGACTGCCGGATCGACGAAAGGCGGTGCCGGACAACCAGTCCCCACAGCGCTTTCATCGATCTGACAGTCACTGGGCTGTGCTGTAGGCCCAATGACTGCCAGACCGACGAAAGGCGTTGCCGGACAGCCAAAGGTACTGTAGCCCCAATGACTGCCGGAACGACAAAAGGCGGTGCCGGACAACCAGTCCCCACAGCGCTTGCGTCGATCAGACAGTCATTGGGCTGTGCTGTAGGCCCAATGACTGCCGGATTGACGAAAGGCAGTGCCAGACAACCAAAGGTACTGTAGGCCCAATGACTGCCGGATCGACGAAAGGCGGTGCCGGACAGCCAAAGGTACTGTAGGCCCAATGACTGCCGGAACGACGAATGCACTGCGGGGACAGGTGCTGTCAAACCGACAGAGTGACTGTGTGGACAGGTGCTGTTGAAGGGAATGCGGGGCTTCCAGACAGCCAAGGGACTGTGGGCCCAATATCTCCTGAATTCACCAAAAGTTAGCATTGGAGAAAGACTCATTAACATAATTTAACACAAAATGTCAGGAAAATATCAAAAAAACTCTTAATGCACATTATCAACTGAGGGTGTTTCATGCTGAATTTTAGTGTCGATGTGTTGTATTATAAAACCCCACTGTATGATCACGTAGTGTGAAAGACAATGTTTTTCAAAGATTTCAGACAGGTTAAATGTAAACTCAAGCTGAGCTGTCATATCATGGCAGCACTACAGCGATGCATGAGCACCTCAAACGAAAGCTTTTAAATAACCTGACTTTATTTGTTGCCAGACTAACAACTTACTAACCCTTAATGGTTGTATGGAGCATGCTTAAAAAAGCATATAAATGAGCTTTTCTATACAGGCGCTGACAGGTATGACGGGTTGAATGACAGCCGCCTGCCATTCACTAAAGTGAGCAGAATAACGGTATGCACCATCAACAATTACATCATGGCATCAAAATAATAATAGATATTAGCTTTCGCTGATTTTTAAAAAAACGTTTTTATGTGCACTAGGAACCTCGATATACACCAGCATTGACCATAGCTGTGATATTTAACAAATTAAAGATTTAAATCATAAATAATACACATATAATAATGTCTTGGCAATAAACCAGCGCCTCTTAAATGATTTGTCTTTTTCTGGCTTTGTGTTTCTTTTTGTAGCTTTGTTTACAAACTCTCTCTCCACCTCTCTACAGTAAGATTTTGAGTGAAATTCAGTTGACAAAAGACTAAAGACTAAACACAAATTATTTATATAATGATATCAATATCCTGTGATAATCCTTGAGTGAAAATATATCAGCCTTAATGTGCACAGAACTCCGTGCGCCATTACGCACAATAAATGCACTGGGTACGTTGACTAAATCATGCTAAATCATGGATAAATTTTAAATTAAATCACAACATGTTTGCGCCTAAATGTTCCATGGTCTCCAATGGCAGAGAAAAATCTTTTGCATTATTTGAAAATGGAACGGTCGCCATCTTTGCCCCTACATTTTTACTGATAAATTTGTAAAAATTGATACCCTCAAATAAAATTAAAAGTATGTTTACATTACTACACAACTGTTGACACATTTTTCACCTGTTCCGAGACATTCACTCGTTTTTACCAGCTAATAATTATTTTAAATCGAGAAAACGTGGAGTGTCACCAAAAACTCTTTTCCTAACAGGCCAGTTCAAATTCTGTTGATTTTCTATTTTTCTATTCAACAATTTACATGAATTAAATATTATCTTTGTCCTGAAACTCTTAAATTAGTTTCAGGAAGATGATTTCATAAATTTGGCACAAAATTAAAAGATGTCTTACTTGTAAAATTAAAGATCGACCGCCGGACTCTGCTCAGCAAAATTAAAGATTTAAATCATAAATAATACACATCTAATAATGTCTTGGCAATAAACCAGCGCCTCTTAAATGATTTGTCTTTTTCTCGCTTTGTGTTTCTTTTTGTAGCTTTGGTTACAAACTCTCTCTCCACCACTCTACAGTAAGATTTTGAGTTAAATTTATTTGCCTAAAGACTAAACACTAATTATTTATATAATGATATCAATATCCTGTGATAATCTTTAAGTGAAAATCTAATATCAGCCTTAATGTGCACAGAACTCCGTGCGCCATTATGCACGCTAAATCGTGGGTACATTGACTAAATCATGCGCAATTAATAACGTTGCTTCTCCGACATAACCTCAAAATAATCTGTGCTTATTGACAAATGACAGTGAGATGAAAGTATAGACAAACAACAGTCAGAACAATATTGATCTGTCTGCTGCATTTTCAGCACAGTTAATTTACAGATGTGAAACTTTTAACGTTTGAATGTGCTCTGATTGTACCTGTATGTTTCTATGTGACCATTAAATTCAGCTTCAATTAAATTAAATGGATACATTTCAAATTAAATCACAACATGTTTGCTCTTAAACGTTCCATGGTCTCCATGGTGGAGAAAAATATATTTTTGGCATTATTTGAAAATGGAACAGTCGCAATCTTTTCCCCTAAATTTCCATCCATAAATTTGTAAAAACTGATGTCCTCAAATAAAATTAAAAGTATGTTTGCATTACAACACAATTGTTGACACATTTTTCCCCTGTTCCGGGACATTCAGTCATTTTTTCCAGCTAATAATTATTTTAAATCGAGAAAACGTGTCACCAAAAACTGTTTTCCTAACAGGCCAGTTCAAATTCTGTTGATTTTCTATTTTTCTATTCAACAATTTACATGAAATAAATATTATTTTTGTCCTGAAACTCTTAAATTAGTTTTAGGAGGATGATTTAATAAATTTGGCAGAAAAATTAGAGTAAGAGTAAGATGTCTTACTTGTAAAATTAAAGATCCACCGCCTGACTCTGCTCAGCAGGGGCTCCGAAACAGGGGCTGTGTTAGAGGCCAATTTCCAGCAGGTAGGCAGCAGCTTTTTCTCTCTCAGGGTTTTTATTCAGCTCACAATCCAACAGTTTAGTTTGCAGAAGAAGTTTTCCAGTCCACTTCAACTTTCCGACAGAGACCTTTCTCCACAGCCTAACTCATGTCGAGTCCAAGTTCAAATGAGCAGTTCGACAGCTCCGCGGCTCTGACGTTACCTCGGCCCCGCCCCTTCTGTCTCCATGACTACTGATGCACGCGCATGCCTAGTTTGCAATCAGCTGTGTTAACGTTTTTATGTGCACCAAGGGTCTCGATACATACCGGTGTTGGCCAAAACTGTGATATTTAACAAAAGAAAGATTTAGATTATACTGATAATACACATCTAATATTGTCTTGTCAATAATCCAGCTCATCTTAAATGGTTTCTGTTTCTTTACTTTCTCGCTCTTTGTGGTTCTTTTTTTAGCTTTGGTTACAAATATATATATTCTTTAACATCAGGAGATCCTGTCCTGCAGTGATTTCAGTGTGAGTGATCCAGTGAGAAAATCCAAAGTCCCCGTTCTGATGATGATGGTGTGAAGAAGCAGTCTGATGTAGTCAGATCAGGTATCTCTTCTAAAGTTCTTGTAACTCTAATATTCTCTCTGTTTTCCTAGACAGTGTTTCCATGTTGAGCTGGTAACAAAAAGTGGAAAACACACTATGAAGGTAACTTAAGGTAAATCATTTAATATATTGGTAGGCTGTTGGATAAAGCTGATTTTCTGTAGACACAGTTTTTAGCCAGTCTGAATTATACAAAGTACACCAAAAATATGGCCTTTTTGGTTTGGTTTAAGAAAACATTGAAACACCTGCTTAACTTTGTTCAGCCATATCTGGGTAACCAACAGCCCTGCTGTAATAATGCACAAGTGTAAAAAACCTTGAATATATATATATATATATATATATATATATATATATATATATATATATATATATATATAGATATATATATATAAGCAGGTGTTTGACTTTTCAGGTGGACATAACAGAACACATCACAGGAGAGAAAGGGGATAAGGTATGACATGACAGAGAGCATCACACAGGAAATGTGTATTTTTAAGAAACACGTTTTAATTCACTGACACTTTACTGGTGTTTGTGTTTAAAGGGCTGCAGTGGACCCAGAGAGCCCAAGGTACAGTGTAACAAACACACACACACACACACTCACACACAGACAAACAGACAAATTATCTATCTGTGTCACCAATGATAAGTCACTTCTGAGCAATAAAGTCCTCAAGAGTTAGAGCTCTCACAACAACGCTTCATATGCTGTGATCTGATGTCTCCACAGGGAGGGAAGGGATGAACGCACAGCGACATTAAAGCCCCCCAGAAAATGGCCAAATGAAAAGTTGACTTTGAAAACAGGGACTTTCAAAGCAAGTGGGAGGCTACTGACAAGGCACACAGGCTTACCGACATAGGAGATAAACGTTTGTGCATTGTTTGTGCAGCTAATGTGTCCGTACTATGACGGCCCCCTACCCGGCCCGTGACGTAGTCCCAGTCTCAATTATGGCCCACTGAGTGATTGGAGTTTGACACCCCTGGATAAATTAATTGACTTCATCCACCCAATTAAAACCACAATGTCATATATATTTCACATGATTTGCATTAGCTTTGACATTGGACTTGATTTTGAGGTTGTTGAGGTTAGTGGAGTCCATTTCTGTAGCTAGTTTTGCACACTGTAAACACTGTTGGTTTTATAATGTATAATCAGACGTCATCAACATATAACTTGATTTTCAGTAACTGACACCAGAATTCCAGAGAATTTCAAAGAAGCATATAAGGTTATGGATATTCACACCATCTATTTTTGTAGTTAAAATTATATGTGTGTATATGTATAAATGTATATTTGTGTTCTGGTACTTGCATTTATGTGAGGACCAATATGAACTTTTAAATTGATGTGAAGAATTCTTTAGAAAGTGTAGACATTTTGCTCATTTGTGAAATTTTCAAAGACTCTGAAGGTTAATATTTGGTTTTAGAGTCAAAGTTTGAAGGTGTGGTTCAGGTGAGGGAAAGATTCTCGTTTGAAATGTGTGTGTGTCCTCAGTGAAGTGTATCAGTCTCTGCAGTAGCTTCCAGCTGCAGCAGTCAGTTCAGTTTCTGTTCAGTCTGACTGAGGGAGGTTTTTGTAGATGCTGACTGTTGGTATAGACGTTACTCATACAGTAGTAAACTGCTGCATCTTCATTCTGAATTCCACGGATGGTCAGAGTGAAGTCAGAGTTTGATCCACTGCCTGTAAAATGATCTGGAATTCCTGATGGTCGAGTACTAGTGTAGTAAATGAGCATTTTAGGAGTTTCTTCATCTCTCTGTTGGTACCAGGATAAATAATGATTTGGTCTAGAATAATAAACATTCTGACTGGTCCTACAGTTGATGGTGACAGAGCCTCCCACAGCAGAGCTCACTGCTCCAGGCTGAGTCACTGTGACCTGGCCTCTGGACTCTGAGGACACAGAGACAAAAACATAAAGCAGCGTCATGGTTTTGTGGGCTTCATTTCAGAGGGACGGATGTTCATAGAGGAGAGGAGTTTGATTCTCTGGACTTTACCTGTGAAGCAGCAGCAGAGGAGAGTCCAGATGAGGACGGAGATCAAAGTCATGTTTTTGATGAGGAGGATTTCTGTGGCTTCTGTTGTCATGAAGGACAGCTGTCAGTCATCCAGTGTTCAACTCTCAGGACTATAAACTCTCCCAGAGCACTGGAGCATGGTGCTGCTGATGTTGACGCTGAGGAGAAACCAGAGTTCTCAGTCCTGACCTGACTCACTCGGTCTCCTTCTCACTCAGCAACACACTCTTTCTCTTTCTGTCATCTCCTTAATTTAGCATGATTCAACTTTAGATACATTGACATTTTAAAAACAATAAATGTATTTTCTTCAGATGAAATGTTTTTCATGATTGTTTTCATATGTTGTGCTTTATTCCTTATTGCATAACTAACTTATCCACTAACTTGTTGAGTCTCACCAGACAGGGACTATCTTTACCAGTGGTATCCTGAAGTAGGTAGCAATGAGCTGTGAATGAGGGATGAAAGGAGGCCATTTTTACTAAACCATATCAAAATGACATTTACATACAATACTGATTAATATGTTAGGATTAGAAACAAAATGTAGAGTATCGTCAGCGTTAGATGATATCACACAGTTCTTCTGTGTGAAATTTTAAAAGATTTTCTTAATATCGTGTTCCACATTTGTTAAAGAACACCAAAAGAACATCACAAATGAGTTAATATTTACTTGAAAAATACTACTATACTACTATAAAGATACTATTACTTTTAAATAATATATTATCAAATCTTACAGGGCATTATCCTATTCATGTATAAAATTAGTTATTATATTTTTTCCCTGTTTATTTATTTATTTTTTTTAACAAAACATGGAAAGTCAAACATGTGTCCTATGATCCTGCCCCACGTCTGAGACAGGAATAGTCTGACCTTAGAGTTTCAAGTCCCTGTTGCAATGTTTTCAAGTTGAATTCAAGGTAACTCCAATGTTTTTGACCTGGTCTTTGTTGGTACATCTTCAGTCATTGGCCTTTTGATATTGATTTTTTTTTAACATGTAGTTTTTAAACATCAGGGAAAGTACCTGTGAATAAAGAGTGGTTCACAATGTTTAATAATTGCTCTGAAAGGCAAAAACATTGTGCGACCTTGTTCGATTTATATTAATTCTAACTGTTGTAATCTCATCTCTAATATAGACTGAAAATGTATTACACATAACTAACTTACATTACACATAATAACTGAGAAAAAGACACTGGGGAGTCACATGTAGACATTTCAGAGTGTTAAAGGTTGTGGAAAGGACTCAGGAATGTTTTGGTTCAGGTGTGTGTGTGTGTGTGTGTGTGGCCCCTTGTGGATGCATTGTGGCCTACATGCCCCACATACAACCAAAAGCAGCTGTTATCATCATATTTGCATAACCAAAAGATAAAATGATGGAATGGTTGTATTTGTAACAAACCGGATGAAATCAAAAGAGCATGTTTATACAACACTGCTGAAGAGAGAGGCTTGAAACTTTTTTCATTTAAAATAATGAAACCACTAAAAGCATCTATCATAGAAAAATTATATCATAATCAACACTATCAAAAAGCTTCCAGTCTGTATTTGAGAGAGGAATATATGCAGTTAAAAGTTTAACGACTTATTTCTGTCTATGTGAATTTTCATTGAAGACACTCGTAAAGTGGTTGCATGACTATTATCATCCCAAAGACAAACATGATAACATGTTCCAACAAATAGTATGGCTTAATAGTAATGTGATGATAGATAATAATTTGGATTGAAAGAAAAAAATACAAATTAAAAACATTTTAATTTCATTAAAAGTCTGTAGTCCAGTATGTACACCTCTGGAATATAACCAAATCATTGCATCATATCTAACAGCTGGAAAAATGCCATATGAAAAAAATACATTTTATATATATATACTTTTTTAAAAATAATTTTACTATATTAAAACAATTATAACTATTTATATTATTAGTTATAATATATTCTTTATATTATTATCGTGTGTGTATTGTATTATTTACAAGTATGCTTAGGTATGAGTTATGATATTTGTCTTGTATGACAGATTCATTTTGATTGACATGTTGGTTTGAGTTAATTTAAATGTATGTATTGTCTAAATTAAATAGCTAAATAACTAATTTTGTGAGAAGTATGTTTCTTCTTCTTCTTTCTTCTGTCTGTGTCAGTGACAGTAGTTGTTCAGTGGCAGTGATGGAGGGAAGGGAGAAGGTGAAATGGGTTTAGATGGATGGAAATGATATACTCAGCAAAACGGCACCTTGATTAGAGGTAACGTGTATGTTGGAAAAAATGTATACATTTTGTGCACCCTCTGCTGGTGACTTAAAGAAATACCACTGTCTCACACAGACACAGAGTTTTGTTCTACTGTAAATGCAGCTTCATTGCCCTCATACATTTTATTTATTTATCGATCATGAGGAAACCATTCAGTTAGCTAAACTTCAAGCATGCCTTAAGGATATAAAAAAAATTGGATGAGTTCTTGTAATTAGACCCACACTGGAGTCCAGCTCCAAAGTAAAGAATCTTGGAGTTGTTTTTGTTTTTTCAGACGCATCTTGTCTCAAGCGGATGCAGAAAAACTAGTCCATGCATTTGTTACTTCTAGGCTGGACTATTGTAACTCTTTGTTATCAGGCTGCTCCAGTAAGTCTCTTAGGGCTTTGCAGCTAATTCAGAATGCTGCTGCACGTGTTCTGACAGGAACCAAGATCAGAGATCATATTTCTCCCATTTTGGCTTCTTTGCATTGGCTACCTGTTAAATCTAGAATAGAATTTAAAATTCTTCTCCTTACATACTCTTCATGGTCAGGCACCATCATATCTAAAAGAGCTCATAGTACCTTACTACCCCTCTAGAACACTGCGCTCTCAGAATGCTCGGTTCCTTGTGGTTCCTATAGTTTCCAAAAGTAGACTGGGAGCCAGAGCCTTCAGCTATCAAGCTCCTCTTCTGTGGAACTGTGAGGATGTGCTAACTCACTCACTGTTTGCTGTTTACAATGTGGTTTGTCACCTGTTTCCAGTCCTTTGTGCTTCTGGGGATGGGCTTAAAGAGGGAGCACGCCTCTATGGGTACCCTTTTATAGGAGACTAGAAGGAGGTGGCTATTGCTTTGATTGGATGATGGAATGGGTGGAAATATTTCAGTTAATTAAGTTGGATTGTTCATGTTGTGCATTTCAGTGATTAAATTTGAATGTACTGTATGTTTTTGTTTATATTGCAAAATTAAATATGTATTTGTTAGGACCAACAAATCAAGGAAATTATGGTTTATATTGTTAATCATGTCCGTCCTCCCTTTCACAGATCTACTCTGATAGGCTGGTTTGAACTGGAGAAAAGGCCTATCAGTGTATATATATGTTGAGAATGGTTTTTAGTTTGGTCAGTTTTGTTGGTATGCAATGGGAAAAGCAGCACCCCATTTTGCTTTGTTAAACGACTACCTTTGTTTGATGAGAGAATAAAAGTCAACCTGTTTTTCTGCACACCTCCTGGCCAGCGTGATGTTTTTGTGATCCTGCATCTCTCTTTACTACAGGAATAAACTCCCATTTTGTGTTCTGAAGGCAGACACAGTCAACACTTTTAAGAGTAGACTTAAGACTTTCCTTTTTGATGGAGCTTATAGTTAGGGCTGGCTCAGGTCATCCCTTAGTTATGCTGCTATAGGACTAGACTGCTGGGGGACTTCCATTGATGCACAAGCATGGGAGAGCGCAGTTACACTGTGAACAATTAGACGAGATGAAATGAGTTCAAGGCGTGGTCTTTGTTCCTGAACCTAGTCATAAAACTTAATTTATGTGGAGATACTTGATACTTGAGTTCAGGAGTAAGGGGATAGGGATATAAATATAAAGACAAGCCATTGTCTAGTGCCATTTTAGTTAGTTAGGTATTTAGGGAGATAGAGAGTATAGAGCAAACAAGTACAGAGTGGCCGGCTGTGGCCTTGAGCTTGACATATGTAAGCTGTGATACTGATGATGGTGTGTTGGGTGTTGCGTCAGGTGTGCTGACATTTCTCTTCGTAGCTTCCTCTGTCAACACCCTCTTCAAATGTCTTTATATCCATAGAGGCTGCTGAGCCCAGTTACATAATCTGCTTGTTCAGCTCCGGTTCTGGCATGTCACCACCTCCACTCCATATAAGTATTCCCTTGCACTGCTGGTCCAAAACACCTATGGTACAGACAATAAGCTCACAGGCACACAGGCAGCCCGGCTAACAAACTGAGCTAACAGCAGCTATGGTTGGCAGCAGTTTACTTCACTGTCCATCAGGAAACTTTGTAAATCACAGAGAGTTGAGGCGGAGCAGCCGGAGGACATCAGAGGGAAAACCAGAAAACATTTTCTCCATAAAATATGATCCAGTTTCACCAAAATCAGTCAAATAGTTGGTGGTGTGTGACTTAGTGCTGTAAAGCGTTACGTACTTCTCCTGACCCGGAGCCCAAAGTTACATAGTGTGAGAACAGACGTACGAATGACAGAGACACCATTCACCTGATTACAAGTCAGTGTAACATCAACATGATTTAAAATCTGTCCGTTTATGGTAGAATAGTTACACAGTGGTGCTTTAACACCAATAATAATGGGAGACAGAGAGAGTTTGAGCAGAACCCGCTACCCTATCAGGATAGTCAAGTCAAGGGTGTCACTGAGTAGATTCATGCACAAAGTGAAACCAAAAGTATCAAGATGTGATAGATAAGCTTTACTTTAAAGACTGAAAGTCTCCAAGTGAATATTGAAATCACCACTAATTCAAATCTCATCAGAATCAGTAACAAGCTGTAAAATAAAGCCAGGTTGATAAGAACAGAGTTTGTGGGCTCAAAAATCAAAACATTGATCTAAAGAGGATAAAACTCTTCAAAGCACTGAGGGAAACTGCAGAGCTGGTGACAAATTTCTGTGTGTTTGTAGCTATGACTAGCACCTTACACATACACATAGGTCCAAATGTCCATTTGCATGTTTCCATCAGTCTGTGAGGGTGAGCTCCATGTCAACAACCTGTATGCAAAACCAGCCAGCCAAAACATTAACACAGTCAAATGACCCTTGCAACATGGTTTCCCCTAACAACTACTTTATCGTAGTCCAAAATAGAATTCATTCCAAGACCTCCATCGTGATATATATAAGTACTTCGTCTGCATTGGATACAAAAATAAACACACACAGTGTGTACGTCTAGTGGTACAAACATGTCAAGTTGTCTTCTGTTGTTCCAGTTTAGTATGATGTGCCTTAAGCAATCCTTGTTGGAAAGGTCGTCGTGCCATCATCACCACAGTCTCTGTTCAAAGATGGTCTTTGGTGTTGGATGTGAATGTCCTTCATGATCTTTCTCAGGTCATCCACTGACTGCAGCTGCTGACCTTTGACCCCTTCCCTGTGCTGTGACAGTTTTTGCTCTGGTGTTCACAGACAGCTCGCCTCATGGTCAGGGTTAGGGTGGGTGCCCCGTCATAAAGCTTGCACATGCTCCTGCACATATGGAAACACCTTATGTTCTCTGCTGGTTCAGCCCAAAGATATCCAATTCATTGTGATATTTAAGTCAACAATAAAGTAACTGGGTGTGTCTGAAAACAGAATAAATGTAGTTTATGCATCTTGTAGATCAAGCTGGATTGTTGGCCGTTGTTCCCCTCAGAGATGCATGCACACAATTCCTCAGTTTTGTTTTGCTTTGAGAAGGTCATGATGTTTTGTAGTTAGCAAAAGCTTTATTGTTCCCAGTGAATGGAATTTAAGCAGAAAGTTGAAACATTGCCCAGCAACGGCACTCGTTAATTCTGGTTTGTATCAGCGAGTAACTATGATAGTTCCATGTAATCATACAGAGATTTAAACTCCATATGATGTCATCATATCATGATATGGTCTACGTGCCATGCTGACTGTCTTTCTCTGTAAGACTGTAAGGAGTCAGTGAACAGTAGGAGAAAGATCAACATGTTACGTTCATCATTACTAAATGGGTGAAAATGAACGAATTAGTACTGATACAAGTAGGGGTGCTGTATTTGGTAGTAGAAATGTTCTTGCTAATGTCACTGTCTATAGATGGATAACAGTTGAGCAGATTACTAAGAAAATTACTGGTTGATAAATTTGATAATTTACTGTCTCAATCAGATTGATTACATTGTCTCCGTGATGGGAAAGAGCATAACTATTTGTAAGAAATCCTTCTTTTATGAACGACATAGTTCAGTCACTGTTCTGTCTTATCTGGAGTACTGCCCAGTCATCTGGTCAAGTGCTGCTGAAAAACACCTAAAAACCTTCAAACTGCACAGAACAGAACAGCCACATAACTTCTTCATGATTCTTTCCATGCTGATGTGTTTGAGGTTCATAAGCGATTACCTTAGCTAACGGTGAAGGTTAAAGTCTAGTCATTAGTTATTCATGCAGACTGTTATCTGGAATAATACACCACACTCCTTTTGTGAAAAACTCGCGTTCTTTATGGAGCTGGAATCTGCTCCATGTCAACATCTGACAGATCAAAATCAGATTTTCTTTCTAAAGTCACTAAAACAAAAATGTAATAAAGGTCCAATGTGTACAATTTAGTGGAACCTAGCAGTGAAGATGCAGAATGCAACAAAATGAATGTAAGCAAAAAAACAAAAAACAAAACAAAACAAACAAAAAAAAGCAAAAGGCCATATCTAGATCAGTGTTTAGTTTGTCTGTTCTGGGCTACTGTAGAAACAGGCAGTTCAACATGGCTGACTCTATGGAAGAGGGCCTGCTCTCACTGTAGATATAAAGGGTTAATTTTAAGGCAATAAAGACATGATTCTTAATTTCAGGCAATTTTACACATTCTTGTAGACATACTAATGAATATTATCTTCCATTCCTGCCAATAGATATTCCTAAATCTTACACACTGGACCTTTAATCTCACTGATATGTTATTTGGGGTCTTTTCACTGTGTTTATGTTGTGTGTTGGTGACTTTTTGTTTGTGTTTCTGTTCCAGGTTACTGTTACATATACTTCGCTTATATTACAGCTTCTTGTCTTATTAATATTGATGTGGTTTTAAATTGTTGTCTTATTATTGTTGTGTAGACACCAGGAAGACTAGCGACCACTTTTGTGGAAGCTAACGGGAACAAATAAAAAATAAAGAGATCACTCCCATCTGACCCTCTTTAGACAGAGACAGGGGTTACCATCTCGCCAGTATACAAGCATCACATGACTAAAAAGACCACAATAAGATCCTGTGATGACACCTATGTCATTTGCTGAATGAAAATTGTGAGACACAGTTGAAAGCTGTGAATCAGTAAGTGGACCTTTGAGTTTATCAGTTTATCAGTCTGACTTTGGGAAAACTTACCGCTACACAGAGGTAGCCTACATCTTAATATGTTTCTATAGCTTAATGTTGGTGAACTGATTATCATGACATGATTCATTCCGCTTCTACACACCATAAGCATATCCTAGACGTCAGAGTATAAAGTCTTCCCGCTATGGTCCTCCCAGGTAACACACGGCCTGGGTCTGTGGGCTATCCTGGTGACGTCCAGTTCAGGTTTACTGTAGTACCACTTATTGAGCAGCTGGTCCACCTGCTCCTGCTTTGCTATCCCATGAAGTCTCTCTTCTTCATCCTCCCAGTCCGCTCTGGAGCTTGCCACGAATGGCGGGTGGGGAAGACGGAGCACAGTGTCCTCCCTTATGTCCTCAAAGAACTGCACCACACATTTCCGGGCGAAATCACGAGCATGCAGGACACAGGTTTCGTCAAAGAGCTTCTGCTCCACGTCAAGGTAGTTGCTCCAGTAGCGCGTCTGCAGGAAGGTGGCGTGGTCGTCGAAACAGGGCTTGATGAGGCGTCCCATAGCTCCCAGTACAATGAGGAAGAGGAGGATGGACCAGCCAACTGCCTAGACAGGGCGGGAAAAATTAGCCACACAAAGCCAACAAAAGCGATCAATCGTTTGGTGCAGTGACTGTGACAAGCCCACAGCCGTCACCAATTGTTCATGATACTCACATGTGCAGGGTGTGTGACCAGTGGAGTAGTATGGAAACAATTCTCTCACAAATGAGGAACACTGGTCTCAGCGTAGTTTCAAATGCTAACAGCATTGTCATTTAAAGTCAAGTTAAGGATAGGTACTGTGTGTGTTTGTGTGCGTTTCCTCATACTTTTATCCTTTTGAGAACAATGTTGAGATTGAACACCTTCCTCAAGGATTACAGGACAATTCTGATTTATTTCAACGTGTGTGTGTGTGTGTGCTGATGCTGTAACAGCTTACTTGCGAATAGCAGCGAACGTAACGAGAGACTGCTTTGCGGAAAGAGCTGTTCCTGAAGATACTGTCCTCCTTGCAGGGCACTTTGGCCATGATTTTGATCACATCCAGACCTGTATTGTTGGGAAGATCTGAGAAAAAACACGATGTATCAAACAGACTAAAAATGTGTCATATGTAACAGTATGGAGTGTAGTACTGTGTTTGCAGATACCTGAGAAGAGCGCAGGGTCTACGCTAACACTGAAGGCACATATGAAGATCTTTCCATCCAGTAAAGTGACCAGGATCCACACCATCGGGGCCAGCAGGGCCCTCTGGAGCATGGCTGAGAACAAGTACCTGCAGGAAGACGAGACCAGTTTTTAATCCTCACATTTTCTCTAGTTTCACCCTCAAATATCACTTTTAATATCACTAATATCACTTTTAGCATGTCACAGTCTCGTGCTATAAAGAAAACAGAGGGAAACACTATAGCATAGTGTCAGCACCATCCAGAGAAAAATGACATGTCACAAATACATTTGAGTAAATTTGCTGAATTTGGGTTATCTACAGCGCAGATATGTCTGTGACATATCCACCTAGTACTTCTGTGCCATATATATAATATATACAAGGCACAGAAGTACTAGGTATATAATATAATATATAAGAAAACGAGTATGCACACTTATGCAAAACATGTAAATAGTCAGTTTTGCTGTGCAACAGAGACTTGATTTTATTTTTGTTCGTCACAGCTTTGAAGACAAAGTACACTTCCAAATATGCGTGTGAGAAAATGAATAAAATCTTGAGATTTGGGACCTGATGACTGTTGAGGATGTTGTGACTTCAGTGCACACATATTCAAATACCCCGGACTGTGCTGCAGACATGATACCAACTTCTTGCTTGTACCATACACTATTAAATTTATACAGATACTAACATATTAAAGTTTTTAGGTAATAAGCAGTAATAGGGAAAATATGTCCAGGAGTACTTTATTATCATTGTACTAATATTTTTTATTTACTATTCAGTCAAATCCAACAGTAAGAAGTGTCTGTGATTATGTCACATGAAAGTTAGATCATATTATGTTCAACTTTTCTGCTCCATATGCTTCCATGAAAAAGCCTTAAACAATCGAAGAAGGAAATCTTTGACTCACTTAACCACAGCAGGGTTTTTGGATCTGTTCCCAATGGGTCTCATCCACTCGTCCATCATGACACCTGTGTGCCGGTTAACCAGGACCCCCAGAAAGAACAGAATGATTGGCGGGACTATCATCACTCCCAGAGAGTACAGTTTGTTGTACTGAGGAAGGCACGGGCAGTTAAAGTCAAAGCTTGTGTAGAGTTTGACACTGACCAAAGCCAAGATAATACAGATTCCATTAGAGATGGACTCAGAGTTGGACTGGAAGTACTGCAGGACTAACTTCAGGCGCTCCATGTCTTAAATATACTGCAGGTAATGTTCAGAGTGGAAGTAGAAACAGCGAGGTGATCCAACTGCTGCAGATTTTTAATTCGAGGAAACAAAAAAAAATTAAATTAAGATATGCTTTTAAGAAAATCTGTACATGAAGTCAGATTATTTAACTTTAACCACAGACAGTTACCTTACCTCACAATATGAACCAATCCTTTCTGATGTTTTTGTCTCAGTAAACAACCTGAGCTTTGGTGGGAAGATATCAGGTACAGAGTGAGTCCTGCAGTGATCCAGGGAGAGTCTGAGAATGCATGAATACACCTGAGCAGGTGACAGAGCTGTGTGGCCACACCCTGCCTCATATCAAAGGGCTGACAGAGAGAAAAGCAGCTCCTGGTAGGAATGTATTGTCGTGACTGAGCCTGAAACTTCAAAGCTGACTAGACTGTACAGTAGATCAACCAACACTGCTGTGGTTGCAGCAAAGTCTCTTTTTTAAATTCCATAACAAAGGATGGTCCTTTATGTTCAAGATCAGATAGACTGTAATCAAGAGTTTAGGTTTGAAGATTTGACTAACTTGGTGTGCCTACAACCCATCTGATCATTTTAGTTACCTGTCAGGCAGTGATATAATCTTGAGTAGTGGTCTGTGGACCCCAAACAGTCCATGATGTCATTGCAGGTGGTCTGTGGAATATACTTTCATGTACAGACAGAATCACAAACATGCAGGAGTGTCCTTCCCTCGTGGAACTGTAAAATCTAACCGACAGGTTGCTATGAATGCACATTCATCCTCCCCAGAGGATGGACCCCTTTAACCTTCAGGGCGTGGACAGATTACTGCACTACTAACAGGTTAGCCCAGAGAGGGAAACGTTTCCTGTAAGAAAAAACTGCCAGACACAAAATACTAATGACTGCAAAAAGACAAACCACCACAAAGACACAAAATGTGGAAGTAGTGTATTAATATTAGTATATAATAATATTAATACTAATATTAATATTAGTAAGATGTTTGCCTCTGAATTCAAACATAAAGAAGAAAAATACAATGTAGTCATTAGGTTTATGCTCCTCCAGGTGATAACTGGCTTTTATATAGATATAGTTTTGTTTAATGTGAATGAGAATGTGCACACATTGAGATCAATTTGCTGCTCTGTAGTCCATTACACACACACACTTTTATTTGCTATTGGTTGAGGCTGTGAGCTTGCTAGCCAAACTAATTAGGTCTGAACCTGCTTTGCAGCTCAGGTGTTGTCACATCTTTGAAATATGTGAAATATGTCGAGGGGCCATTGTTGCAAAAACTACCCTCAAACACAAAAATCTGGTAAAAAAAAAGAAAAAAAAGGAAGAACTAGAATAAAGAAAAATAAAGACAAAGATGAGTTATGCACAAAAAATAGGAAAATCAGTTAAACTCTGAAGAACATTTTTAGAAACAACTGCCTCTAGCTGTGAAGCTCAGTGTGGATGAAAACCATTTTATCTGCATCAGAAAGAAAGCGCACTGACAAAGGCCTCCAGAATTTACCGTGGGATTACCAGGGCAAAGAAGAGACTTTTTACTCAACAGTTATCAAATGATAGTTTATTTATATATAACACAGGAAAGAACATATGTGTTACCTGCATGAAAGTGCTTTAATTACAACATGTTATATAGAAACTGTTTTGAATGGCCAAATAATCAGAACTAGACCAATGTGACTATAGCTTTGTTTGCTGAACAGATGCATAGACCATGTGCGTTAACAGTCACAGGACAGTTGGGGGAAGGTAGATAACCTCACAAAATCATGTGTTGTGGTTTCACTGGAATGTTCTAGTGCCCAATGATAGTCCTAATGCCACTGCGAGGGAGAACATGAACGCATGTTCTCTTTTTTTGGTTGGACATTTTCAATAATTGGAAAAGGTTTGGACGGCCTTTCAAAAGACCAAAATACATTCAAATCTTAAAATGGGGGACAGTGGTTAAATACCAGACTATGTTCAACACAAAAACAGTACAACGAAAAGCTTATTAAACAGCTATGAAGGCAGTTAAGAAAGTAAAAGACAAAAATACAGTATTCAAAGTCTACAAACAGCAGTTTCAGAGTTTTCTTTGAGCTTCAGGAACTACACAGGACGGCAGCTGTGAGCCGTCTACGTGCAGCAGAAGGAATGTGGTCACAAGTTCAAATCTGAAGATTTCAAGCTCTCTCAGGTCAGTGTGATCTCCGACGACTCTTCAGCATCGATCACTCTGAAGACTCCCACTTTCTCTTTCTTCGTGCTCGCCTTTTCTTTGTCTGAAAATATAAAACACTTCACTTCAGCTCACTAGTTAAACAGATGAAGACCAGAGTCAGATAAAGGATAAGGGATGAGCCACAATTAATACCCAACAGCAGGTGTCAGGGTAAATAGAAAGTGTGCTGTGACTGTTTAATAATTGTTTTTACTCGCACTGTAGGAGGGACGCCATCGACACACAGACAAGTTTAAAAGGTTCAGTCCACACTAATGACCAAAACAAAATTCTTATGATGAACTTCCAGCGGGAACAGATGTGGCACGTTCTGTGTGCACCGTAGCTGCCGGAGCTAATTGCGGCCGTTCTGGTCAATGTTTCAAACCCCACCGGGCCCGTCACATTCCGGTTCAGGAGCGTCCCAGAAGTGGGTCTCCACTCGGCTCCACCGAGAATTCGCAGTTGTTCTATATTTGACTGACACTGTGAGCAGCCTGCGTCAATCTGCACAGAGCAGATCGAGCTAACAGGAAGTCAATTTTGGATTTTTAAAACAAACCACTCCGTGCAAACTGATGATTGTAAAAACAGCCAAAGGAAAACAAACGACGCACATCATACATAACATATTTATGAATAGTAGAAGATCATAAACCATGGAAAAATGACAGGCGGATGTGAAGCTGTGTGGAGAACAATCCATAACAGTGTCACAGCTGCGACTTGACAGAGTAACTGCCCTCCTTGGAAACTATGGCAGCACATACATAAGTCATTCCTCTACAGTTTAGTATTGAGGTGTCAACAGTAAATCTAATAATCAGTTTCCTCCAGAACCTGGCTTGTGTTTGACGTTTGAACCAGGGTCTATATTTAGTTCCCGACTGGCTCCGGGGGCACTTCTTTCTGTCTCAGAACTAGTTTTGTCAGAAGTCAGTGTAGTGTGAGTGCCCAGATGGTGCTCTCTTGCTCAGTGAGGAGAGGGATCACTAACATTGTAAAAAAATTGCAGTGGTCCCTCGTCCCCTTCTGCAATATACAAATGTAAGTTGTTCATATGTTTGTTGAATTACAAGCGAAGCATCAGCGCCAAAATTTCAAAGAAGAAAAATTTATCGTCATTTTTGGTAAGTGCACAATGGCTGTACTCCAACTGAGTAAACACTGGCACACTACGCCTGAAGTACAGTACACAGTGTCTCCTCACCCAGCAGGTCGCTGCGATCCAGCAGAATTTCCAGGTCCTTGTCGGTGATCACCTTCCCCTTCGATGCCTTCACTTCCCTAAACGAGACAAAAGTTATAGCCCAAGTGTTACTCTCCACTTATGTTGACGAGTTCTTTCAGTGTTATAGCAGAGGACGACTTCTTACTTCTCAGTGCCTCTGGCTTTGAGCAGGTCCCTCAGCTCATCCAGATCAATGCAGCTTTTACTTTGGTTCAGCTCTGCCTTCCCACCTTTGAACTTATCTGTGGAGCGAAGCCACAAAAGAAGAGTAATCATCAAAAGTCCACAGCTGGAATACATTTCAGAACAAACTGGCTTATGTTATAAAAGACAACAAACTGATCTAATATCTACTGCTGCAGTGCAGTGGATGTAGTGGGGGTGAAGCCACTCACTCTTGTGGATGACCATCTGCTCCAGCTTCCTCTTGGCCGACGCCCTCTCCAGGATCTTCTGGTCGATGGTGTTGGCTGTGACCAGGCGGTAAACCACCACTGGTTTGGTTTGCCCGATGCGGTGACAGCGGTCCTGAGCCTGCAGGTCTGCCTGGGGGTTCTGTGCAGAGAAGGAAGCGTCACAACACACTGACTAAACACAACACACGTCCCAGGAAACACAATGTCTCAGTTTATTAGATAATTATTAGATTATTATTATTATTTATTTATTTATTTTTATTTTTACATGCACCCACCCAGTCACTGTCGAAGATGATGACAGTGTCAGCGGCTGTCAGGTTGATCCCGAGTCCTCCTGCTCTGGTGCTCAGCAGGAACAGGAACACCTCTGGATCTTGTGAAAACTTTGTCATCTGGGGGGGGAGAAGCTGGTGATGCAGCAGCATGGACGTATCATCGCTCTAATGATTTAGAAAACTACAGAAACACTCTCAAGTCCACAGAGGAAAGCAATTTTGTTGCTTGTCAGTGTCACATCTCTGTTAATGAGCCGAATGTCCCCACAGGAAGCTGCACTACGATAACAAACTAAAGCGTCTCGATTAAAACTCACGTTCTCGTCTCTGTCGGCGTATGACATGCTGCCGTCCAGTCGGCTGTACTGGAAGCCCCGCAGATAGCAGTAATCCATCAAAAGATCCAAGATGGAAGTCATCTGACTGAAGATCAGCACCTGGGCCGCAACAACCAATCACAGATACAAGTCAGAAACATGCTGGTGTGGAATACTTCAATTCCTTTTCATTTCCCCTGAATATATTTATTGCTCATGGGCAGCCCGGAGCTTCAGTCCAGCAGCTGACAAATAAAGCTGATAAATGATTTCATTTGAAACAACTTGAAGACTTTATGAATCCTCTACTTTTGCTCATGAAGGGACATATGGCTCTATATTTCTGGCGTGCTGTTTCACCTTATGTCCCCTTTTCTTCAGTGCAGGCAGCAGTCGGTCCAGTATGAGAAACTTCCCAGAGCTCTGCACGAGCTGCTCATCAATCTGCAGGGAGGACAGCAGGACGTACAGAATTTGAAGACAGGAGTACGAGAGGGACAAAAACAGCTGTGCTTCTTTAACGTCACTGCTTATTTCCTTCATTCTGTTTGATTTAACACATCAACATATTACAGCTGGGATAAACAGCACCCATAGCACCAACATGACTGTATCAAAGAAGCACAGGTCACCTTGAACTCCTGTGTGGCAGGGTCGAGGGGGTACTCCACCAGGTAGGGGTGGTTGCAGCATCTCTTTAGCAGCATGAGAATGTTCTGCAGCTTCAGGTTGATCTGGGCGTCCAGCGGGCTCTGGACGTCCAGCACTGGAGGGGAGCTGGAGGAGACGAGAGGGGAGGAAGTGTGAGCAGATTCAAGTTGGACTCAGCCACGCAGTCTTTGTATACATAGACACCAGATTCTCTATGTATTTGTACATCTCATTAGATGTCAGCAGTGTTGTCTGATGGGCTGGACCAGACAAGAGACCATCAAAGTCCATCTTTAAAACATGGCGAGGTTTTTTAAGAACCAGAACTTTCAAACAAAAGCTACAAGAGCTGAGAACAAACAGCAGTGGACTGTGGACGTCAAAGCAGAGTAAAGGCCTCCGCAGACAAACATCACAATTACATTTAATGAGTTTAGTCCGCAGCTGTGACTGACCTCTGCTCCACCTCCTTACGGACCCTCTCCAGATATTTCTCCAGGTCATACGGCGTGTCTCCGTCTGTTTCTCCGTAGTCCACAAGCCTTCGACTGGCACGCTTTGGCCTGCCGCTCGGCGTCAGAGCTACAGGAGCCTCCGTCTAAATAAACCCAGAGAGCCGACGATTTTTTAACTTTTACTGGCATGTTTTGATGGAAATCTGACAATAACCAGTTGGTAAATTAAAAGTGACTCATAGTGCTGTTCACATTTGTGATCATGTTCTCTCTAATATGTTCAGAGCTGGACTTAAACTTCTCAGCCAGCATCCACACTGACATGACTACCTTGTGTGTGGACACTGACACTGTCACTGTAACTGTGGGGACCAGTCTAGTTACTACATTAGTGAATGCTACATAGTGTTACCTTTTCCTGGCCCAGCATCTTGGCGATGGTTTTGTTGACCACAGCCGTGTAAAAGGCCTCCTGTTTGGCTGTCAGGGGTGCGTAAACGATGATCTCCTTCTTAGGAGGAACCTCCAGCGTCACATCTGACTTGAGCCTCCTCAGCAGGAACGGAGTCAGGATCTAGAACAGGAGAAAACTTTAGAAAACACAGTGTACACCAACCCTAAGGCGGCCAATCCAAGTGCGTTATTGGCAGTATGATGAGCAAGGTCTATAAACATGAAAATGATGCGATTAAAAAGGTGTAAAGTGGGTGTAACAGTGATTGTGCTGTGTGGTGATGGTTTGGAGGAGGACTGACCTGGTGCAACATGCTCAGGATGTTCTGCTCGCGCTCAGCAGCCACAACATTCTCAGCCTCGCCGAGGGTGTCAATGTCAAACCACGACTCAAAGCTACACAGCAAACACGTCAACAAGAGTTTAGACACGAGCAATGAAGCTGACCAATAACAAATTAATCGGAAATGTCACATCTAACTGCCCAAAGCAGCGTCATGCATCATCATAATGCTAACAAGCTGCAGGAGGCCTCTGACAGCAAACCTTTATGTGTTCTGAGAGGCCATAATCCTGCAGCGTGCCTTCAAACTTGAAAACACATGGCTCTGTACCTCTTGAGGTCATCAAAGACCTCTGGCAGGAGGAAGTTGAGGAGGGACCAGAGCTCAGCCAAGTTGTTCTGCAGTGGCGTGCCAGTCAGCAGCAGCTTGTTGTCAGTCGGCATCATCTTCAGCTCCCGCACCAGCCGACAGTTGAGGTTCTTGATCCTGTGGCCCTCGTCCACTATCAGGTACTTCCACTGGAAGCGCTGGAGCAGAACACAGACATGGCTTCTTATACATAATTCATCAGACCAGTACGACAAGCGTGAATGCAGGGCTCACATTTGACAAGTGTCTTCCATCAATGACTGATGACATTACTGACAAATCTAAAGGTTGGCTGTCATTTTAACAAATTAACTGATGTTAGAGTTCAAAAGTAGTTTAGCCGACTTGGCGAATATTTAGAGGGCTGAAAGCTTCAGAGCTCTGCCCTCCATTTCCATCACGCCTCTCTCTGTAAAAGCTAAAAGCAATGTTATCATCCTGTGCTGCTCTGTGTAACTCAAAGTAAAATTAGGTTTGACTTCTCCAGATTTTTGATGGTTTGGAATATTTATGTACAAACAAACACATGCACAAACAAGTCAATATGGGAACCTTTACTTGATATAAAAGTGTAGGGTTGCAACATTCCAGGAATTTTCAAAATTAAACTTTCCATTAACATGGAATTTATAAAACTGAACGTTGGCACTTAACAGGGAACTTAAATATAGTTGGGGGAAATATATCTGAGCATAATCTCGACTAAAACAACCAGATTTCGTGGTAAGTACACATATGATAGTCCTCAATCACATGCACATAGCACACTGCTTACTGCAGGACTACTGAGGCCACGCCCCCTACCTGCACAGGTGATTTCTGTACCTGGACCACACTTTAGAGCCCAGAGCACACAGAGACTATTGAGGACACACATTTGAGCTCGTGGACTACATAATATTGTTCAATAAAATAATTTCATAACTTGATAAAGTTCTACTTACAAATGAATCTATCGAAATGTTTTTTTAATTGTTTTATTTTGAATGTCTGCTTATGACAAAACAAAATGTTTAGATTCATGTTTGGATATGATACACTTTGTTTAAATTACCCCCAGTTTACAGTTAAATCCCATAAATTTCCAGAATTCCTAGAGTTTCCAATTTGGAATATTTCCAAAATTCCCAAGCTTATCTTTCCATGGAAAGTTTCCGCCCCTTTGCAATCCTAATGAAGTGGAAGATGAACAGTGGGACAGCTCAAATACTGCATCATGATTTGACACAGACAGCTTCACTACATACTTGATATAAATACACTTTCATCAACTTTATTGGAAACATTTTGGTCCCTGTAGAACGTTCATGTTGGGATGAGCAGAGATCCTACCTGTAGTAATTTCCTGTCAATCATGGAGATCTCAAAGGAGGTGACGACCACGGGACACATGTTGAGGGTCCCCTGAGTTCTGCGGATCTGCTTCAGTAGCTTGGCCCTTTCTGGCTGGGGGCCATGGTAAAGCAGCACAGACACCTGGGACAAACACATGACACCGCTCAGACGGCTTAGCTACAGCAGACCACTACGGCGATCAGGCAGGGTCATTCAGTATTGATACGATAATGACTTTCCTAAAACTCTCTCATTACTGTGGTCTTGACTGGTGCTGAAGGTCACGTCAATAACACGTCCTCTTACCTCTGGTGTGAAGCGCTTGAATTCATTGATCCAGTTGGGCAGAGTGGAGAGAGGGGCCACCACCAGGAAGGGGCCCATCACTTTCTTTTCTATCATCATGGCAATGTGAGCGATGCACTGGATGGTTTTTCCCAATCCCATTTCATCGGCCAAGATCCCGTTGATGCCGTTCTCCCACAGCATCTGAAGCACAGAGGGAACAACACAAGCTTCTGGTTTACACTCAGCAACAACAACACTCAAAGCATGGACAAATAATCACATAAGCCATACTGACCCTGAGCCACTCAATGCCTTCGATCTGGTACCACCTCATGACCCCTCCGGTGAAGAGCTGAGGCTGCTGGGTGGGGACCGGCTGGCCATTCACCTTCCTGTCAGGATGCAGGAAATGCTTGGCATTGTCTCGCACCGTCTCAGACAGACGATTCTTGATGTCTTCGTTGGAGTCACTCATCTTCTCGATATCCTCGGCTTCTAGTTTCTTCTGGGCCGGTGCCTCGTCCTGATGTCAAATGTTGGATACACACAATGAGCAATGCCTTCAGATCTATTCTACAGTGTCCAAACACCTCTTGGATTATTAAAATCTCAAGAGAAAACAGTCAAAATAAAATGAACCATTACCGCTTCCTCCACTTTTGCTTTCTTAGCTTGCGACATTATTTCCTAGAAGACAAAAATCAAGCAAAACCAACATGAGCCAATCAGTAGACAACAACTCTGCAAACACAGACAAAAAGTCTAACAAGAGGCTTACTTCTTTTGACATGACATCTGAGATTTTGTAGTCTTCATCCCTCCTCCTCTTCTTTTTATCTAGTTCAACAGGGAACAGAGTCAAAAACATACTGCAACAAATGATGGTCGACTTATGATGGTTGGTAAATGGTTGGCTTTTATTAACATTTACTCACCTTTCTCAGGCTCTGCACCATTTGTGTTCTAAAAGAAAAATATACACTCATGTGAATAAAGAGTATTTTAATGCCCAGCTGAAATGTTGTTTCGTGTAAAACTCTCACCTTCTTCGCCTTCTTTTCAAGTTTCTCCTTCCTGAGTTTCTCCTGAAATCGTTGACACAAAAACATGTTGGTGTTAGCAGTGATTCAGCCTGCAAACACAGCACAGGTATTTACTGTTTCACATACACGCAGTACCTCATTGTGTTGTTGCTCCATCTTAGTCAGCAGGAATTTAGAGTAGATGTTGCTCTTCTGAAGCAGATGCTGCAGTCTCTTGAACCGCATGTCATGAGAATCCCTCTCCCATGATTCCCGGGCCTGTGTTGCAAAGTAATTAAACATTATGACAGAGGCAGTGTTGTAGGGCTGCAGCTAAAATAATGACACGAAGAAGTTTAATTTGATTCGTGTCCGATGATGAGAGAGAGAGAGAGAGAGAGAGAGAGAGAGAGAGAGAGAGAGAGAGAGAGAGAGAGAGAGAGAGAGAGAGAGAGAGACATAGAGCAACGATAACAGAGAGTGAGTGCCAGCCTCGATAAAGCTGTTATTAATCAGAGAAATAAAAAGTTATTTCCTGATTGTTTCACAGCGGTTACATTCAGCAGGTATAGACACGCCCACAGCAACCCGACTCCGGACAACCCTGCTACGAGTTGCCGCAATCCCTGATCCTGTGTGAATGCACACTAAACAAATACTTGAGGCAAAAAAATATGATTCGAGGATTTTTTTTACTCGAATTACTCGAGTACTCGTTGCAGCTCTACTGTGTTGGACAAAATTGGGGCTGGTATCATTTTCAATACTATGCATTCAATCTCTAACTTTGAGGATTATGATTTTCAACTAAGCCTAAGAGAAAATTAATAGGCAAATGGTTAATTTAATCAGGAACCATTAAGTCATTGATGTGGAAGTATTTTGATTCGATATTGATGATTAAATACGCAGCTGTTGATATAATCCAGATACATTCTTAGGGGAATTCATAGGAAACACACCTTTTCAATCATCTCCTTTTCCTTTCTCTCCCCTTCCTCCATCAGCTGCTTCTCTTCCTCCTCCATCTCCTTAGTGATGACCACTTCAGACTTCACGTTCTCAGATTTCACACTCACACCTTTAAAAGGAACAACAGTGATAGTCAAGCTGAGGGCTGAGCCCCCCTCCCCCACACATCTTCATGATATTTTTCTTTCTTTCACCATTAAAAACAGCTTCATCTTTTTGTGACTGACCCTTTGCAGCTCTGGTCTCCATGGCTGTGCCCAGCGGCTCCTCAGATTCATCTGGTTTGGGGCAGTGGGGGGACGCGCTGCGAGCTTCTTCCTTCACACTGCCAGCAGAAGGAAGAACACAAATGAGCTCTTCCTGCCTGCTGCTTTAGAGGAGGCAGGACTAACTCAACATTCACAGTATTCACTTAGAAGAACACGACTAAGACCTACACAGTCTGTAACATGAGGGTCTTACGATGCACAAGAAGGAAGATTTACAACACACTGAAGAACACAATATATTTAAATGTGACAGCAGAATAAATGTGCATAATGTTTCATTGTTTGCCCGCCACACTTTTACTTTAACAATGTGCAGAAGACCTCCGTGTAGGAAACTTTACAGTCAGGATACTAACTAACCCACTCTACATACCCTTACTGCTCCAGTCTATATGACACAACGTTAAATAAGTGAAGGTCAAGAGTTAACGTTATTGTTAATTATTGACACTCTCTGTTAAGTCTCGTTAGAAATGAAAGGAAATATAATGCACTTACCAGCTCATTGTTGCCAACAGTGAAGCAGACGTTAGAGGTAATGTGTCTAACTTAACGTTTGTAAGTAAACAGCACAAAATGTATATTTTGCTAGACAAAACTGAAAAACCTGTCACGAGCAAACGTTACAAAAACAGTCATATAGCGTTAACTCTTTGAAGTAGCTGGCTAGTGGTTATGAATGTCGCGTGAGACAGGAAATATCGCAGTAAATCCCGAAAATATTACTTTATCGAAAACTGTGCAAATGTGTGTGATAAAAACGGTCTGAGCTCCACGTTAGTACTCTGCAGCGAGCACGGCGTGTGTCCGACACACGGTAAAGACCGAGTACACAAGGACTATATGTCCGGCCAATGCCTTTCAAAATAAGACGTCTTACCCGAACGTTACACGCGAGTACTCGTTTGAGAGGGCGCGATTACCTTTTATTTTGAAGGCAAAAGTCGGTCGATTCTTTAGATGAATTCGGCTCACTTGACGCGGTTAGGACTTTGGTTGTAGGTGGAGCTATTTATTTCGCGCCAGTTAGGACGAAACCACCGCTTAAACAACAGGGGTGCCATACATATACGGTGTAAACAGTTCAGTGTTTTAGACATAAATAGGAACACCAGAATAAAGATAACAATCGTGAATCGTTCAGAAAATAAAGTAAAAAAATGTCAAAGAAAGGACAGAGCATTCCATGTACAGAGAAAAGATTTTACAACACAGTCTCACCCCTCTGAGTGGAAATATGTGCCACACCTAATCTGATATTTCCCGCGAGTGCTCCATATTTGTATATATGTGTATAGGGTTAATAAGGTCGTTATGTTCCACACATTGTTATTTATTAACTGCAAAAGTTTATTATTTATAACTTTTTTTCAATAAATGAGCAAATGCATGCATCGATAAAACTAAATACCTTTTATGCCTATACCTCAAATAATATTACTGTGCATGATTCTGACTATGTGAAACTAACAGTCAGTGGTGTAGGGAGTATTCAGATTAATTAAATCTCGCAGTAACTCTAAAAACACTGCCATACACTTTAAGTTTTTGGCCAATCAGAGAGAGCAGAAAGTACAGGAACTCATCATGCGTACGCAGTTCATCTCTGAGCTGATGATGCTGTCGCAGTTTCTGCTTGTTGCCAATAGAGGTCCATAAAAGTCACACATGAAATCTTCACCATCATCAGAAAACACATTGTAAAACAGATGGGAGGATTTTTAGTTACACAGCTTTATTTATTCATGTACAATATAGACACTTGCTTAATCATAAACTTCTCTCTGTTTTTCATCGTTTTTCCCTCCTCTCTTCCATTCTTGTACTTATCTACATTTTGTTTGTTTTTTGTGATTTATGCAACATAGCTGCTATAAAATGTTCTTAGGATCATTAAAGAATTCTAACTATGCATCTGTCTTATCCTGTCAGAGCACTTGCAGAACACATACTTGTGCTATGAATCATACTCCTGCCTCAGATTTTGTTTAGCAAAAACAATTTTCAGCATAAACTGAACTTCAATTAGTTGAATTCAAAGTGCATTCCAAATGCTGGAACAACTGTTAAACGCTGGGTGGAAAACACTTGTTCTGAAAGTTTCTGGGAAGTCTGATCAGATGTGGGTCAGTGTGTTTCTCTTTGCTGATGTGTTCCATGCAACATTCAAGAAGTCATATTTTAGAGAAGCGCTGGCTCAGCTGCTTCCTCTGTCTTTACATTAACGGACACGATGATTCACACTATTCTTTGTCAGTTATGTAGACTAGCAGGCTGGAAGTTTGCAGGATTTCCTGTGAAACCGGCTGACTTATGTTCAGCAGAAAGTGGGCCACATTGGAGCAGTTTAGGATTGAGGTTGACTGGCTAATGAGTGGCTCTGAATGGCTCTGTGGCCATTGTGTTTCTGACCTGGCCTTCATATACAGCTGTACAATGGAGCACTGTTCTAACATTCTTATCCATACAGCAAACACTGGTCCCAGAGTTCCTTTCAAACTGAATTCAGTTGCCTTTATTATGAAAACAAGAGAACATTGTATTTTATATATGCAATTCTGTACTGAGATTACACAGCAATTTGCAAACAGACCCTATGTAACCGGCAGTATGTATGCCAAATGAATGTCGAATAAATAATTCCAACAGGTTTTCTACACATCTCACTAAGAACTGCAGACAGATCCTCCCATTTCATTCAGTCTGGTAGTACAATATTTATTTTCAGTTGAAGTGTTACATGTTGAGCAACAAACTTACATTTGTCATCAGCCACAAATTTAATGCAGATAAAGAGTCAAGACTATCCCAATAACGTATTGAACACTACAGAACTGGCAAATATATACATAATGTTTATGTACATATACTGTTGCACTAGACTTTAGATGCTGGACTGTGACACACTGCTGTGCAGAGGTTGGCAAAGGAAATAAAATTAAAATTAAAAAGTGAAAAAAAAAAACACCTTCAAATGGGGACAGACTGACAGATGCTGATACAAACAGCAAAATAATCACTGAAAGAAAAACAGAAAAGGTCCGAACCTTAATGAAACCGATTCATTAACCAACCCCACTGTAGGAATGCAGAGAAACATACACACACACACACACACACACATACACACACGCATACACACAAACTGTTCTCATGAACCTGCATTCAGAGGGCCAAATAAAAGAGTAGTCTCTGAGAGGTCTGAGATGGGGGGTGATGGTGGGTCAGGGCCGGGCTGGGTCGAATGATCACCTATCTTTAGAATTTGTCTTCATAATAATAGGACAGTATGACAAGAAGGATGCTTTATTTGTTTTTGGTAGTGCGGCTATATTATGTACAGTACAAATACAGGCAACTTCATCTTGTTCTCACATAGACATGTTGTCAATCATGTCTTCTCTGTCCTGTCATGTTGTGGTGGGGCTTTGCTGGGACACAGTGGAGTTTACGGGGGGAGGGCAGGATGACGGCCAGGCTGACGGGCCTGCAGAGTATGAGGGCGGGGTGTCAAAGTGGAAGTGGTTTCTCTCTCAGCAGCATCCTCCTGATGAAGGCTTGACAGTAGTGCCAGGGGTCAGCTTCACGTTGGGCTTCTCTCCTCCTCCAGCTGTGGCCCCGGGGCCCATCCTCTTCTTAATTTCAGCAGCCATGGTCATGAAGGCCTGCTCCACATTGGTGGCGTTCTTGGCACTGGTTTCCAAAAAGGGGATGCCCAGAGAGTCTGCAAACTCCTGGACACAACAGAGGAGTGACAGAGAGAGGTATTTTAGACATCTGAGGTTCTTTGATTTTTTGTTTTTTTTAAAGTGCAGAGTAAAGTATCATTAAACACTACATGACATAACGGGGACAGCACGAGTGTGTGTGTGCGTGTGCAGAAAGAGTTTTTCATGGACGACTTTGGCTTTAGTCGACACAATAAAGAACAAAACTAAGCCAAATGTAAACACTGTTAGAGCATAGCAGAGTAGCACTTTGATAAGTGGGGTAACGCGGTCTCATTGAAAGACTTCAGTGTAGTCTGTGTGTGTGTGTGTGTGTGTGTGTTTATGTGCGTGTACTCTTGTGTGTGGGTATGGTCAAGATAGAAAGTAAATGCCACAGCTTTTTGAGAACCAGGCAGTGTTGAGAGTTTCGTTTCCCAGCAGCGGAGTGTGATGATGTGGAGGTTAGAGCCCCGCCCTGTGCTTTCTGACCAGTCTGAGGCTGAAGCAGGTTTCACATGCAGTGCATCCTGTTAAAATGTGTTTGTTAAAATAATGCCAGTCTATACTCAGTCTTAAAAAAAACAAAAAAACAAAAAAACAAAAACACATCCAATTGATGGAATGACAAAAAACATTAAAGTGTTATTGAGATCTATTTTTAACATGTCTTTGATTGTGGCCGCACATGAAATTGAGCATATTTTAGTTTAATTTATCTTAATCACAGAATGTGTGTCAGTACATGTGTGCTTCAAACTAAATCAAACTAACTAAACCCTGTTCTGCAGGGGTGGAGGTGGGGGGCAAATGTACCAAATTTTGGATCTCATGCCCACTTCACGCAGTGAATGGTTGTTTGTGGTGGTGAGAAAGTACACTTCAACTTTTCTCTCAACTAACATTGGTATTTTTAGGTGACTCAGTAAGTTAGGTAAGTAATGGAGACAACAACTTTTGAATTTGGTCCAGTCCTGAATGACAGCTGTAAAACTATGAAATGACACATTTTATGTATCAGCCTCTGTATCTCTCTTCATCTGCTGTGTGTATCTAACCACATTGCCGCCCATATTTATTTGAGCTGGAGTATATAGACTACAAACTGAAGAGGGGATGAGGGAGACAGATAGAGAGAGGGGGGCAGCAGGCAGAGGACGTGAACCAGCTGCTGCAAAGCTGTTAAGCTCTGGAGACTGGTGGTGTTCCTGTGGGTGCTGTGACTCTACGCCCACATGATAATTCACAGACCAGATCAAGCGAAAGGTCCAGACAACGTTTCATTTTTCTGTGGAGGCCCCATTAGTCACTCACAGAAAAACAAAAGAAAATAAGGTCCAGGTTGAAAAAGTTACACTTTAAAAGGCGATTACTGAGAAGGCTCCTTCCAGACCCGGAGCTGGGACCAGCCTATCTGAGGTTCTCATTTTAAGAGGGGGGTTAAGGATGTTGGTCTTAGCCTATTTTAGATAAGATGTCTTTCATGTTTCTAATCTCCTGCATGTCACCCTGCCAATAGAGAGGAAAATTCAGAGGGGACACTGTCAGACACGGAAACACACACAACGTGGTTTGTATGCAGCAGCCTGTGTGTGTGGGATTAAATACCCCGGTGCCTTACCTTTGCTGTTGTGTAATCCACCACCTTCTTTGTCGTCAGGTCACACTTGTTCCCAACCAATAGCTTGTTGACATTTTCACTGGCATAGCGATCAATCTCCTGTAGCCACTGTTTGACATTGTTGAAGGACTCCTAGCACAGGAAACAGATTAACATTAGTGTGTGCTAGATCTGCTACAAGACATCACCTTACACGGTTTACAACATTCCACAGACAGAACACGATACAAGAGAGAAAATCAGACGTTAAAGCTTCTGAACTTTGGACACCACACAGACGCTACATGTTCTTTTTATAATTCAGATTTCATTTTTACAGAGTGGATTAACTTCCAGCATGTTATGTCTTTATATGAACATACAGTGGACCGTGTGGCTGCAGCATGGACTCTGATCACAGAGATTACTGAGTGGTTTGTAAGTTCTGTATTTGTTGTATGCAACCTTCAAGTCACAACATGTTAAACGTTAAGTGAAGTTGAAGCTTCCAAGCTTTTAGCAGCATACTTAGCATTACTAAATGTATGTTGTTTTGTATGACCACCACGTGGCTTCAGGAGGAACCATCTCTAGTTCCACCAGCACCTTTCAAACTCGTTTTTAAAATTAAAAACAGAACTGTCCTGATGCATACAGGCTGCTTATCAGTTCAGGAAGAGGGACCCAGAGGACACAATAAGCAAAGACACAACACCTCTGTACCTGAATGCTATCTAATTATATCATGCTTTACAGGTCTTCCATGCCATCATCTATCATCAACATTGTGTGCTATCAAGCAACAACCAAACACTAAAAGGAGCTGACAGATTCATTCTAGACTAGAGCACAGCCTTTAAACAGATGTATTCCTGGCCAAATATAGACCTGACGTGACATCATGGTATTTGTAGTGCAGCAACAACAAACCCTGACAGCACACAATGTTTCAGAGGTCCAAAACATCAACAGAAACATCTGTTTTTTTTCCACGTTTGCATCTCTGAGTTAAATTGTTTTTGTATACGAAGGAAGGTGAACATACTGACCTGGTCTGTGACATCATACACTACAATGATACCATGAGCACCTCTGTAGTAGCTGGACGTGATTGTACGAAACCTCTCCTGACCCGCCGTGTCCCACTGTCAAAGCAAACATACAGTATTTGGTTAGTTGAAGTATTTACTGCTGCTCAGAGCATAACTTTATTCTTGAGATTGAAAGCCTCCCAGGACATTCAAGCTCTCAACAAAGCCATGGTAATATATATTCATAGTTTCTCAAATGCATTCACTCTTCACATGCATAAAAAAAGAAATGGCTGCTGATTATTCTATAATATATAGATAGATATATAAATATATATGTGTGTGTGTGTGTGTGTGTGTGTGTGAGAATCAACACCTGATATGTTCTTCCTTGTGTCATAGAACTCTTGTTTTCCAACAGCAATTAAAAAGACAACAATGAGCCAAACTGTTGCACTCTGCGACCTGTTCCTTCATTACCATGAACACACACACACAGTTTATTTTGACTAAGTCTCACAGTTAATCCACAGAACACTACTTTTTAATTTTTTTTTTAAATAAAACAAAATATTTATGAGTGTTTTTTAAAGTTTTCATCTTCAGTAGGAACCAGTGGACATGGAGCTGAGAGCCACAGACAGAGAAGTGACAGTACTGAAATGATGGTCCAACATTAGCTGCAGTTACATGGACAATATTTCTTCTACCCAGATCAGAGATTCCAACTGTTTACATGGAATAAATAAATAAATAAAGTGATCCTAAAAGATGTGTGTTACATGTATTTCATCAGAATGTAACTTTGTTGACATGCACAATGTGGTTCCTCTCACTGAAGCAGACAATCTGCCAGAAACATAACAGAAGAAGAAGAAGTGGTTCTGCCTTGTTAACTGTCACCTAATGTTATTTTAATGAGCTGCCTTTTATGATTATGAGATATGCTCTGAATGAATTTGAAGTTCCCTTTCATGAACACTGAATGCTGAAGATGGAAAGAGTGGATGAGTGTTGGAAGCAGTAAAGAAACGTGCCATCTTGTTTCAGACTATGGAGCCTCCGTGTTATTATTTTATAACTCTAATAACTACAGGCCCCACCCATCTCCACCCAAAAGGATTCCTCCGGATCAACTCTTCTAACTGAGGTGGTTACATGAGACATTTTATTGTGATCAGGCTATTATCCTGTAAATTAGTGAAATACTAGGGTCCATGTAAATGCTGTTGGTGTTGGTTTGGGTATTTATGTGATTTGTTGACATGAAAAAGAGGCTCATCACATCCTTTAATGTTGTTGTTTAATGTTTCCAGTTGAAGGAAAATAGTCCTCCTGTCCTGAAAAACGTTCTACCTTTCCGAGCGAGTCAAGTTTCCTGAAGGACACTGATATGAAAGCACTTTGCAAACACAAAGAGAAGCAGTGTGTTACTTACAATCTGAAGTTTAATGGTCTTCCCGTCGAGTTCTATGGTTCGTATTTTGAAGTCCACACCGATAGTGCTAATGTAACTTTCTGTGTATGTGTCATCCTGCAGACAGAAACACAGAATTAGATGGCTCACACATCCTGTTCACTTCCTGCTTCACTACACACACAATCACTACTATCAGTTACTCGCAGGGAGTCACATTGTTGGTACAGTGAACATTTCAGTGGCACACAAACTGAATGAATGAGTTACAGGGAGGTTAACTGCTTGACTTTGCTCATGTAAGCATCTCATCCTGTTCACAATAACTTCGTTTCTTGTTCGGTTAATAAGAAAACCGGTTCAGATAGCAAAAATATATTAGTGTCCAACTGAAGACAGTACATTTGTTTCTGCATGAAATCAGAAACAAATGTAAAATGCTGCGAGACTGAACCACGCTTCAGGGGAATGAAGAATGAGCTATTTTGAGGAAACTTACTGCAAATCGGAGAAGTAGGCAAGACTTTCCAACACCAGAGTCACCAATCAGGAGCAGCTTGAATAAATAGTCGCTGTGAGAGAAGGTAAAAAACACTTTAGTTAGAGGACATTCAAAAAATTGTTAGTCACGTGAGAGAGTTACAGATTACTTATTTAACCACATCAATGGCTGCCATAGTGAGAGTCCAAGTCTCACACTGCTTACTGACAGCAGCACTTACAAACAGTCTTTGATTGAATGTCAGTTTCAGTTTGATGGCTGAAGAGTGTACATTTTAAAAAGGAAAGGAGACATTCAGCACAATGAGCCGTGCTGAGCTCAGGCACATTTTCAGGAGGAAGTGCAGGAAGCCGTCTGATCATGTGATCGGATTGGACGTGTGAAGGCAGTTAAAAGGACCGGGGGGGACCAGCACAGAGAAGTAAGCACTCTTTTCTTCGCCTCATGTCGTACCCCTCCACTCCAGCTCTGAGATTAATCTCATTCATGTTTGCTGAGCTGATATAACAGCTGAGAGGGAACTTTCCAAGGGCGACGACACACCAGTATCAGGGTGGAGTTAACAGTACTGAACACCACACTTCTTGTGTACTGCATTTATATAGACAGCGAGGAAGCATGACTGTAGTTAGTGCTACTGTCAATATAATGATTTTGATTTCCTGACGAGTCTTTCAAAAATTTGGGGTGTGTCAGCAAGACAAGAGGTAAAGTGACCAAGATTATCCAGACCAAAGACTCACTTTAATACTATCATGCAACAAGGCGGGTCCACACAGCACAAGTCTAAACTAGCCTACATCCTGCACCACTTACAATTACACCAATATAAGATTAAGCAATATAATGATAATCCTTCACTTCCCCAAAACACACAGTTGTCCACTCACACACACACACACACACACACACACCAAT
Organism: Sciaenops ocellatus; assembly: GCA_033000465.1. NCBI lineage: Eukaryota > Metazoa > Chordata > Actinopteri > Sciaenidae > Sciaenops > Sciaenops ocellatus. The sequence continues at coordinate 3,399,570 of CP136872.1, read as the reverse complement.
ATCTGTGTGTGCAGCTTTACAAACTTCAAACAAACTACTGTGCCTGTCCAATATTTGGTTTGTTCAATAGCTGCTGGTGTTCAGCCTCGTTCTTTTTCTTCCTTTCCCTCCTGATCCTCTGCAGCGCCACACGACTCAGGAGCCTAAAAAGAAACCTGAGCAGAGATCCAGTGCCCTGGCAAAATAACACGTTTCTTTCTATTTCAACGACTTCTCCTGCATGTTATGATTTCCAGATGTGAAAACCTGAGACGTGGACGTCTTGACTTGTAAATAAACCCCAGCAAAGAGTCAAATGTTAGTCAGACACAGCCTAATGATGCAGTATGTCTGATATTGGTAATAACACAAAACTAGCATTGAAGTGTTGCAGTAAAACTAGCAACTGGTGCTTGGCTGTGAACTTAGTGATACCATCACCAGCATCAGTAGAAGGGAAGCAGAGATGTACACCTTAATTCTCACATCAGCTGTGGAGGCAGGCTGCCTCCCAGGACTGCCTCAGTTCCTCTATTTCCCTATGTAAGAAATTCCAGTCATTCGCTCTTCATTTGGTCTGGACTGTAGACAATGGTCATCCCTATGCAAGGCTAAGCACGCACACGCACACAGTTTAACAGAACTGACAACAATAGCACGTTGACCAAAAACAAGAGATTGAAAGCAATCCAGGTCAACCTTTGTCACCTTACTGTGACATGTGTCTTAAACTTGCTATTTCAAAATACTAACTCTGATCTATTCACCACAGTGTCCACTACAAAATATTCTACTGGTGTCAAGTCAAGCTGCACAATTTAGAGATTCCTGCAGACCCATAATTGCTTGTTTGTAATTTCAACTAGAAGTGGTTTTCATGCTCAGCATACTGAATTATACACTGAACCATAATGTGAAGTTCTCTTTATTTTGACCAGGCTCTCGTTGAGTAAGATCTTGAATCTTGCCTCAGAATATCTAGTCCATACCAAAGAGGTGAATCGTTACAAGAATACGTCCTCTGGAGAAAGGAATGGGGATCGAGTATCACCATGTAGAACAATGACAAGTTAAAAATGACTGTAGAGTTTTTAGATTTAAGAGTGGGACTGTTTACAGCTCGACAAACAAAGACAATCTGAAGTCCAGAACTTCTACAGTCCACCTCAGTGAACATTTATGAACGGAAAACCCAAGAGAGAGAGAGAGAGAGAGAGAAAGCTGAAGTGACTGATTGCTCAACGCTGCTGTGGTGAAATCGACGGCCTGTCCTGTGGCATGTGACCTACACATGACTGAGAGGCTTCTTCAGCACTGTGAGACCATATGACCGAACACTGAGTCATGCTCAACAACACCAGGTAAAGCCTAAAACCTTTCCTTGAACGTAAACAACAGACAGCTGCTGCTACTCTGTTTGCTAAAAATAGAGGAAATGAAGAAGTAGCCTGTCAAAATAAAAGATAGAAACTAAAGTATAAACACCGGCAACAGGATGTCGTCTTTAAAACACGAATTATGGGAACCCTTGACGTCGAGTGTTCACTAATTGAGTTCATATTCATTATATAAATTCAATTAGCTAATCGCTGACATTCGAAGAACCAGGGTTGAGCACATGAACAGTCAAAATTCAGGCCGGTATTTACTTTTCAGCGAACCGAGCCCAGTCAGCGAAGCTAGGTTATCCCGGTGGCCCAACAGCCGGCAGCTAGTGTTAATAAGGACATCAGAAAACATCAGCAGTTACATAACATAAACTTCCACAGATATTCCTGGAAAATGTCCACACTATCTTAAGACAGGCACATTAAGGCTAATGTCAGCTGATGTTAGCAGCTAACTTAGCTCAACTGCTAACATTAAGTTAACGTTATCTCGAATGTTAGCTCGCCACTAACCTTAGCTAGCTGGCCGAAATGTAACACTTCGTCCTCAGATGTGATACTTACTATTCGGGATTCATTGTGGACTCGTCGTACGGTGTGTCCCCTCTCGTGAAACTTCTCTTTTCCCTGGTCTGTGGATACACAGCAGCTGTTTCGTTGTGAAAACGGGAGCGGTGGCTAGCTTACGCTGCTCCCCAAACCGCGGCCGGCTAGCTGTGTGTCTGTCCAAAATGGCTGCAACTCCAACCAGGAAACAGCTAACATTAGCCAGCTGGTTAGCCGAGTCAGGAATAACACTAAATACTTGGTTTACGGACGCCTCGTCTTTTAAGACAGACCTTTGTCTCGCTCTACAAACGTAAAACTAAAGCGAATAAACGGTGAATGTGAGTAAATGTCCAGCTAACCGGACCCGTTCTCGCCCTCTCACTGTGTGTGTGTCGTTACCGCAACAGCGAACTGTCAAGCCCCGAGAGAGATTACGTCATTTAGTGAAACGTGGCAAAGAGGAGTCGGCTTGTACCCGGCGGAGTCCAAGTACACACAATACACAACTTCCGGGCATACACTTCAACATAAAACCTCCCAGAGGTATTTTGTACAATCTGCATATGCGCAACAGCGAGGCTTTTATTTTCAAAGACATCATTCTTATTTCCGGCCTCATCCTTCAATCTGCCCTGCTTCACACACACATCAGCCCTCAGTGTAAGACTTTAGCATCCAGCTCTGCTGCACACTTTGTTCTACAAGTCTCCCATAATTAATCCAGAAACTTCTCTCCTGAGTTCACGTGCGTGTCATGAGTCACTGTTGCGTCATCACTGTTTTTAGAAAGTAGGTGTGACTAGGCAGACATGTCAGCACCTGTGCACAGGTATCACCCGATCATTCAATTAGTCACTTCAGTCTGGCAGATGAAAATGAACGGCTCAGAATGTTCTCATTGTTTTTTGTGGCCCTTTTTTCTGTTTTCAAATTGACATCTTATAATCAGAAAACCAACAACAATCTTATCTCAGTGCTGTTACCTGTACGCACGTGCAGTCTGATCTGCAGCGTGTAGTTCTTCTTTTCCTTTGAATGTGCGCGCTCCCGCGAAGTGCACGCACATTCAAGGAAGTTTGTAAAACATTTTTGCAACTGCACTATGAATAATACAAGAGGAGACAGTAACGCTCTTAATCGATTGAAAACGCTCACGAGGTACAGCGACATCTAGTGGCCAATGTGTTTGTGACTTTTTCAACATCCAAGCTGAGGTGATCTGTTTATCATTCCAATGCTGTGGTCTGATAATGCCTGTATGATTATTATGAAGGCTACAGACCGTCTGTCACCAGTGGTGAAGTGGATCATAACGGTTAATGTCTGTCATAGACACTAAAACTAGAGTTCAAATCGTTCAAATGTTTGACAGTATCTCAGCTGTGTGTACACGGTGAAGAAAAGTCAGAAATCACAAATCTGAAAAAGTCTCAAAAACAGAAGTTAAACTTGTTTTTTGAGGAACATGGAAACAATTATTTTCCCTTTTTGATCCAACAGAGTTTTGACTTGTTTTTTCTTTCTCACCTGTGCTGTCCAACCACGCAGGAAAGGTTGACACATGGGAAAACAGTGTTATCTCAAAATCTGAAGAAAATGATCCCGTTATCTCGAGATAACATTTGTTATTTCAAGACAATGATATGAATAACTCAAGATCTTGAGAAAACAAATGACATTAACTCATTATCATGAGAAAACAGAGGAAATGTGCTTCTGTACTGTCACACAGGAATAAAATGTATCGGACTGTTAGTAGGAAGTGTTGGTTTGAGTGTGAACATGGGGTTTGCTGACATGAAGACAAAAATCTAGACCTGATTTAAAATCTTTTAGACTTTCTACATTGGCTGCTACTATTTCATTCACAACTTCCTCTTACGCTAAATGTTCCCTTTCTCTCCTCCCCACTTCCCTCTCTGGGTTTGAATGATCCAATCAGTAAGGCTTGTTATCTTTTTTTCTCCCATGTATGCAGGATCTTGTGAGTTCTTCCCACACCCAACCCATGACACTGGTGGCTTTGTCACAACGTTCCCCATCCCCCAGCACTCCCAGCATCAGAACTATCAGCAGCTCTTTCCCCTCATATTTGGCCATTAATCCCATAACAGAGTCTGTACATACCAATGTCTTTGAAATCATGAACTAGTCTGACCTGATTGACCTGTCAGTGAAGCAGCCGCTCCTGTTCCCTCTAAATGTGCATACCAAACAGCACACAATATCGCACGCAGACACACAGATAAGATTTGAAACTATCCGGTTTATTCAATAACGTCGATGGAATTACAGTATGGTGAAAAGTTTGAGCTTTTTTGGGTTGCAAAGACTTGCCAGTTAACACACTTGTTAACATTAGAACACATAACACTGACATCAGATCAAAAATGTGTTTTGTTAAAGCGGCTGATAAGAAAGTGTTGAAAAAGTTATTGATCTCCGTGAGAAAGATTCAGATCACAGTGCAGGTAGCTGTGTCCTTTAGTACAGCACAGGGTGTAACTGTCCACCTCCCTTCAGCTGCTCAGAGATCAGACTGTGACCGACAGATGTAAACCTGATATGCTGAACTGACTGAAGTGTTTGCAGGTCAGACAGAGCTATTCATGTCCTCAAACAATGATGGAGTGTGCTACCACAACAATTATCCATTTTCAAAAAAGCTGCTGTAAGGTCTTGTTGTAAATAATGCATTAACAAACGTGAAGTACAAAAAAACCCAACACAAATAAATACAATTATTAATTTGATGTCCTTATTCTTGTCTTTAAAAGATGAAGCAATGGCTTTAAAATGTTCCTGTCGAGCTCTCAGCACACACACAGCTGACCAATCAGAGCTCCTCGTGCTGCTCCACTGTGGAATCTATTACTTCATTTCAGGTTCAGGTGGCACACTGCTTACACATCTGTAAAGAACAAAGAGACATCTGTAAATCTGACTGTAAACACGGCAGACAAACTGAGATGAAACATGAATGACAGTTACATTTAAAAAGGTCCAGTGTGTCAGATTTCGGGGTTCTATTTACAGAATATGGCAGAAATGTAATATAATACTCATAACTGTTTTCATTGGGGTATAATCACCTGAAAATTAAAAATTTTGTTATATTAGAATGAGACTTTAATATCTACAGACACTGTGAGTCCTCTTCCACTGTCATGTCTACATGGTAACATTAGATTTATGAACTGAGTCACATAGAGAGAAAACCAAGACTAAATGTGTTGTGTGTTTTTAAGGGTGTCAAACTGTTTGGAAAAATTAGCAAGTTGAACAAAACACATCAGGGAGCGGAGCATAAACAATGATAAACCCCATGTAGGAACAAGATTGTGGTGGCTAAATGTCATTGATGATTTTTTATTTTTAGTTGACTTATTTTCATGGTGTTTTATTATTATTATTATTTTCAGTTTTCAGTCTGGTTAGGTTCAGGCAAAAATATGATTTGGGTCAAAAATGGGACACGAACAGCAGTAAACCCTGAAAGCAAACTTCTCCCACATGCATAAACGACATGTACAGACTGTGGCCACTTTGGTTGACAGGCGGGTGACACCACAGGTAGCTTGTTTGAGCAACCAGGCTTCATTCAGCCCACTTCAGCTGCAGCCACACTACAACTCTTTGCCCTTTTCATGGATTAGCCATAGGGTGGCAGAGGCAGGACTGCCAAGATGCTGGCGGCCCGTGCCACCACACTGAGCATGTATCTTGTATCAGAAAGGAAAAGAAAACGTAAATCATACTTTTGTACACAAACGTGTCCTGCAGTCTGTTCACAAAGCGGACCCCTGGACCCCCACAGGTCGTAGGTCCTGCTGTCTGCTCTGTTGGACTGGACTGGGCTGGGTCAGGCTGTCCATGGCGGACAGGATGGAGGAGAAAAAGTATTCTGTGTGGGTCTCCAGAGCTCCAGACTGCCTTTCAATCAACAGCAGGGTGTCTCTTAAAACTGGAGAGGAGGAGGGAGAATGCAACAAGACTCGATGAGTTGAGAAATGAAAATGATGAGTCGAACGTTGGAAGTTTTTATGTCATAATGCATGTTAGAGACTGACATGGAGACGTGGTGTTGATGCAGCTGAGGAGAAGCTGTCCGGTGTGTAGAACCGAGGAGGTCAGGGGCTGATGGCTGCTCACTTCTCTCTGAAAACTCTGACGACAAGACTGTCACATTAGACATTATGTATATTATCAGCTTAGGCCATCTTCACACTGCAAAACTTACACTCAGAAACAATCAATTCAGATCTATTGCTCAGATCTCATTCTTTTTGTTCGGGTGGTCACATTACTTTTTAAATTTTTTATCCAAAGGTGCCACTTGTGCCTGCAGTGAGAATGAGCATGAAGTCAGTAAATGAGTGAGTTTTGGAGGTTGAAGAGGAGTTGAGTTTACTGAGGAAACAGGTTTCTTTCACACTGATGAACCTGACACACACACACACACACACACACACACACACACACACACACACACACACACACACACACACACACACACACACACACACACACACACACACAAAGAGATGTGTGTTCAGTACAGGATCCTGTTTACTCATGGGGTCATTTTACAGCAGTACAATAGCTTTAGTGTAGTACTGATCAATTCATTGATTAGTCCATTGAGAGTTCATCCATTTTGATAATCAGTGAATCATTTAGCTTCTCTGGTGTCAGATCTTACTGCTTGTTTCAAAGAGCTGTACTGAATTCAAAGCTTCTGTCGAGATGTCCCCATGAAATGAAACATGTCACCTGTAGATCAGTATCTGTCCCAACAACGATAAGAAGGTTCCGGTCATGTTCACTGGAAGGTAGACGCTGACATTGGATTAAAGAACTAGCTGCAGTGCATAACAGTCAATGCTATTGGCTACTGCAAACGGCAATCAGTAGTTGTGACGAGTCCTTCCTTTCCTCCCTACGCCTTGGTTTTACAGGAAACATGTAAAAATGAGGAAGCAAATGTTGGTGCTCTGTTTCCTGTTTTTATGGTTATAAAGTTTCATCCGCATTAATCAGGCCAGAAAATAATGATGAAATAATAAATTCCTTGGCTTATAGCTTACAGTGACAAACAATTAAGTAATCTGCTATAATAATGTAATGAACAGATTTTTTGTTGTCATGGTTACCTAAAATTTATGGTACTGTTAAAGGTCCAGTGTGTAGAATTTAGTTGCATTTAGTGGTCCAATCACTGCATTGTAATCTCCTCACATCACCCTCACCTTCCTAATGTAAAGGAGAAACAACACTTTAAGGACCCTGTTTAGAGTCAGTATTTAGTTTGTCTGTTCTGGACTACTGTATAAATAAGGTGTTTCAACATGGCGGGCTCCATGAAAGGGGACCCTCTCCCACTGTAGATATAAAAGGATATTTTTTAAGTAACAAACATAAAAAGATTCTTATTTTCAGGTGATTATACATGCATGAAAACATAGTTATGAATATTATATTCCATGTTTGCCTTATTCTGAAAATAGAGGCCCCAAATCTTACACACTGTACCTTTAATACAGTGTGTGTGTGTGTGTGTGTATGTGTGTGTGTGAGTGTGTGTGTGTGTGTGTGTGTGTGTGTGTGTGTGTGAGTGTGTGTGTGTGTGTGTGTGTGTGTGTGTGTGTGTGTGTGTTCCTTTGTGTGGCAGGGAGAACAAACATTGTTTTGGCCATAGTTGAAATGGTGCTTTTGTTTTAAAAGGCTAAACAGCAAAAAAATATTGATTAAATCAGAATATTTTGTCTGATAAATGATGTTGTGAATGTAGGGAATGATTACATCTATCTTTTTTTCACTATATTTTGACTTTTGGAGTTATTGGAAATGTTTTCACATGAGTCAGAAACAATCCTACGCATCCTACTGGAGCCACTGGAATCTAATTCTACAACTCGTATAATACTAACAATATTAGTGTAACCTAATCTTTGCAACTATGCAGAGACAGAGTTTAAACAGAATGAAGTCATGCTAAAAAAAGTGCAGCATTTGAATGTTGGTGTTACAAATGAAGCTTTAAACTATTCATTATAAATCTACTGTTTTCTATTGTGCATCATTGTTACGGCCACATGTTTCTGTTCTGTTTAGAGTGTGACCTCCTGTCTGTTTGTGAGGATCTTTGTGTAGGTACTGAGCTCCAGCTGATCATCCACAGATGATCGGAGTCCAGCTGATTGGTGTGGCCTATTTAACATCTGGTCCCTACCAGAGACAGCAGAACTTGGTTGGAAGTGCAGCTTGTGCTTCAGTTATGATCTGGTTTGTTCTGTGATTGCTCGTTACATTTAGAAATGTGTTTCACTAGTCACCTTATAATGTCACCTTGTAAATAGTGACTGTTAACATTGAAGCAGTAGGAGTGAACCGCCTTTCTTTTGATTCGTTTTCTCCTGTTTCTCTAACACCTGGTTTTGGTTCAGGGTGGGCTGTGATTGGCTACCTGCATCCCTGCAGTGTCACACGGGTCTGTGAAACAGAGGCTCAACGCTCACCTGATACTCAGCCAGAGATGATCTCACGCTGGCTATGTCCACAGTGGGCGCAGCCAGCAGCTCCATCTTCTCTGAGACTGTATAGAGCCGCTGGATGAGCTGCTCCAGGTGTGAACAGAAGACCTGCAACGTACACAACATTCAGCTTTTACTATATGGAATACTGCAAACCTTGAATGATCAAAAATGGAGCTTCAAAGACATCGTGGTGACTTAAAAGAATGAAAATAACAAAATAATAGTGCACTGTACTAAATCAGGAGGGTTAGGATGTATGCTATCCATTGTACATCAAACTTCAAACACTGTATGAAGGCCGCGTTGTACCATACAGTCAGACTTGTATGCAGATCAGATTGGGTCTCTACCTGGATGTGTTGCAGCAGGGAGTCACTCTGCTCCTGGTTCTCCTGGTTGCTCCTCTGGCTGCCAGGCAGAGTGAGGCCACACAGCTGCTCCACCAAAACCTCCACATCCCTGAGGCTAGACTGGCTCAGTCCCCCTCCAACAGACTCCACCCAGGCCCCAGAACTCCTCCTTAGAGCCTCAGAGTCCCTGTGATCAGCTGCTGGGGTACAGGAGATTTGTATTTAATTCAGTGCTGTAAAAGTACTACAAACTCTATTCCATTCACCTCCACTGTGTTTGGGTGGAGGCAGAAATATCTGAGACAAACCTGAGATACTACTAGAGAGCATGTGGGAAATGTTTTAATTTGGTTGAATTGGCACTTTAGGCCCAAATTATGACCATCCATTAAATACTTGTATGATAAATACCTGTCTGAGCAGCGCTCATCTCCTCTCTGCCCGTTTCATATTTTCCTTCATCAGTTTCTTGATTGCTGCCCTCCAGCTCTTTGGCTGCAGTCTCCTCCTCCTTGACCTCAGCCTCCTGTTTGTCAGGCAGGGTGACGGAGGACAGGACGGAGGTGGTGCCCAGCTCCAGAGACTCCCAGCTGGCTGTGACAGGCCGACTCAGCTGGGCTGTCACCTCCCTCACCTACACACAAATGCTTTCAGATTTTAGCTGAAGGGGCACAGTAAAACTGATGGACATTAAAGCTGAACATACAATTTTTCAATACAATATTATTCTGTCTGCATATCATTCCAAAAAAAACTAATTGGCTCTCAGGTGTGGGCCGGCTCAAATTGTTCACTTCAGGAGCTGGCTTCCCTGACTCTCTTAAGCATCAGGAGGAGGAGGTTAAATTGCTGTTAATGCTGGTGAGTAAAGCCATCTTGATGTAGTAGGTTGGGGATGACCTATAATTTTTATGGAACAGTTCTGTGATATTATATTTTATATGTATGCAGAAAAATTGAACAATAAAAAACAGGACACAGAGGAGGCTCAGGTGGGTGACAAATTAAAGGCCAAGCCTGGGGTGTTGATTAGCTCAGTTGGTAGAGCATCCGCCCCATGTACAGTACAAAGCTTTGCCGCAGTGACCCAGGGTTCGAATCCGACCTGCGGCCCTTTGCTGCATGTCATTCCCCATCTCTCTCTCCCCACATTCCTGTCACTCTTCAGCTGTCTCTATCAAAAATAAAAAAGCTAAAAAAATATCTTTAAAGGCCAAGCCTGAATAAATGAGTGTAGAAACATAATGAATGCAGATAAGAAATAAAATAAAATAAGAAAATGATACAAATCTTATTCTATGGCCTTCACAGTCACCTCTCAAGTCACATCTCAATCCAGTTCCTTCGAGTAAAGTTCAGAGAAGAACTAGAATCAATGCTAAAGCCCAATGAAGCAGTTTTGGTAGCACATGGTGGCCGCACACCTTTACTAAGACACTTTATGTTGGTTTTTCTTTGAATTTGACACCTTATGGCCTCATACAAACATGACAGGACCATTGTGGAAAGAGTTCACAGAGGGAGCGCTGTCACTGCTAACAACAGTGGTGATCTGAAAGAGGCTTCCTTGAAGGATAGCTTCACACTGTCTGAAGTCTTGAAGCAATACTCACATACTGTGTATTAATTCTACATGCACATTTTTTGCCATCAAGACCTCCCTTCCTGATGCAATTCCAGTGTAAGTGAACATAACTTGTAGAATCAACAAGTAAATGCGATTTGTTACTTTCCCTGCTGCGGGGCAAAACATGAAAATAGACTCGTCTTTTCTTGGTTTGTGACTCTGCTCTGCTTTTCAGTTTGGTGTTCCACATTTTCCACTGAGTCTGTAATCGACAGCTATTAATAGTTAGCTAACGTTTGCTAATATGACAAGCCAACCAACCCTCTGACATCACATGCTATGGACAAGATGGAGCTACACTTGTTTGAAAAATGTAATTTAGATTACTTTTTAATTCTTAGCCAGTTTCACTGACAGGTGTTAAACATACAATAATGTGTAGAGTGGGAATCCATCTTGTAAAATATGCTAACTACATCTAGTGTTTCATGTCCACTTTAAGCTCTAAGGCACTGGTTCTCAACCTATGGTACGTGTAGCACGGGTGCAGATCAGGAGTAACCCTGTTTCTATCTTTTATACCATCTGAGCTCTCAGTTTTTTTGCAGCTCTGTTCAGGATTACAGTCAACAATAAATACCACACTGAGCTTCACAACAGCTCTTCAGAAACCTGTAGGTGACATCACACTATTTCCAGGTTTTATATAGTCTATGAGTATCAAACAATGACGTAACTGAAGGCAGTGACTGTGAGGAGACAGTAACCAGATGAGTTTTACAGATGGATGGTGAAATGATTGCAATCTAAAAACATACTTTTTGGGAAAAGATTAGAAAAAATGCGATTTGTAGTGAATCAGTTTCAACATGCAAAAGCACCAGTCTGGTCCAGTAGAGGTCCACAGCAGCACTGACCTGTCTAGACAGCTGCTGCAGCTCCTCCAGCTGCTCTGGGAGAGGCCAGAACTCCTCGTCCACGTCCCCGCACACACACCTGGACTGTGGTAGAATGCTGGTGGAGCGGATAAAAGAAGTGGAGGTGGAGGAGGACAGCGAGCGGTGCTGTTGACGGTCACCGTCAGTTTTGTAACGATTCATCCCGCCTCTGTTCTCACTGGTGTCCAGACTGTCCAAAGACAAACCCACAGGGTCTGTTAGGGAGTGCAGGGTACTGGAGGGCAGACCATCTGAGGATTCTGTGAATGCCTGCAGGTCAGGTGACCTGTGACCCACACTAAGAGTGCTTCTTTCTCTGGTCTGTCCGGTGCCGCTTACAGTAAAGCCCAAACCTGACACACTGGTGGAGCTACAAAGGTGATCTAGTTCAATCCCTGAGTCCTGCAGGTTGGGATCTGTTTTGAGGAGAGAGTCTCCATGGAGCTTGGAGCTCTCCCACTCAGTGACCACTTGTCCTGGTCTTAGAGGGTAGGTATAATCGAGCAGAGCCTGGTACTCTCTGTTTGGGTCCCAGCCTGCAGAGTGCCTGTCTGGAGATGGAGGCAAAGCTTTAGGGATGGCACAGGCCCAGTAGTTCGCCTGATGGGGAGACATTGGGTGTCCTTTTAAGTGTTCTCCAGAAGAGTGTAATTTGGTGTCTCCGTCGCCTCCTTCCTCCCTCCCCCCAAACCTGAGCTGACTCTGGCCTGACCTGGAGTACCCTGAGCGAGGGGTGTAGGTAGGATGCAGGACAGTGGAGGTCAGTTGTGGCCTCAGAGGAGGGTTTAGCCTCTGGACCTCCAGGATGGAGCTCGAGAGGCTCCGTCGAGATGACCTGCTGCCAGGGAAAGGCGATCCGAAAGTGGGTTCTTCATGGCACCGCCTGGCCCTGAGCTCAGAGACAGACATGGGTGAGCCGAGGTCTTCTCTACAGACTGAGGGAGAGGAGACGTCACTGTGAGAGAGGCTGAAGCTCTCTGGGGTCAGCTCTGCTCTCACTCTGGTCAAGAAGTTCAGGTCAGTGTGGTGCTGACTTTCTTCTCTTCTAGTAAAACTCAGCTGTTTCTCCTGCAAGACATGAAAGTGACAGGTAACAAAGGGTACAAAGATACTGAACTAGTACAGTTACCTACTACAACCTACTATGACCTGGATGATTGATAATCTTTACAGCCTATCAGGTATACAATGTTCAATATTAACACTATACTTAAAGCTGTTGAATATTTAGGGAGTAGAGTATTTTAGATACTATGTCAAATTCAAGCATCCAGTAGCAGCATTACATGCAGTATCACTCACTCTCCACTGTCCTCACCTGCTCTGTGTGCCTCTGTGGATGTGTCTTCTTTAAGATTGATGTCTGTTGTTCTGCAGAGAACAGAGGCTTTCTCGTTACATATTGTCTGTCTGTCAGATACCTGGAGGTGGGCGCCAGAGTAACACTTTTGTGTGTGCCTCCTCTGTCTCTTCCACTGTCTTTTGTATTTGGACTCTCGTGCAGTCTCCTGCTGTGTTTAAGCTCGGGGAGATGCATCTTCCATCGCTGGCTGCGTCCATTGGCTTCCATTTGGACCAAGGAAATGTAGGAAGGTCCTGTCAACTGAAGGAACATTTGTTATAAAACGTAATTAACTTAAAAAAGGTAGATAAGAAAGGTTCAAATGTGTTCTTGTTTTAATCATTTTGGTTTCTTTCATGCACCTTAAAGGAGCTGTGGGGTTGTGGCAGAGCTCTTTGTCCGTCTTCTCAACAACAAACATCATGTCGCTGAGTCAAGGCGCACTAGAGGACTGGAACGACACAGGAAAGAAGTACAATACATGAAGACATGAAGAGGAACAACAGTTCTGGATTATAGCAACACACAGACTGAACACATTTTTGTAAGGCATTTCTAATTTAACTAAAAATAAAAACTTGTGATGAGGATAATTAGAAATGATGCCATAATTAAGAAATTCTACTGTACACAGACTTTGAAGCTGCATTAATTCATTTTATGGCTACTTGGGGCAGATCAAGTTGAAATCACATCTGACATATATGATGTGTATAACATTAACATGTATCAACACATAAGTTCCCTTTTTATGCATCAGACTAGAGTTGTGCACAGCTCTAAAACTGTGACACGATCCAGTTAACCCTGCTGTCATAAGTGAGACCCAGAGCTGTTAGTCCTGAAACGTTCTGTGGTTTCAGCTGCTCAGAGGTGAGGATTACTATTACTATCACTACCTTTCTGTTTCATATCATTCCTCTGATGGTTGGACCAAACACGTAATATGTCACTGTCACAGCTCTAAGGAATTTTGATTGTCTTTACTGTTGTCAAATTCTTTAACTGAACATTTATATGAAAAAATATCACACACATTGACACTGAAAATAATGAAAAGAGAATATCTCAGCGATTCACGTTCTAAAATCAAAACCTGATACGAGTCGGCAACAAAAACCAAACCCAACAAACCAAATGCAAAACTTGATTTTTTGATCTCCACAGCAGACATCAGTATTCATTTAGACTCCTGTTTGTGCCCAACTGACATCAGCATGTTTCCCCTTGATCATTTAAAGGAAATATACATTGTTTGTTTATATTTTATATATATATATATATATATATATATATATATATATCAGTATCTTATATTGTATAAATGTCTGTACAGCTGCAGAGCTCATGGTGACTGGTAGTGTTGTCACTACAAGTGTCACTTTTCACACATCACATATCATTTGATCCATTGTATATGCAAATATGAGTAAAGCTTTAAACAGACAATATGTTCAAAGCTACAATATTCATTAAAGACACCTTAAAAAATGAATTGTTAGTTTTTATTATTATTATTATCTTAGAATTAGCCTTTTATATCTTCATACGGAGCGGGTCCTCTTACATGGAGTCAGCCATCTTGTGCCCCCATGTTTGTTACAGTCTGGAACAGTAAAAGGGCTCTACAGAGCGCGTAGCAGAAAGAGAAGACGTGTCTGCTGGTTCTGGCTAACAGTAAAGTGTTTTGTTCAAAGTTTGAGAAGCTAAATGACAAAAGGAGGATCATAGTTATGTTGTGTTATTATTTAGAGAGCATCAATGTTTGCATGAAAGAAGTGGAAACATGAAGAAGCAACAGATTATCTTCTCACCCTCACGTCGCTAATCTTAGCTTTTATTAGCATGCAGAACAGCTAGCTAAAGTCAACAAATACACCAACACAATGCAGAACAAGTAACAATGACATTTACTATGAGCTGTAGTTTTACAGAATATCTAACTGATTACAACTTCTACATACAGTATTTGTATCTAAAGGAACCTCAAAAGCCTCACCAGGCTACTTGTGCGGTTGTAACGTTGACCTCTTTTGGCACATGAAGGCCACCGTAGTTCTCTTTTCAATCCCACCACTAGATGCCACTAAATCTTACACACTACCTTCAAATAAATCAATAATGTAATCCATGTAAACGTCTAAGTGGTACATACACACTTCCAGTTGCTTAGCGAGTGGAAATGTCTCGAGCTCTTGTTGTGTGATCACTAAGCAGCAGGCCTGATAAGCATCCAGTCGGGTTCAGGCGGTGTAATGATACGCTCGCTCCTCACCTGACCGATCTCATTAAGACTGCATGCTCAGACCTGCCTGTGCTCACCGGACCAATGAGGAAGAATACCGTCCACCTGGTGGGGTCTGTTGACACAGCAGCAGCAGCAGGGTGGTCAGAGCGGTGGATCCATCATGTCAAGAACATTGTGCACACTGTTAATGTCTTTTTGAAACGGTTCTATCTCAGCTGCATTTTGTGCTGATCAATATCTATATAAATATAATAAAGTTCAGTTTGTAAGGTTCCTACATTTAACAGAAGGCAGCACAATGAAGACAGGAGGTAACTGAATCTTCCTCCACAGATCGTGATCTGCACACTGGCCTGGTTCCACAGGTCAGAGTCAGGGTGCCACTCCATGTGCTATGGAGGACTGAAAATCCTACATGTTTTCAACTGAAGCAACTGAGATCAGTTATGAGACAGGAAGAGCTCATCAGGCTATCTCGTTTCAAAGAAAGCTTGTTGGACAGTCTAACAGTGTCTGAAACCCAGGTATGAGTGGGTTAGAAAGTAGGTAGAATTCTCTTCTTTTCTTCTTTTACCATACATAAACACTTTTATCCAAAGCCAGTGCATAAGTTGAGAGCATAACCGTGTGGATACAAACCAAGAATAGCAAGAATCATGCATGTAAACTGCTTCAAGTGAGGAGAAACAACCAGAGTTAGAGATGAAAGAAAAGAAGTCCAAAGAGGTGAAATTGGTCCAGGTACAGTCTGAACAGATGAGTTTTCAGTCTGCGAGGGACGAAGTGTCAAGTTTCTGATGAAATGAGCCAGAGGAGGTGAGCGGAGGAAGACGGGGAGTGAAGGTTAAAGCGAACGGGGGCAGTATGTGTTGAAGAGAGGCTTAGGAAAGGAGAAGGATATGAAGAAGAGGTCAGAGACAGACTAGGCAGTGCTTAGGACTGTCATGAGACCAGAATTTCAAAAACTTTGATACAATACTAGTATAAATACAGTAAACTACATTTATTACTTTCGATACCACACACCACAAAAATGTCCTCGGCACAGAAAATAGGATCATTTTCTTCCTGCACACAGTGCGGTACAGAAAAAGTCACTGAACACATGCACATATGGAATAATAACTGTAGTTGTTATTTGTACTTTCAGTACTATTGAGCGATAGTATTGCATCGTTTTGAACACGTGGTATCCAGAAAAGTATCCAAGTATCAATACTTTATAGAACTTCAAAAATGAAGCAGCCCACTCGGTGAGGCGCACACCAGCTCCACGCTCTTTCCCAGATATGGTCACATCTGGCTCCAGAACACCATGATGGCAACGCTCATAATGCCAAATCTGAGGCTTGTCCACAGACCTCAGCTCTGCCCTCTGTGTGGACTAACAGCGCTGCTGTCAGACTGACTGTTGAATCAAGCTGCAGTGTGCTTTGTTCTCTTTGTTACATCACTTCCTCTTTACTCTACTTTAATCTGTATTAGGCACACTGCTCAATCCACGTGGCAAAAAGGGGAAACACTAGTGAATACAGTTTCCTCTGTACAGAGCATTAACTACCTGTTGCTCTTTATGGTAATGTTATGATAATCTGGATATGACGCTTTATGGGTCATTAAAAATGATTTTCTCACTCTTATGCTATTTCTTCATGCAGGTACTTTCAGTTTTATTTGTCCAGGCTTGGAGAGATCTGCCTCTGCTCCTGTACAAAGGTAAAGCAGTCAGTTTGAAGTACAGACAGACCAGATCACCATGTCTTCCTGTCTTGTTTTCCTCATTATTTGGGGGTGGTGGTTGAACCTCTCACACTATTCTCAATTATGATGCTGTGTCTGGTTTCCATGGTGACAGCCTTGAGAGAGCGCGGTGCTAGACTCAAGAGGGAAACGTCAATCGAACGCTACAACCAAACAAAGACCCCCCAGGATTAAGTAGATTTTGCTTCGGTTTGAACTGCGACGCTCTCTCCCTGCTGGTGAAATAAAAGGGACAGAACCTATCAGCTGTTTGTTTGAGCACGGCCTCAGTTATGGCTGCTGAAAAGAAAACGTGATCTCAGCAGCATCGCTCTTAAAGACGTCAAACTCAGACGTATCTCAAGATAGAATACAGCAGTGGTCACATCCCACTTTAGAAACACACGTTTCTCTTGACTTAGACAGAAGGCAGTTTTTACTATAAATATCGACAATTTACAATCTGTATATATTTAGGAGGGCAGCACGGTGGAGCAGTGGTTAGGACCCTGACTCTGATGAGGATAAGTGGTAATAATGGATGTATGGATGTATTCTAAACTATTGCTTAATTTTCTGTTAGTAGAATTAGTGTTAGCTCTGTTGAGACTAAGCCAGTGGTTGTGAGACTTTTCTCTGCCATGCTCGCCGTTTGGCCTTTTCTTCATTTATTTCCCCATATGAAGATCTTATGTTGCTCTTCATACACTGGCTCTGAAGATATTGGAAGCAGCTTGTGTTTAACTGAACAATGTAACTTGCAAAGATTACTCAAATGCCCCCAGAGGACAGGACACGATCACACTGCACTCAACGGTGGCTACAGCCCTGAGTTAGAGCTCGGACATCAGCATGCGACAAGAAAATAACAACAACCTGCTGCATCAGCAGAAACATGTCAGCCATGAAGGCTTAAATGTGGAACATAGACACAGGAACACATTCACATGTGTAGTCCTTCACTCAAGGTAAATGGGTGTGTGTCAGTCACCAGTGGAGCTGTATGCAGCCACACACACACACACACACACACACACACACACACACACAGAGTGTGTATCAGTGACAGTACATTCAGTTATTCATTTAAAGAGGTGCTGCTGTTTAATACACAGTCAGAGCTCACCTTTACTCATCTGTTCAAGCTCAAACATACTGTATGTCAAACACAGGGGACAGGTCAGAGTGGGACTGTGGAGGAAACCATGGCAACAAGCAGTGACACCAAACACAAGTGACCTACACAAGACGAGGAGGAGCCATTGTAGTCCACAGAGCTGGTCAGTGTGTGTCCTGCGTTTATGACGAACATGACTGACTCAAACTCCAGAGCAGAGCAGCGGAAAGCCGCGAGCTGCCTTTATGATTTTCACCGTTATGAAAAATGTGCCAAACTCTTTATGAACGCTCCCGTTGGACGTGTCCTCGCTTACAGACAAAGCTAACCATTTCACACCTGAACTGAAATCCAACTTTGACCATTTCTTTTGGGTCTTCTCGTAAATTCGGCATCATTATTATCCGAGCAGCTGTACTTCCTTTTTATAAAACCTCTTATTTTAAGTGTTTGACACTTTCCCACCGCCCACTAATTACTGTTTCGGCGGAAGTCGGAGCAATACTCACTTATCGAAGATTTATCGATACAGTCTGACTAATAAACTCCTCAAGCAGCCGTTATAACGCCTAAAATCACTCCAAATGACAGACACTTACCACATTCACCGACACAGTGCAGCTAGCAGCAGCCAGTTGTTGTAGCTTCTCGCGGGGGCTTCTGTCGCTGCAGCCTCCTTCCTCTAACCGTGCTGCGTTCAGGTGCTTCTCCTCAAACCCTGCTCTGCTTCTGGCCTGTGTGGAACAAGTCTGAGTTTGTCAATGATATTGATTATTGGCAAACAATGTCTATCATAAAGGCGGGAATGATTAGTCAGTCGGTTTACTTCTTTGCTTGCTGCTTGGTTATAATTAACATCTACTCGACTTTCTGAAAAAAAAAAATCAGTTAATTATAGTACGTATATAACATTCACAGTGTGTGATTACATTCAAAGGACACAAACGTAATTATTAACATAAGTGCCTGACAATAACAGGAAAAGCACGTCAGTCATATTAATTTTAATTTGTGGGCTTAAGAGTCAGAATTACAATTTTGCTGACGGCAAGTAAAGGCAACAGCGTAGTGCAATTTGAAACAGGAGCAGGCGTTACGGCTCTTTACTCCTCTCTAGCGGACAGAATAAGAAGTGCATACAGATTTGACTTTTTAAAACACTGATCACACAGACAGCTGCACTCTGCAGTGTTCCCACTGTGTGTGCAGTGTCTAGCCACACACAGAACAACAGGAAATACCAAGTTAATGTGCAACAGAGCAAAATCACTATAAAAACTCTCTCTCTGACTTTTGAGGCACATGTAGGCTGACTTTACTTCTGTATTTCCATTCTGCGCTACTTAATACTTCTACTGCAATTTAGTTGCTATTGTAGTTAATATTTTAATCATAATAATAATACTTTTTATTTCTAGGGTACTTTTCAAAATCAAAGTTACAACATGCATAGCAGCAAATTAAAATGAAAATATTATATATCCTTAAAATATTTTAGTAACATAAAATAAAATAAATAAAAAACAACAACCCTAAAAAAACAGATACACTCTCCAATAAATAAAAGTGTTTTAAAAATATTACCAATACTGACACTGTTAATGATGATAGAAAAATAGAATTCAGTGAAAAAAAAGATTTCTTTCTTTTCCTTTGGGACCACAAAAAACAGGAATCTCAAATGATCCATCCACACCAGACTTCATGCACAGAGTGAAGACACATTGTTGGATTTCCTGTCAAGAGTAGTGAAATGCTGAGAATGCTGCATCCAAAATGAGTCAGGAGAAGTGTTTCCAGGATTGTCACAGTGTAATCACATCATGATCAAAGACTGAGTGCTTAGCAAATGCAGTAATTAATAAAGAAACAGATTGAGGTTACTGAGTAAAAATGCTGTTTTAAAATGACTGGTTCTAAATTATTTGTTGGACCAAATATCTTCCAGCCTATACAGTCGGATGGTGAAGGTAGAGTATGCTCAAAATAAATCAAATCATCACACAGAATGTGTACATAGAATCAGCTTTGATTTTATTGATCTTAACATTCACACTTGTGAACAGAACACAGTGAGCCTGCAGGACCAGAACCACGTCTCACTCTCACCTGAAACAAAACAAAACATAAATGTGCAAACGTGTCTTGGAGCTTCACATACTGAAGTGATTTTTGATGACGTGTTTTTTTGAAGGCCCCTTTGACAAAAGCACAACATAACAGCTAGGATGCACTTAAATACACTTGTGTAGAACTAGTTACTCTGTCCACAATGTGTGCTAACATTTCTCTTCTTGTTCCCTGTAAGTATTAATATAGCCACAGCCACAAACTGTATGTTTGTCTGATTCTCTCCTTCTGATCAGACACTCTGACATGAGCGTACAGCAAACACAGTCTATGCTTGGGAAAGTGCCTCTTTATGAAGAGTGAACTAGAAGTCGACACAGCGGCCCTTTCTCTCCCAGTCCCCGTAGCGGGTGGGCTCTGGACCCCGAGGACCCCCCTTCTCTTTGGTTACAGGGTTCACATCATCAGGGAACTCTGGAGGACAAGAGCATGGTTCAGTGTGAAACAGCTACAGTTTACAGTTTACATGAATGCAGCACTTCTCCCATTGTTGTAATTTACTGGAAGATGATATTTTGCCCACAGGTAAACTGTACACTCCTGAACTATTTTGAATTATTTAGGCAGATTATCTGACAACTCAACAGAGGTTCTCTGTGTGGTTGTAACGGTGACCAGCAGACTACACAGATAAGACTGCATCATTCTCACTTTGCAGCACATCTGTGCGCTTCTCTTCGGTGCTGTCAAACCGACCCTGCGGGGTTTTGGCTTTCTTCAGCGGCTCCTTGTCCGTCACTGCTCCGCTGGCTGCCCGTGAACACCCTGAAAAGAACACCCGGGATATCAGCCATGCAGCAATCAGTGCACAATGTCGGTATTCAAGTAGTGACCCTGTTATGTGGTGACTGTCAGCCCAAACAAACGAACAACATGAACAAAGAGTGGACACACACACACACACTGACCTGTAATGACAGATTCCACAGAAACACTCTTAGATAGTGACGTCACGTATCTGCTGGTTGGAAACAGTGATCGCAGGAGAGACATGTTTATCTGCGCGCGGACACTTACACAACTACAACGTTGTTGTTTGTCACGCTTATTTTACGCAGTTTTCGTCATCATCTCGCGACGCAGAATGACCACAAATCCAACGCAGCGTTTATGTGGCGCCACCAGGGGGCAGCAGAGCACCGCGTGAGTGCTGCGCTGTCTGAACATGTCAGGGACTTTATTATAAGTGGTGTGTTAAATCTATAAAAGTATTTTAATAATAATCTACTAATAATCAGCACCATCCTCATCCGACTTACCAACTGGGGAGACAGAGAACACCTTTAGTCATATTTCATAGATGCTTAATTCTGTGTGTGTTACTACTGACTTCATGCCACTGTTTTCTTTTTATTTAGTGCTTTTTAAAATTGTATAATATAATAATAATATATAATATAATAATAATAGTGTTTCACGAAGAAATACGACGTTTGTGTATTCCAGAAGTTTTTTTATTCTTTATTATTCCACCCCAATAAGTTCTTGTGTTAAATATGTTGCCAGGATGAGGGTTAAAAGAGCAATTTGATAACTTTAAATCAGTTTGATAGCTCTTTTATGGACGGTTCATCTGATTTGGTTCCAAAAATTACCAACCAGTCAGATTTACTTTGCACAGTGTTATCATTTTCATACATTTTTTTCACTGTTAAAGTAAATCATACTTTTTGAAAGAAAAGTTCAACATTAGGCATTCATTTTTTTTCCTTCAGAGAGTGATATGTTCATATTATATCTGTGTAAATACAGAGTTGTAGTCAGGATGTGGTTAGCTTAGCTTAGCATAAGGATTCCATGACAGAGTTTACACTTTAAGTGAGGAAACGTGATATGCAGTTGAAAGCCTGGTAACAGCTGGTATGTGCAACTTTGATTTGAATTTATTACTCATATTTATTTAACGTTTTAATCACTTTTTTTTTGTTTGTTTTTTTTTTTGTTTTTGTTTTTTGCTCATGAGAACATGCAGTAACTTGCTAAATGACTTCACCAGCTAATGTGATCCATGATAATACATATTAAGACAAACAGTTGAATACAACTAACATTAAATGATCACAGGTAGAGGGCAAAGGTGTATAACTAGCCATTCCTATAGCCAAGAGCAATCTAAGGCAGGGGGTAACAGTAACAGACCAAAGCTAAACTGGGGCTGGCCAGCTGGCTGTGGCTCTGGTTCTGGTGTCGGTTGCTTCATGACTGATGAGGTGATTTGCAAACGGAAAGCCAGTGTCATTGAACCAATGGTCCAAATTAAATATAGTTACAGATAGTAACATTATCCTAAATATAATTGTAAATTATTTTCCAGCATTCAGTCTCATGTATGTCACTTCTGGCTGATGCTCAAGATGATACTATACTCATGCTCACACTCTGTAGGCATTACAGGATACTATCTGCAGTCCACTTAACAGCCAATGGGGCTTTCAATCACAAGGGTTTTTATAAATGTTATGTATGCTTCTATACGCAGGATTATGAGCAAAGACTCTATAAAGCATGGACGTAGTCCCCATGATGCCACCCAGGGCCATTGTGAAGCTCAGTGTGGTGGCACTGGCTGCTGCCATCTTGGCAGTCCTCCCTCTGCCGGCTCCTCACTAATCCAAAAATGGGAAAAAAGGTGGAGCATGGGTGGAGCTGAGGTGGGCTGAATGAAGCCTGTAATGGCACCCATCTGTCAATCAAAGTGCAACTCTCTTAATTATGCATAACTTTAAGCTTTAATATAATTTGAACAGGTAAGTTCTATAAAAATTGTGAAATTAGCTATAGAGACCAAAACTGTTTTTTGTACCAGGCTGTAAACATGTTTATTTCTGCTGTGAAGTTGGACTTTTTAACATGGGGACTTATGGAGACTGACTTGTTTTGTAGTCAGCCTTGAGTGGACATTTGAGGAACTGCAGTTTTTACACTTCCATGACGCCTTCACTTCACAGCATGGAAGTTTCCCCATAGCTGTGAGGTGATTTTGACCACCTTTGGTATTGTGATGCTTAAACAGGCTTACCATCATACGAAAAATTTCATTAAAGAAACATTTATAAATTAATGAAGTCATTCTTGTGGGTGCCACAAAGACCATGAAATGATTCTTTGTATAATCAGAAACTCAAAGAAGGATGCTGAGACCTTTTCAGTGTATGTTGTTCAGTAAGCAAACTCTATCCACTGATCAGAAGCACGAGATGTGATTGAAAGATTGAAAAAGAAGTGCACATGGTGCCGAGTGGTATATTTTTTTAAACCCTAAACCAGCTTTATCTTTATCAGTACTGGTGACCACTTCTTCTCCCCGGGGTAAAGCCAAGTGTGTGTGTGTGTGTGTGTGTGTGTGTGTGTGCGCGTGCATGCGTTTGTGAGAGGAATTCCAGGAGGTTTCCAGTGACTCAGTGCAGTTACTTTTGAGTGGATGATGAAATTCTCCTTTACATTCCTCTTCAACCTTTTAGAAAGCAGACCTGGAAAATGTCATATCACACACTGACACACGCACACACACACACACACACTGAAAAACAGCTGGCTCAGCATGTACCGCCGACTCCAATACACTCAAAAGTCTTGAACAAAAAATACATTTATCATATATATCATCATATAATATGCATCAAAATATACGCATATGTTGGTGTGAAGTGAGGTGTAAAAAAAATAAATTATTATTTATATCATATTTTGCATAAAGTGTTCTTCCTGAAAAACAAAATTGTCACATTTGAGTCTAGATTTTCTCAGAGCCTCCACACTTCGTGCTCAGCTGCTCATATCTGGCACGATACTTTAAGAGCTGACTCTCCTGCACGACGACCTGTTTCTTGTCACCTACCCCACATGGCAACTGTCAGTGTAATAATTTCACTTTAAAATGTTACTTTTTCAGCCACCTGCACTCTGGAGAACCGTTCATGATGAATGGGATGAAGACAAAAATGTGGTTTAGATGATGAAATGGCTTGCAGCAGCATTTGTACAAAAATCCAGTGTCAGCCTTTCTACACTCAGATGCACATCTTTATTCTTTATTCTTTATCTTTTAATTAATCTCTAAATAAATGAGTTATGAATGAATTAATCTTCTGTTCTATTTGGCTCCATTTTATATTTATTTCTTTAACGTTAAAATGTTTTCTTTCTCTTTCTAACAATCAAATGGGCCCTAGAGCAAAATCAACACACTTTGGTTGCATGCTATCTAGCTCCAGGTTTGCTTTGTGTTTATCACAATTTAATATAGGAACATGTGCTAAATACTCACAAAATTAGATGAAATATTAAAAGTGGTAAAAAAAAAAATTAGGTACCTACTTAAAGATCAGTCAAAAAAGATGAATCCAACTGCAATCTGTAGCTCCCCTTGACTTTCCAGAGCTTTATGGTGAGTTTCAGCACATCGTTCAGCTGTTCAGCCCACAGTTTTACTGTGTTGGTTCAGGCTCACCACTATCGGGGCATCAGGAGTTATTTTAGAAAAAGCTTTAAAAACCAGTACCAGTGTTCAGTTCCTGCTCAGCAGCAAGCAGCAGACAGACACAGTTAGAAACTAGCTAGTGGACATAGTGGACCATTTAGCAGCTGCAGAGATTTCCCTCAGGAGTTGGTGTAGACAAAAAACACAAAAACAAAAAAATAAAAGAGAGTGAATAATATTATTCAGGTATTTTCATCGTGTGGACACAAACATATCTCAGAATGGGTGATCACGTTGCTCCTGAAGAGCTGAAGGAATAAAAAAGGTGCCCCAAGTTCACCAAATGAACTTGAAATGAAATATATATATATATATATATATATATATATATATATATATAAATCAGTTATTGCAGGTCATAGTCAATATTGTGCTTTCCTGCTGCATATTCTAATATTTCCAAATAAGATCGGAAAATGTGGAAATATTCAGTAATCCAGTCTTTTTGGTTTGTTTTTTGTCATCTGTGGCTGATGGCACTCTGTTGTTCTGTAAATATTAATACATAGCTGCCTCGTCTTCATCAACACTGGATGCATGTTGCTTATTGTCATTATTTTAAAATGTTTTGTGCCTGATGGAAATCAAGACTGAGTGAATCAATAATAACAGCATGAACAAGAAACACCGGACTGAAACGATTCTTTGCTTTCAAGTTTACTCTAAGTGACAAAATACAGATAGACTATACTGCATGTGGCATGAAGATGAACAGGACTTAAAAAAGTCTTTCCACTGAGCAAAGTCAAAGGTACATATGGCTGACAGATGGAGAAGATTAATAGATTTTGAGTTTACGTAATTATCAACTCTGCAAAGAAAAAAGTGAATTTCAGTGTCCAAAATACTGTCAGTATGAATAGAAGTTGATTTTTGGGCTGTTTTGAAACTTGCACACACACACACACACACACACACACACACGCACACTCCACTCTCATTTATCACAGCAATCTGAGTGTCAGCCACTTATTAGAAACTCTGTGCTATTGACCAGACAACATGTGGACTGTGTCAGCATCAACACGTCTGCCTCTTATTGTTTCTGCTTCTGATCAAACAGACTTCAACGTGTATTTGTTATCTTAGACGCACCTCTGACTGTCTCTCTCCCACACACACACACACACACACACACACATATATAATGCAATGGCAGACAATGAAATCGTGGACACACTGTGATTGGTCAGCTTGTTCGATCTCAGCCTCGGGGGTCTAAGATGATTACACAGCGATGAGAGACAAATATGAAAATACAGTTTGTAAAGTGTTCATACAAAAATTCCAATGAAATGTGAACAGGTGGTAAACTGTGCTAAATGCTGCAACAAAGTGCTGTTAAATGTGATTTTTCTTTTCATCAGATACTTTTTGGCCTTTAGGCCACATATTTATTTATTTCTAAATCATAAAGTGTTTAATAGACAGATATCCTCTGTTTGTTGCTAAGTCATCACATGGAGTCCTCTTCTTTCTGTTAGGTGACGTGTGTCAGATTATGTTTGAATTCATACAAAGGTGCTAAAACAAGTGCCCTGTTGTTTTGCAGTTGAGTAAAAAGTCCATTAACATGGCAGATAAACACAGACAGACACTGATGACAGGATCTACACACATATTTCTTTTTTGTCAGACATCAAATATGAAAATATGCTGTTTATGAAACATCAAGTCCTTATAGGTCAACTATAATACAACAGCTGGCTGATGCCAGCCTGTCCTGGGCCTCTGATGGGCTTCTTGCAGTTTTATGGAACACATTGTTCATCACGATGCCCCTGAAATATTTCCTTTCAGTCTGGTCTCTGCAGGACTGAAGTAAGCCTTCAGTCCAGACCTCTAAAGGATCCAGATGTGGACCCCCATTATATACTAGTGCAGAGGGACCCCATGTTTGTTGTTAGCTGCAGCACCAGCGTCTGTCTGATAGAGGAGAGATGACCTGATAATTAGTTGGACCGCCTCTATACAGAGCTGCTCAGTGGGCCTCAGCCCATGTCCCTGTCCCTGTCCCTGTCCACAGATTCAGCTGGAGGCAGCGTGTTGGCTCTACTCGCAGGTCGACACGCTGCTGATCTTGCCGGTGTTTTCAGTCCAGGGCTGCAGGTTCTGCAGTGCGAACAGAGAGCTGTTCTGCAGGCACAGCGGGTCCGGGGTAACTGGCTGGTTGATGGTCTTCTGGAAGGCCTCCTGCTGCAGCTGCATGAGGATCCGGTTGGCCTGCTGTCGCTCAGCTTCTCGCTCCTCTGCTGTCTGACGCCTGCAACAACGATACAGAAATGATGTATGGTGTACTTATCTACTGCATGGTCACTGTTATGTCAGTCACATTTCTGTAGAGACACACAGTTTGGTGCATTTCTCATACATTTGCACCTCAGTGGTCAAACCAGCCGCCCCTAAAGTTGGAGTGCACCTGTATTCTGACCTTTATGGTAAATGCATTGAAACAGCCCAGAGAGAGCTGACAGGAAGGGCATGCAGTGTTATTCTGTCAGTTCTCTCAAATTCCAAAGACAAGAGCTGTAGTATGAAAGTCTATGGGAAGCCAACAACTTCATTATTCATCTACTGTTCCTTTATGTTTAATGTTTTATCTGTTTGTTCATCAAGAGTGGAAGTAACAAATTACATTTACTATAAACACTGTTAGAAAATTGTTTTGTACTTGTACTTTTTAAAATTCATCATGACCACTTATGCTCAGGGTCATGGAGGGCTGGCATTGACCCGCTGACATTGACAGTGAGAGACGGGGTGTAGGTCACCAGCTCATCACATGGCTGACACACAACATTAACTCACATTCACACCTACAGCCAATTTAGAGTCACCAATTAACCTGCATGTCTTTGGACTGGGAGACACGGAGAGAACATGCAAGCTTTTATGAACTGACATGTTTTTCCTGTCTGCCCAATGACAAACCAATGACAGTATAAAGAATAAACAGCATATGCGTGGCGTCACCCAATGGTTTCTGAAGAGACATTTTGAAGCTCAAAATATACACCGCTGTCCGCCGCCATGTTAGCTAATCTTGGCAAATCTAAATATCGGCAAAGACTTGGATCAGCTGAGCTCAGACGGCTGAATGACGCCTGGGTGCTCAAACAAGTCATCTGTAACAACACCCACCTGTCAATCAAAGTGTCCACGCTTTTAATTCTGCATAACTTTAAGTCTTAATATCACTTGAACAGGTGAGTTGTATATAAATTCACCCTCAGTACAGTTGTCATGAACGGGGAAATTAGCTATAGAGACCAAAACAGTTTTTTGTACCAGGCTGTAAACATGTTTATTTCTGCTGTGAAGTTGGACATTTTAACATGGGGACTTATGGAGACTGACTCACTTCTGGAGCCAGCCTCAAGTGGACGTTTGAGGAACTGCAGTTTTTGGCACTTTCGCCTTGGCTTCATTTCCCAGCTACGGAGGTTGGCGCCTAGTTCAAACCCAGCAACCACTGCACCACTGTGTTGTACTTTTTAAAAATACTTCAGTGCTTTTTACGATTAGAAGGGTAAAAACAGTGAGTGATAGTCCTGATGAACTGTGTGTGACTGGAACAGAAGCTGCAGGAGGGCAGAGCTCCAGAGGACAGACACTCTCTGACACACGATGGAAAACATACATGTTGATTATGTTCATTCACTGGCCGAGTGTCAGGTGGATATGGGAGGTGGGCACCACAGTACAATGTAGTTAAGGAGGTCATTACTATAGGTTAGCATTAGCATGGTTATATGAATGGGATCACTTAGCATGCCTGCCAGGCAGTGTATCAAATCAGTGATTTATTAGGGTAGATAAACAAACCTTCAGTGATGCATGACCAGCAGGTGCATGCTGGGAATGGCTTAATGCTACAAGCTAAATGCTCATGGTGAATCCTCCAGTTGTGATTTTTGTTCACAGTGAAACTTCAGCTACCTTCAACTGTGACAATTTCTATCATACACAGTGGAACATAATGCTTGAGCAGGTTATGGTTATTAGAGAAGTTGAACCTCAAGCAGATTGTGGAGACCTCAGAGTGTGTAAATATTATTTTCCCAGCAGAATCAAATTGTTCAGCCTTTTTGTCCAGAAATAATGTCACAATGTGTGAAGTTAAATATTTTGTTGTTTTGAACATTTGAATTGTTAAAAGGTTTTCTAATCATCTACAGCTGTCTGTGTCCATCTACAGGCTGTAAGATCAACTGTGAGAAACTTTTGAATTGATTTATAGCAGACATTAACTATTCTGTCCCCACCCAAACACACACACACACACACACACACACACACACACACACACACACACACACACACACTTCTAATGGCATAAAAGTCTGGTTCTGAGTCTGCATCTACTCCGAGCTGTCTCATTGTCTTTGAATTTATTATTCCATAGTCACGTGTGTATTCTTGGCTATAGCTTTGATAAACTGAAGATTTGTATAAAGGACTCAGACCAGCCCACTAATATGAATATATTAATTATATAATCATAATGTATCATTATAATTTTATATAATATCACAATAATAATTAATTTGGACAAACCATTGTTTACAGAAATACAGACAGCACATTTATCATTTATAGATTTTTAGAAATCTACATTTGTGCAAATCTTTATGAGTTCATGGTTCATAATAATCAGAATCACTCCTGAAACAATATTTCCAAATATATTTATATTTCCAAAGTTGAAATGTGTCAATCTTTTTTTTAATGTCCCGCCCAGTTCAGGCTGTGATTGGTCAGTTTACGAAAAGTGACGAGCGCATCGACTTTATGAAAAGTTTGTTTCATTAAAAGACGCCCGATAATATCCAAACACAGGCTTCAGCTACAGAACCTGGACTAACAACCGAACCGGATCTGAGGATCCGGAGGATGTGGGCCGACGACATTAACGATCTGGTTTTTGATTGGCTGCTCACAGAGAGACCGAATTTCTCCTCATGGACAGTCTGTAGTCTGTCCACTGTGTGAATGAACATTTCATATCTTTACTGTGACGCTGAGAGCAGGACGACATCAGGCTCAGAGAACGTGCAGAGCATCAACATGAAGATAAAATATAAAAACAGAGTGGACCACGTCACTGAACCGGAATCGATTTTTTTTTTCTCCTGGTGAAATAAATATTTGTATTTAATTTACATGTGTTTACATTTATTTATTTCTCTGCACAGAATCAAATTAACTTTTTTCACAAAATATAAAGCTTCAAAATAAAAGCTTTTTGAAAAAATAAAATAAAATAACAAGCCAACGAAAACCTACATTTGTAGTTTAAATATATAAAGACTACAATAATATCAGAGAGTAAAAACATTTCCGCAGTGTGAGCCGCTCTGTTTTCTCACAGACTGACGAGCCAATCAAACACGAGTTCACAGGCTCGAGTTTCATTTTTAAAAACGTGAAAACATAATTCTGTTTATTAATAACATTTTATTTCTGCTTCTGCGATGTTCAGATTATTAATGCAAACAATAATATTAATAGGCTGGTGAGCAGATATGATAACTATAATGACAATTATGATGCAGAAATCATTCTCAACATTTTAAAGACAATCATATTTTAATCACACTCAGCGTCCACAGTTTTTTTTACGTTTACGACATGGCGTGTTTATGATTTTTTTTTCCGATTCACATCCAAACTGAACATTTTTTTGGGGAATCATTTTATAATTTTAAATCAATTGAAGTGGCACACACAGAGCGTCTGTAATGTGACTAAATGACTTTTATTACTTTAATGAAAATGTTTCATATCATCTGTTTTATGTCATCTTTTAATCACATTTCTTTTAAAATAAATCATTTGAAATAAATAACACCGTTCAGAAAACAAATACATGTTTAAATTTAAATGATCTTTTTCGTTGTTTGTTTTTAATGTTTGATTTCTGTCTCCTTCTGAAGAGACATGTCTGATGCTTTATTCCTCTCAGCTGTATTTGCTGCATTTTAAAGCTGTACAATAGCCTGGTTCAATTTAAAGGAAGCTTTCGACGTCTCCTGCTGCATGTGGAGCAGCAGAGCCTCTCATTGTTCACACAGTCCATTTAAACATGTGTACACTGTGTTCATTCATTTAAAATGTATATAAGAGATATCTATATAAGAGATGTTCATATTATTTTCTCCATCCCATTTATGTCAGTCAAGGTAGGCTAAATAACAAACAAACCAACTCCACAAACTACACAGTGATCATAAAGCAACATTATCATCTTCATGAAGGAGTTTATCACATGAGCTCTTCTGCATCTCTGCTTCAGTTTGATCACTGCGTGAATATGTACTTTTTCTTATGATTTAGTATAAAGTGTTAGGAAGCACACATGACTACTGTCTAAATGGCCATTACTATTAAATATATTTTCCTCATATTTAAGAAAATGACATAACAGTCAGTTAAAACCATAAAAACAAGGACTGCAGGACCCCTGACAGGCCTTAGGATCCAAACAGGCCTACAGTCATGCATAAAGAATGCAGGGCCTCTTTGAGGCTGTAGAGGCACTAAAAATACTCAGTAAAATCACCATCTGCTCTGTGGAGATAACAAACAAGAAATTAAACATGACTTCACCTCCATTTGGTACGTCTGTTTTGGAACCAGGTTTTGACCTGAGCGTCAGTCATCTTCAGGGCTTTGGCAAGGGCGGC
The DNA here is from genome assembly GCA_033000465.1 of Sciaenops ocellatus. NCBI lineage: Eukaryota > Metazoa > Chordata > Actinopteri > Sciaenidae > Sciaenops > Sciaenops ocellatus. Next base: position 3,368,520 of record CP136872.1, on the reverse strand, counting down.
CCGCTCAGCAGACGCCAGGTACTTCTGCCGGTGGAAACGTTTCTCCAGCTCACAGATCTGCAGCCGGGTGAAGGACGTCCGAGGCTTCTTCTTCTTGGGAGGCGTCCGGTTCTGGTAGGGGTGACCTACACGACGTGTTACAGTGAGGGGTGAGAGAGACACTGGATAGGACGGGAGGACAGGAAAACAGGAGGACAGGACAGGAAAGGAAAGGAAAGGACAAGTCAAAGCAGGGTTTTGCAGGACAAGCACAGAGGAAGCACTGACAGAGCAGCAGCAGAAGCAGTGTTCAAAATACTGAGTTTAATACCTTAAAAATAGAGTCCATATTAAATCTGCAAATATGAAATATATAAATATCATTCTAATATATACAGAATACTGTCTACAGCCTGAGTGTGCTGTAAACAACAATTTAACACTGAATAATTCATTTCTTCATTTTATATCATAACACCCCTGGAGACCCGTGTGTGTGTTTTCTGTATATTTGCATATTTATTTCTTGTGTCATAACCAAAGAACATTTTAGGGAACTTTTAGAGAACTTGATCAATTGAACAATGATTTTCAATTTCTGCAATTATATATGTAAATATCTATTTATACAATTAGAGTTTTATTTTATCATTGCTGTCATAAATTAAAGAATATTTACAGAATGTATGTAACTCAATGCATATACTCAAATCTTTAGAGAACTACAATGCTGATAAAATAATTAATTACCCAACAATACTGTGACAACAAGTCAGTCTCCGGCTGTAAATGACAATTAAACTTTATCTCAGACAAATGAGTTCATATCGTGGATCATAAAGGTGCTTTCATTTGACATCATATCAGTGCAGCCAAATATGAATGCAGCTGGATGTTTATGAATGTGCTCAGAGAGAACTGAAGTGAAGACACAGAGAGGAAGACTGCAGAGAGACACACAGTTCAGTTTGTCCAGCACACACAAGAAATAACACCATGATAGAGCACCAGCTGTCTGTAAGTAATAATACTAATACTACTACTACTACTAAAAATAATAATTATAATGATAATAATAAACAGAAGGTAACATTGCAGTAGAGATATGTGGCAATAAGAAATAGAAAAAAAAACCTTTTGTGTTCTTTATATTTGGACTTTTTAAATGTTATTTTTCAGTTTTCAAACACACATTCGGCTACTTTAAATTCATATTCATATAAACTTTAAATTCATAGAAAAATTACATTTATTACATTTATATGTTTGAGTCAGTATTATTTTGGTGGATCGCAGTGACAAAAATCGAGCTACAGATGATGAGAAAGTTCACAAAACATCTTTCAATGACGCGTCTGACCTGTGATATCTCTGATAATTACTGACAAATAATAACCTCCAGTTATGAGATCTGAGTCAATCATCTCTAGAATTTGATGCGTGCATATTTGTATTTCATTTAGATCAACTGTGATAAATGTTGATGAAAGATTTGTGAAATCATTTACAACAAAAAAATGCAGACTTTTTGTCTTTTAACTATAGACTATTATATTATATTATATTATATTATATTATATTATATTATATTACCTGTGAACCTGTCTTTGGTGTAGCGTCGGTTGCTCTCCATCCAGGGGAACGTCAGCGCGGTCAGGTTGTTGATGGTCCCGCTCACCGGCGGCATCGACGAATTCCCGCAGCTCAGAGGCCGGTGCGCGGGGACACGGATGACCCCGGCGGAGTTCACGTTAGTCCCGCTCGCATTCACGCCCATGTTCATGTGATAAGCCCCGCCGATGGAAGTCATCCCGCACGAGGCGGGGGTGCCGTTATATCCGCCGTTACCGCACGCGAAGCCGCCGCCGTTCACGCCGCTGCCCCCGCCGCCGTTATAGGCCGCGTGTCCGTAGTCCGGCTCGTGCATCCTCATCCCCAGCATGCAGCTCTGCTCCACGTTGCTGAGGATCTGATCAATGCCGAAGCTGATGGGCTCCACGTGCGTGTGCTGCTGCAGATGAGCCCCCAGTATCCCAATGTGATCCATGGCCTCCGCGAGCCCTCCCGCTCCGGCGCGAGGAACAAGAGGTTTGCTCCACGCGCCGCTGCCTGGACTTTTCCGTCTGAAAGGCTTGTGCGCGTCTTCAGCTCGAGCTCCGGTCGTTATCTAGCGCGGGCGCACATGTGTGAGTTTGTCTGTGTGCGCATGCAAAGGAGAGCGAGGACTTGGACTGCCCCCCCCTTGCTGCGCGAGGACATCAATCAAAGTGCCAAATAGACAGCGCGAGATTAAGACCCAATTTCAGGCCTGGAGGCTCGGCGGGATAAAGAGTGTGTGAGCGCTGCGGAGGCTTTATGGCACACTTCATAAAACACTGATTAACAGCTGGACAAGATCAATAACAGGACGACATAGGCTTTATCTGCGTCACACACACACACACACACACACACACAGAATCTTTAGTTTAATGTCTCAGACAAAACAGTGTTTCTGTTCGGATGTCGGGCTCTTTATGGATACTGATCCATGTTCAGTTTATCCTCATATCACCGTTTGCTTCTGCACTCACAATGTTTAGATTATTCTGAGTTTTTGTGACCTTTTATCTTCAGCTTTTGAAACTTTGGCGCAGATGAAGGTTTAATCAGGCAGATTCGGACATTTTCAATCAGACACATTCAGACACAGCCTGTGATTCAGTCACTGTTATTTCAATTCAATCAAAAAAAAAAAAAAAAAAAAAAAATCTGATACAGCCTAATTAAGCCATGGATGGATGGATAGTGACAGGGTCAGTCAAATTAGCCAATCCCAAACTTTTTGTTTCTGGCTCCTAATTCTTCACCTGCTGATCATTTGAACATTTATTCTTATTATAAACTATTTTTCAGTCATTTCTCCTTCAGCTGCGTAGTACATAGTTTCCTATAATATTCAATACAGTGACACACACTGCACTGTAAAAAAAAAAAAAAAAAAAAGAAAAAAAAAAAAAAAAAAAAGCAGCCGGAAGAATTTTACCATAATAAATTACTTTTTATAATATTTCAGTAATAGCATGTTAGTACCGTTGATAAGGTTGGTGTTTTATTCCATATTTATGTCTTCAGATTTTACAGTGAAAAACTGTCAAACCTGTCAAATATTACGGTGTTTTACTGTACAATTAACACGCTCTAATATAAAATGCTACAATAAAGTGCTTTATTGTATTCAGGAAAAACATCCATACTTCATGGCTTATTTTACGGTCTTTTACTGTCATGATTTGGCAGTTTTTCAATGTCAAAATCTACAGACATTTTAAAATATGGAATAAAACACCAACACCTTATCAACAGTACTAACAAGCTATTACCGAAATATTAGAAAATGTGTGTGTCTCTCTCTCTCTCTCTCTATGTGTGTATATATATATATATATATATATATATATATATATATATATATATATATATATATATTAGTGTGCAGTGTTTTGTGTGTGATGATGAAGTTTCTGAAGGAGAACTTCAGAGTTTTGGAAAACTGAACTGTCGTGAAGGGTCTCGTGCTCTTAAAGCTTCTAAAAGGCAACATCCGGTGTAAAAACGTCACGAGATGAACCTGGTAACAATATTGACATTGAAGCAAATAAATTCAATAAAGCGCTCTGCAGCTTAAAGGAGTATTTTTATACAGCTTCATGTGTTTTGCTGCAGAAATTTGGGAATCCTAATAAATGGACCTTAATGTGTTTTGATCATGCAGCATAAATCAGAGAGAAATTATTGCTGTTTAATGCATGATCGTCGTTTATTGTTGCGCTGGCGCCATTATTAATTCATGTTCAGACTGATGACATTGCTGCAAACACTGATGCGTTTCCGTTCGTTAGTGCGGGAACAGAACGGAACTGCTTCACGACACTGGAACCAAACCGAACCCCCTCAAGTCAAAGCGGGATTTTAATAATACAAATAAACGATCGGTCATTATTTAGCATTAGGCTACACTCATTAAAAATATGAATGAATCCGGAGATGATCAGTGACTGTGCAGAGGCTTTAAATGAGACCTTTATTCATTGTATCATAACAAATGGCTGCAGCTTTGTTTAATCGTAGATCATAAATAACGAGCAGCACTCCGCACATTAACGGCACTACAGACAGACTGCACAACAATTAAATGAAAAATTAAACCGTGTGGCTCATTGATTTTCTCTCCTCCTAAAAGCCACTGGGACTTAATTACTTCACGCAGGGCATTAAAGTATTAATATTTGATATGCTTTGAACGGCTCTCATTGGCCAATTGACCGACATCAAATTTTAATGCGCGCGGCAGCCTATCCGCACACCGAGGAGCAGCCATTCGTTTACACGCGGACCAATAATGAATATTAGAGGCTAAATTAGTGAGAGGAGCTGAAAACACACAGCTGCTGTTCATCAGGTCCAAAAATCTAAAAGATATGTGAGAATCCAGAGAGCTGATTCAGAGGTGAAAACATAAAAATCATTTAACACATTTTTATGCTGGATTATTTATTATAATTAACATTGAACCGACAGATGAGCATGTGAAGGTTTCTCTCTGTCTCTAATCACAGTTGTGTGTGTGTGCAGTCAGAGGCTGTTCCAGGCCTAATACTCCTGACAGTCATACTGCCAGTGGCATCTTTTCAAACTCAATTATCGAGCGACCATTTTCATTTCTGCGGCTCGGATGTCCTGATGGGCTTAGAAAAAAAAAAAAAAAACACTTCAGATGGAGACACTTATTGATTTCTCACCACTTTAAGCAGCGCGAACTCCAACAGGCAGAATAAGTGCGTGAGGATGCCACGGTCCATCAGAGAGTCAGTCTAAACTCCGGTGTCACACAGACGTGAAGCCCTTTACATCACCGTGACAACAAGTCAACACATGATCACTTTATGCAAAGTCACTGCAGAATAATGGCTCCTGGTCATTCAGACACGTTTTTATGAAAAAATGACATTTTATTTTTTCATTGGTTAGGCTCACGTATTTTTACATATTGCTGTGGAAAACAAACGTACCCTTTTACTAGTCCTAGGTTGACCCAAAACTACTGTAGTCTAATATAACATCCTCTGTGCTGTAAGAAGTACCTATAGCAGAAGTATGTATGTTTGCAAGTGCTCAGCAAAAACTATCAAAAGTAAAAGTACTCATTGCTAATTTCGTGGCATCTAATCATGAGGCTGCAAATTGCAACCAAATGAATGCCTCTTGCCTCACGCTCTCCTTACAAGCTGAAAAACTTTGGTGGATGCAAAAAATGTGCAAAAAACACATAAGTCCATATGTAGAACCAGTGTTTAGTTTGTTCTGGGTAGAAACCTAACAGTCCAACATGGTGAACTCTGTCGAAGAGGACCTGCAGCGTCTGTAGATATAAATGTCTCATTCTAAAGTAACAGGAACATAATGATTCTTGTTTTCAGGTGATTATACACTAATAAAAACAGAGTTATGAATATTACATCCTGTGAATAGAGCCTCCTAAATCTGACACACTGAACCTTTATACACACACATACATCTGTTTGAGCATATTTCAGGTTTCTGTGTGAAATAACAACAGTGAGAAAAAGTAGTTTTTCTCATAAAGTATTTCTCCTTCCTTCTGTTATCATGTTTTTTGATTCATTAATGTGTATGTTTCATTTTACTATAGTAGTTGTTGAAGGTTGAGCACATTTTAACTACTTTAGATACTGTTTGGTAGTTTAATCTACAGACATGCATCATGGTCTATAAGATTATCATATGTTTGCCATGAGAGAACCATGTATCTCTAGAAAAATCAACTTTTCATGAAAAATTCAGCCTGTTTTCAACTGTGTAACAATGACTTTTCCAACTAATCCAGGAAGGCTTTTAAAGAGTTTATTTAGCTTAAGAAAGAGGAGATTTTCTCAACACATAAAGGAACACTTCATCTTTCAGTTCATAAGATAAGCTAAACACGATAAACCTTTATTGATCCCCACCAAATGTATCACAAACTAGTAACTTGGCTGTCATTTAAATGTAGAGGAGTTCAATGTACAATATTTACCCCTGAAAAGCAGCTGATGAAATGGAAATACTCAAGTAAAGTACAAGTAACTTGAATTTGTGCTTAAATAAATGTATTTCATTACATTCCACAGTTACAGTTCTAATGTTCTTCTAATGTTTCTGTCCTTTAAAAGAGGTGTGGTCAATGGTGGCTGCAGGTCGGGCTGCTATTAAACTTTATTATGTTTTACAGTGTTTCTAGTATCTCATTTGCCTGTATTGATGCACTAGGATGGACAAAAAATAGAAAAACCTTGCAGTTCAGCATCCAAAATGAAATAAAGATCATCATTTTAAAATGTAAACAAAACATCAGAAAAACTCCTCATGTCTCCTCTGTCCCTGCGTTCTATAAGATGACAGATGACATCCGTTACTGATCATTAAATTACAAAAAATGATTCATATATTAATTTTCTGATCTGTCACTGGTTAAGCTTTGCTCATGTGTATGTTCGGTTTTTGCGGCTTGATCATGGTCTGTGTAAAAAGAAGTCTACCTGCAGAGTCCTTGACCTTTGACCTTAACCTCTGTGGCGCCGGCTCCATCAGCTTTTCCTCTCAATGCAAGATGAGATTTCCCTCACTGCTGACCAAATGAGAGTCTGGGGACTGGGTGGACTACTTTAATGTCACTCTCACTCATTAGACATTAATTAAATGACAGAGTGTATGAAGAGGTCTGGTTCCATCATGGATGATTTTCCCTCTGTAGTTTTGCCTGCATGCAATGATCTGTAGTAAACTTTTTATTTTATTTTATGACAGTCATTTCAGTTTTATTTAAATGACTTCACAGACATAACCTAACACTGACAAAGATAAAGAATACGGCAGCAAACACAGATCGCACAAAACTATAGCCTATAGAGCTGCAGTTGGTCGTCTTCTACCCGTTTCCACAGGTAGTTGCTGCTCTGTTTACATGCCCATTAGATCAGTCTGTGTGTGACATCAACAGATCTCAGTCATTAGAATCAGAGTCACTTTTATGTGTACATATACAAGGGATTTGATATGCATACAGCTAGAAACAAGGACAACCAACTCAACAAGGTAAACAATAAACTATTATGTACAGATAAAAAAAAATATATAAATATGTATATCTATATTTATATACATTTTATAAACAACAATCACATTTGTAGACAATAAGACAGTAGTGCAAAGGATGTGGGTCAGGAGGTAGAGCGGGTCGTCCACTAATCAGATGATTGGCGGTTCGATCTCTGGTTCCTCCAGTCTGCATGTCAAAGAGTTCTTGGGCAATATACTGAACCCCAAACTGCTCCTGAAGGCTGCGTCATTGGTGTGTGAATGTGTATGAATGGTTAGCTCCTAAAACTGATGAGGACAATCAAAGCCATCAGTGTATGAATGTGTGTGAATGGGTGAATGAGATATGTAGAGTAAAAGCACTTTGAGTGGTCGGAAGACTATAATGGAGTTATACAAGTACAGTCCATTTACCATTTACCATGAAATAAATCTGATTTAATTTATGTAGCAGGTTGTTTTATGTACATGAGATAGGTGGACCTGACAGTTTAGTATGGACAGCAGGTGTAGATTGCGTGCGAGTAATATTATAATAGTAATAGTAATATTTACATGTTTTAAAGTTTAAAATGTTTTTTAAAGAACAAAATCTTTGTTTAAACAGTGGGACTAAATCATTAATCAGAAGTTAGATCATAAAGTGACTGTAAAAAATAAAAACTTTCTCAAGTCAAATTTATGTGCAAAAGGTGAAGGATTCATTCAACGAAGGATTCATTTGTACATCAAATAAATTATGAGATATGTGCAATTCTATAGTACGTACTGTTTATGTAAATCTTTAGTACAGATATGTTGATATGTTGATAAATAGCAGCATGTTTATGGGCTCAGACATTACAGTGAATATAAAAGTACAATGACTGAAATCACTAGCAGAGTTTCAATAGATGCCTTATTCAGCTTGCAGAATACTTCAGGTGTGCATTGAACACAAACAGATAAATATAAAAACTACAAGAGTAAACTGAGATGGTAAAACATCACCCCACAGCTACGCTGACTCTCAGAGCTATTATCTATCTATCTATTTGACAGCTCATGCACAACCTTGAGAAAACATGCTGCTAATACACAAACACACAGCGAGCAGCACTGCTGTACAGAAACCTTCCAGAGGAAAGCTCGGACACACTTGTTATTGCCGTGGTTTGTGATTAATGAAGTTATCACAGTCAGGTCTGTATCCTCATTCAGTTATTTAATTCAATCCAGAAAATAGTAAAGCTCGCTGACCAGCCTGCTATTAGTCAGTCAGTCCATCAGCGGCTAGGCTTGACTGGTGTGTGGAACAGCACACCACCTCTATTGAAGACCTCATTGGCTTCTCTACAAATTTTCACATCAGCTGTTTTCCTTTGATCATTTTAAACTAAATGACACACAGATCTTTATTTCTATTACATGGTGTTTTATGTTTGTGTTATGGAATTTTCTATCCTTAGGTTACACGAGGTCACGTGTGGGCCTTGAGGTCCTCAGCAATATTAATTGTTTGGCTTTAATTGGGAACAGGAGGTGCCAGTCTATCTCAACACTGTGGTGTCCAGGGTCAAAGAGACCTATTGCTGCCTTCATAGACATAATAGATAGCTGGCTGTTGACGTTCCAATCTGCGTAAACAGACATCTGTGTCTCCAGACTAGAATATGTTGACAATAACACCTCCATGGGTAAAGACATTCTCTTTGACTAATTCTGGGCGTATAGTATTTGTGGTGTTATCTGTAGAGGTTTAAAGTCTATCCACCAGGATGAGTTGGGCAGAATGTGAGACCGACTCAGGCACTTCTGATGTACTTTGAGAGTGTCTCTAATTCTCCTTGATCAAGTGTCAATAAATATTACAGCATAAGACATCAGAGGCTCCTGAACACTTTCTTCCCTCCTGACCTCACCATTGACCTTTAACTTCAGCAATTTCTCCACAACAGTTTGTATGTCGTTTGGTTACATCTTTTGTGAAGCTCTTGCTCTTCAAAGGTGCTACATAAATAAAGTTACTTACTTACTTCTTACTGTTCAACCATGTTAGTGGCCAGAGCCGTGCCCCCTGACAATGGACCCAAGTCTTACTGTAATCAATAATCTAATGGCTTCTATACGTTATATACATTAAAAACAACACATAAAGGAGATGAAATATGTTCAGTTAAATCTACTAAAACGGCACAGGACAGATGACTTCAAATGTTAATTCTTATGAACATTAGTTTGGAGAGCCAAGTGTAGCTGCTGTACTCTGAGACTGACAGAAGTTAATGAAGACTTTCTCTGTCAGGTCTGAAATAACAGTTTGAGGTACTGAGACGTGGAGATAAGTGAGTGATCATCCTGTTTGGTTAGAAACACACAGGGAAACGGCAGCCGCCGAAGGGAGCCTGCGTTGGATGGACTCCTGTTTCCCCTCAAGAGGAAACACACACACACAGACACGCGCACACCATACCTTTTCAGAGAAACAGACAGAGGTTGTCTGCTGCAGATCATCAGCGTGCATTCGTCAAAATTCAGCCTGCTTTGGTGTCACATTAGTGAGAAATGTGAGAAGCCAAAGACTCCTTATTTTGTCTCAAGCACTTTCAAATGCTTCGGACAAGTGGGAATAGATGCTCTTGAGGGGGTTGTCATTGATTTCCTGGTCACCAAAGTGTGAACAATCCACGACAGAATAAGTAAATACCCTCCAAAACCCGAAGCACCCATTCTTACTACATCCACGCTCCATCATGTACAGTCTGTATCTGTTGGTGTCTGCTCTGTCCTGGTGAACAAGAGGTGATGAACTTCAAATGTCGGATTTGAGGTTAAATAAAATAAGATAAAGATAGCAACTGCAGCTGAACAGACAATCATTAAAACTTACTCAGTATATTGTTTCATGGTCTCACTGTGCCCTCTGCACTGTTTTAACCTTCGCTAACCCTGAGCTAAACTAAACTGCAATGTTCACTCTCTCATGGAACTGATCTCCTGTTGAGTTTGGGTGGAGCAAACAAGAACATAAAACAAAAAGAGACCAAATAATCAATTAAAACAGACACAATTAAAAAGTTCAAAGCAGTAATTGAGACAGACCAAAGGTTGTGTTGGATTTAGGGGCCATTACTCTGATGTGTGAGGAGACTGTGTATTATATTTGGTCACCAAAACTGGCTGCAATAACTGACCTAAAAATGCCGTTTGATCAAAGAATACACAGTGTTAAAGTTTTTTTCAGTCTTCTTTAGAATACATATACTCAAACCGTTATCCATCCTAGATAGAAGAATTTAAATCACTTTAATTACCCACAACCACATCATGCACCACACGAGCACTATACTTATTGAAATGACACAGTTTCTCTCTCTCTCTCTCTCTCTCTCTCTCTCTCTCTCTCTCTCTCTCTCTCTCTCTCTCTCCTTTTTTTGTATCTCCCTTTAACTTTCTTATATACATCAGAATAAACTGTTTGCTAACTTCTTCCACTTCATATTGTCCACTGTCTCATGGAAAACACTGGTGCTGTGATAGCCTTCATATTTTCTGGGCCTTACTGAGGTACAGGGCTGCTGTTTTCCTTCCTGATGTGTGATTGACAGCTCCCTATCAGCACACTTATCATCTGAATGTCAAGGACTTCCAGAAAAATCCCATTTTCAGGTGATTGATGGAGGCCAGTCAGCAAATGAGGAGACAGAGAGAGTGAAAGAGAAAAAGTGGGTCAAAGAGAAAGCAGGCAACCCTTACTAATACACACCAATACACACAGTGAAAATGAACACAGTGAGCACTGATTTGATGGAAACAAATATTTTTGATGTGTAAGTTGAACATATAATAATTACTTTTATTGATATAATATTGTCATGACAACAGTATTTAAATGAGAAACCAACCTTGAAATACATGAAGTGCTCTGTATGTGCTAATAAATTTCACTGTAAGAAAGGTTTTATGGTGGAAAACAGCCATGAAAAATATGCCATGAAGTATGACTGTGTTTTCCTGTATACAGTAATTTATACAGAATAAAGTAGTATTTTATATTAGAGACTGTTAATTTTATTGTAAAATACCGTAATATTTAATAGCATGTTTTACAGTCTTTTAGTGTTACGGTTTGGCAGTTTTTTACCATAAAATCTACAGACATTACACATGAAATCAACAGTACCAATATCCTATTACCATAGTATTAGAAAAGGTTATAGCATATATATTACAGTAAAATTCTGGCAACCACAGTTGACAGTTTGTTTTTTTTTACAGTGATCCTTTCTTTGAAAACATGAAGCAGTATCATTGCTCACATTTTCCTCACATATTTTCTGGAAAAAAAAAAACATTTGAAATGTGAATAGAATGAATAGAATGAAATGAATAGAAACATATATGCAAATTCAATTACATAAATAAAGAAGTCACTCTACATAAATACAAAATACAAATAATAATAAAAAAAGATTTTATATAAAATAAACATTTATATTTTTTTATTTGAATCCAAGTTTCAAGAGTTTTTTTATTCATTGGTCTGTACTTTTGCCTTCTTTGGACAGTGGACAGAGAGGCAGACAGGAAATGAGAGGAGATGACATGTAACAAAGGCTGGGAATGTTGTGGTCACGTGGTTAACCATTTGACTATGATGATCCTTTCTGCTGTCATCAGAGAGAGGAGAGATGACAGGGACTGAGGTGAGAGGGGGACACAGCAGCTTCATGGTCAGCATCCTGAACCCCAGAGATACTTTTCTTTCTTATTTTACAACATATTTATATTCTCACATTGCTTACTTGGTTTTCTTGGCGATGGCCTGTTCCATGTTCCATAGACCCACTGACGCACAACTTTCCACACTGTTCCCATATAAGGCCTTCTGTCACTCAGGTTCAGTGTTGTTGACCTCTTGAGCAGAATGGATTGAGAGGCTGATGGGAGGAATTGTTGGCTCCATGTGGAGGAATGGGGAGGAAGCTGGGAATGCTTGAGCTCTCAGAGCGGAAGATGAAACTTTTTAGATGTTGATGAGGGAACCTCTTGTCACTGTGATCTCTGATGTGGGATTACAGATGGCTGCTGTGTGAATTTCCATAGAGGAAGATACGCGTTGGCATCGATCAGTCAAATTGACTGAATGCTGAATGTTGAGACTCCACCATATGCTCTGAGAGGGTTCTTAGAAACCTAAGAGGGGGAGCCATGATGCTCCTCAGGCGTGTCCTCTCATGACCATAACATGAACAATTATTTGTTATCATTAGCAGGTTCTATGATAATAGAGCGCATCCACATTATCTATCTCAAATACAAAGAGAACCAAGCCTTCACAGCACTATTTCTACCACTGTGCTGCTCTCACCTTCACTCCATTACAAACATTCATTCATCAAATAATTCAGTTTTTCATGATCAGCGTTAAGCTACTGTCAATACTCATTTTTCTGTTGTAGCTTTTACAGCAGAAACTCTGTTAAATATGTGTCCTTAAAGGCCACCTAAGTGACATTAGAGATGAAAAGTATCACAGGAAATTTGAATAAACCAGCCTTTCCCACAGTGTCATAACTAACTTTGTCATGTGCTCATACTGTATGCATGACCAGCTCCAATCTGGCTATTACGAGGAACTTAAACTAGAAACTAAAACTTGGTGTGAAAAATATTTTAGTTGACTAAAAAATAAATTAAAACTAGAAAAAACTAAGTTAATGATAGTATATACCTGCGAAATGCATTTGAAATGGTCAATTTGTAACATATTAGCAGTTTGAATTATACAGTGTTATTATCAGCACTCAATCTGTTCACAGTTGGCTCTGTGGTAACAAATGATAGCAACATGTGTCATTAGCGCTGAAGTCATAGACACAACAACAGAGCTGTGAATCTACAGTCCACCACTGGAGCCAATGTGAAACGTCTCTTTATAGACCAAACACAATTCATCACACGGGCATGCCAAGACACCATCAGTCTGATATGACTGCATGCAAATGCCACCATTCTTTACATTGGATGAACAGAAAGCCATCCCCACTCATAAGGAACCATATGTAGAATAAAGTGTTCTGCAAAGTGCATAGTTAGTCATCACTCTAATGCATGTGCATTTGATTATTTCTCCATCGGAAAAGCTCCTAATAGTCTGGTTAAAGTCATAGATCATGATATGGTGCACTTAAAAATCTCATCATCTTAGTACTGAAGTGTTTTAATGGTGTGTCAAATACAGGAATGTGTGCTATAGTACTGTAGTTTGAACTTTTTCCTTCACTGTTCAGCCACTATTACATCTCTCTACTGCTAACTACCTGATTCTATTTCTGTTTATTTCAACAAAACTGAAAATATGAAACATTATTTTGTGTGTCTTTGAAATGTTGGTTGGGAGATCAGGGGCACGGGCCAGCTGTGGCTCATGTGGTAGAGTGGGTTGTCTAGTAATCGAAGGGTTTGTACCGGTCAGATGCACAGCACTGGCAATGTGCCTGACACTGATGCCAGAGATATCGGGCAGCTCTTGGAGCTTTGCACTGTGGGGAACATCAGACACTGCTGCTGACACCCAGTGATCCTCCCTAAATGATTTGACATGTTGGGAACAGGAGGAGAGATTTTGACTAAAGAGGTGACAAAACAGAAGCTGATTTGTTCTGAGAGATTACATAAGCATCACATTCAAGGTCCAAAACGCCTGTGCTCACAGTCTGTGCAGCCCGGCTAACAAACTGAGCTTACATTGACTAACAGCAGCTACAGTTGGCAGCAGTTTACTTCACTGTCCATCAGGAAACTCTGTAAATCACAGAGCGTTGAGGTGGAGCAGTCGGAGGACATCAGAAAACATTTTCTCCATTGAAAAAATATAAAAAAAACCATTTACTCATTTTTTAAAGCCGGGCTGCTTCACTAAAGCAACAGACATCATCAAGAAAACCAGCATTTAGATTTATATCTCAATACCAGACACACACACACACAACCAACAGGTGGACTGTGTCCGGTGGAATGGTAGCCCCTGTCAGCACCCTGAGGCCCCAACAACCCCCACCATCCTTCCAGTGCATTGTGGGTGTCTCCGTCCTGTTCCGAGGCTCTGCGGGTTGAGTACACGCTTCCTGCCGCCTCCCTCAGATTGGATGGGATGAGTGGGTGATTATTCTGGTTTCCAGTTCTCATCCATCCATTCAGTTCAGGCAGCTGGGAGATGTTGCCTCCCGCAGGACAGATGGGATCATCTTGCTGGACTCCACTTTGACTCCTGGAGCCTCCACAGCTACACATCTGCAACAGCTTCAGGTCCTGCTGGGGACTTACTATAGAGTCTACATAAGAAAGCATCAGATAGAATTCTGGATGTATTTTGTGTCATGTTCAGTGTTTTTTAGAGGTTTATTCTTCTTAATGTGAAAAACAGCAGCAAGGCTGTCATGGCAGACTAAGAACACAACTGAAAACCTTCAGCTCAAAATGAACACACAAGACATCAAAGACCTTTGCATGGGCTTTCACTTGATATCACGATTAGAGGGCTCCATTTTCTAGCTGTAGGACTGATTTGTGACAGAAAGTGTGGTAGTATTTCTGTCTCTTTTAACTCGTTACAGATTCAACTTCCGCGTTGTTGTATTGTACCTGCTTTTTTGTTCTACAGTGTTTTTGTCTGCTTTGATGATAATAATAATATAAATAGTCACAGATTCATACTGTCAGTAAAGAGAAGCTCCTGGTGGACATTCTATTGAGTGTATTATTATATTATATTATTATATTATATATTATATATTATATATTATATTAAACATAATACAGATTAGTGTTTCGATAAGAGAGACTGTGTTTGATTTGTGTTGCCTGGATTCACATACAGATCATGCAGAATAAAGATGTATTAGACATACAGTATTTACTGTGGCTGTGAACACGAGCATGAACACACATTACAGTGATACTAATTGCACAGGGTTCACCACACACACGCACACATGCGCACAGGCACACACTTTTTATTACATGTTTCAAGTGTATGCAGTGGAAAACAGAAGGATATAATAATTACTAAATGAATATAATGACAGTGTTGTAGGGCTAATATATGTAAAGTCTGTGGAGAGTTGTGAAGAGGTGCAAAAATCAGCCAATGTGCTTAAGAATTGTGCAAAGATAAGTGAACATACGCCATGACTGTGAATGGTCTTTGACCACTCAGTGGTTATCAGTGACAAGTTTACGTATTTAGCTTTAAAGGACCAATGTGTAGGACTTAGTGCCATCTAGTGGTGTAGATTGCAGATTGCAACCAACTGAATACCCCTCATATTTCAGCGGTGGTGAAAGAGGACTGAAAATCTGTACTCAGTTGCATTACTGATATATTACTCAACTAAAAGTCCTGATGTTAACAAATACTTACAAAGTATATATATATATATATATATATATATATATATATATATATATATATATATATATATATATATATATATATAATATAAAGTACAAAGTATTATTCTCAGAAACTACTTAAACTATGTTTAATGCATTGTCAATAGTCAGTCAACTGAAAGAGGATGATAAATAATAAAAAGTATGAATGGGTCAAACCAAGGCCTTTTGTTTTCTTTAAGCAGGAATTATTTTGTTAAGAGCTGATAAAAATGTTTTGAACCTATGTACAGTTGGACACTCTCAATGCAACCAAACAGTGAGGCAGAGCCTCATCTGTCTCCATTTGGTTTCTGTCTAAAACCTTCAGTCCCTAAATTACTTCCAACTTCTGCTGTTCTGGTCAGTGTGGTCTGGTGATGCATATTTTATTCAATTTTTTCCATATTTCGTAAACAGATCATCCAAAAGCTGCGCCTTTAATTGCTGGAAAAAAGAGACACCATGTCCAAAAAATCAAGCTCATACTGCTACTTTAAAACATGAAGAAAAGTATGTCTTTATGACATCACAACATGTTCATGTTGGCTGTTCACTTCTTCATCTCATGGCTTGTACACCCACCACCCACTCCGACCACCAAGACAACATTGCACTTGGAACACATTTGGCAAAGACATAAAGTAACATATGATTAGATTCTAACTTTTAGAAGACCAGCTTTAGAATTTCCACTTCATGTTACGATACTTATTTTTCATGTGACGTTGTGCTAAACTATAACTGTGCCTGAGATCTGCAAATGTGTGGCCTTAAGGTTATCTTCACCCCGAGCTCACAGGCTCACACTCGTGCCTGCCATTGCGCACTCCAGTTCCCCTTCCATCCACATGCAGCTGCTCTCATGCTACATTCACATAGTCAAGTGTGTTTTAGTAGTCATATATTTTAATGCTTTGTAATTTGCAGACCAAAAAGAGTGTTTATTTAATCAAATATGACCAAGTAATAAATGATGCAGAAAAATAATCAAAAACTCAAACTGTCTTCAATTACAACCAAGATCAGTAAACACACACACACACACACACACACACACACACACACACACACACACACACACACACACACACACACACTTCAAAAAACAGACTGGCTGGTGCCTGTGTAGCCCCAGGGGTGTGTGTTGCTGCCTTAATGACGTGCTTAGATCCAGATCGAGGTGTGGCGTCGCCTCAGCCTCACTCAGGGAGGAGGGATGAGCTGAAGCTAGAGATGCTGCCTGCTCCTCCTCCTCCTCCTGCTTCTCCTTCTCCTACTACAACTACTCCTCTACTCCTCTCTTTATCTCCTCCTCTCATCCCTGTGTCATTCAAGTTGAATTGTGTTTTAGTTTTTCTCTTCTTACCTTTTACCTCAATTACATGCCTATCTATCTCTTCTCCTCTCCTCTCCTCTCCTCTCCTCTCATCTCCTCTCCTCTCTTCTCCTCTCCTCTCCTGTCCTGTCCTCTCCTCTCCTCTCATCTCCTCTCCTCTCTTCTCCTCTCCTCTCCTCTCAAACCATTTTAACAGATCTGTCTGAGTTCAGCCAAGACCTGCTCTGTCACTTCATTAACTTGCAATCACATTGACAAACTCAAGTGCTGCAGTCACTGTTGTTTTTCCATTGTCTTGTGTGTGGAAGGTTGTGGTTTCTATGGTTTTCACTTAAACAGTTCACCCATGGGTGCTGTGTTAGTGAGCTGCACTGCTGAATGAGCAGCATGTGACACTGAACCCCATTCAGCATTTTGCAAACTATTGCATCCACCTCCACACTCTTTGTGTGTATGTATCAATATATGTGTGTGTGTGTGTGTGTGATTTAGACAGCAAAATGAAGGCTCACAAAGTGAAGTGGTGGTTGTCTAAAAGGCAGAGACAGACAGAAGAAACACACAAACAGATTAGAAGGTGAGAGTTGAAAGTGTGTGTGTGTGTGCATGTGTGTGTGTGTGTGGTGTGAATGAATATATTTTCCCTCGGTCTCATTTTCCACAATGTCAAAGGTCATCTCTAATTGGCTTAATGGACTGTGCGGACCTAAAACAAGTATTCGGGATCAGAGGCCAACGAGGACCTGAGAGGAGCAACAAACCAGTAAACAGACTGGTGTTAGACAAAACACACTGCCATCCATCCAACAGCCGCATAGTTACTGAGGAGCTTCCTCTGTGGACAGAGTTCTTTATCATAAAAAAAGGAAGTAAAAATAAAGGAAACACTCACAAAGAGAAATAGAGCAGATGCCAAGCTCTCCTCTCTTTAGTCTGTAATTCACCCACACTCCGTCTGCAGGCCTATACCTGTGTTACTATATGTGTACTATATGTACTGTATATATTACAGGGTGCACCATAGTGACAGCAGGAGTGATAGCAGTGTGTGCAGATATGGCAGCCAGTAGCTTCCAGGATTCTCTTAGTTCCTTGTATCACACCTCTGCATCACCAGCCAGGAGCAAGGCTAGCATTATTTTAAGGTTAATGGAACGTTGCTTAGACTAGCTGCCTCACATGGTGCCCACTGGGCAATGCAGTTAATTAGGGCCAGAGAACCTGATATGGCGAGGGGAAGGCAGACCAAGAGCTTGTAATGCACTAGAAGAAGTCAACAAAAAGTAAAATGTGGAAGTGTACTGCATACTGTTGAGGACTGTCCCACTTCACAGCACTGGACCCATATACCATGTCAGAGCACTGCTAGACAAACAGAGAGTGAAATCTACGCTGTATCAGAATTTCACATATTTGTATACTACAAAAAACATCATCTGTAAGAAAGCGTGTAAGAAGCTGTGCTAAGAAATGTGATGAACTTTGAGTGTTTCCAAACAGTGCTTACTGCAGGAGTTTTGCAGTAGAGGGCAGAGTGTATTTGAGATGCGTTGTGCAGAAGAGATGAGACATGTGAGATATGTATTTGTGAGATATGTTTATGTATATTATGTGCTGACAGAGAAATTTGTGTAAGCAATGAATAAAGACATTTATTTATTGTAACATTCAGACCCAAGATTCATATTCAACTACTCATGAAAGATAATGTGCGCCTTTATGTTGACAAAATAATAACTCATTACAGAACAGATTAAAGATCTTTACAATTCTATACACTATATTAAAGCTATATTAATTCAATGTTAAACACATTTGTATGTTATAATATATATATATATATATATATATATATATATATATATATATATATATATATATATATATATATATATATATATATATATATATATATATATATTTTCTTTTCTTTTTTTCTGAACAGTGGATTGAGTGTTGATTTGTGTCATAGCCATGTATAATGTATATGGACTTGTTGAACTGTTGAAACAGTTCTACAGAAGAACTGATCTTTGTGTTCTCAATGGTGCCTCAGCTTTACAGAGGTAAATCAAACACAGCTGATGAGACTGTGAAATGAAGTTACATTATTTTTTCCTTACTGAAATAAATAAGTCACTGTCACTGTCACTCAAGGTTTATAGAAATAGAGTGATGGAAAGGAAAGTCTGACATGAGAGATTTAGAGCTTTTAAAAACCTGAAAGCATTTTTAACCCCGCTGTCATTTAGAGAATGGTCAAACAGGACCTCTCTCTGGTTTTTGTGTCCTGAGGCAGCTGCCTGGGCTGTACATATTCTCCTCAGTAAAAGGTAGAAACAAACACTTACACACAGAGAATGGGATCTTTGAGACTGGAACTAACAATACCAAATCAAAGATTGAGCTCAGTCATCTAATGACTACTGATTTCCATTTTAGCCTTCTCACATGGACTCATTTACTCCAGGTGAATGTTGCAGTTTGGGCCCTATAAGGACCAGAGATAGGAGTCACATAACATTTTGTCCCCTATGTATTTATGGACCAGCATCAGTTAGGCTAACTCTGGGAACTCTGGGCTTTCCAGATCATAAATTTCTCTGAGTGTGACAGGCCTGAGAGGCAGGCAGTCAAGAGCTTCCGACCAGCTCCAGGAAGCTGGAGAAACACATGCACCCACAAGTTATGATGGCTCCTAACCCTTGAACCCGACCTGGAAAATACGCTCCAAAAACATGGCCGCTGACAGACATTCCCGTAGTGATGGCCTGAAACCATGAGGGCTCCTTTCTTAATAATTTCACCAAGTTTGTCAGTGTGAATAAAAATGTGAAGCTAATGGAACATTTTTTGTGCATGTGTGAAAGCAAGTTATAATTTGTTCATTTGTGAAAAGGTTTATTATTATTTTTTTAAATTTAACAAAAAGTTTTTCGTTTTTTATTTACACCTGCAACTGACTAGCCAATCAGCACAAAGCACATTGACCATCTATTCAGGGGAACTGTCCAATCAGTGGTAAAAGGTTTAAGCTGTGTGTCTGGTTGTGTTATTTTTTTCCAGCCTATGTCACACGAAAGCCTCAACAGCATATGACAGATACAGTGGCTTGGAAAATAGCGACATGGGCCACTGAATTTGATGAATTCATTGTTTATCAGACCACAAACGATTATGCTTTGTTTCTGGAGGCCTTACTGGTTACTGTACGAAAACACATTATAATGGATCATGCTTTTATGGAGACATCTGGAGTGATTTACAGACAGCTTTGTTGCTAAAGTAACTGCTAACTGCTGCAGCTGCCACTAGTTAGCTCAGTTAGCCATGCAGCTAGTGCTCCTATTAGCTGACTCTGCGAGCTCCGAGCAGGGGAGTGGGTGTATTTAAAGCCACTTTTTACCAGAGCAGATCTCAGGCCTGTTTAACTTGAGTTACACCATGGGTAAATACTGTTGAAAACTGCCTTCTACTACTTTTCACTTCATAAACTAAATGAATTCCAGAGGAATTTTGACTTGTCTCACCCCACTGGCCGGTTTCAAACTTTCAAATTCTTCTGAATCTGTGAAGGTCTAAGCATGTGATTCACTTCATTTTTATACTCATCTAACCATTCAGTGAGCCCTCTTGTATGGAAGAGAGCTTACATGTTTCTACCCCGATTTATTTTAAATTTATTTCAGATTGTCATCTGTCTTTACCATCAAGCGAAGCTCACAGACTTCTGGACAATTTCAAGCAGAAAAGTAGGTCTGAGAAGTAGAAATCATAACTATCCCTCACTGGCTTCCAATCGCCCAATGCAATTGTGTCCATTGGAGCAAATAACCATATTTATCCACTAGCTAAACTAGCTAAAGCTAGCTAAAGCTAGTGGATAAATGTTTTACCCCTGTGCCACCTGTGTACACTGCTCACTTGTGAGCACTTAAATCATGTGTTCACATCGAGAAATTTCAATTTTTTTCATTTTAAGTTGAAATTCATCCTTCAATCCTCCATTTCCTACCACTGATCTGAGTCTGTCTGGTGGTAGCAGTAGACAACGCAATGTAGCCCAGACATCCTTCTTATTCTCCGGTTTCTCCTGTGAGACCCCGAGGTGTTCCAAGACCAGATGGGATATGTAATCCCTTCAGAGTGTCCTGGATCTGCTCTGAAGTCTGCCTCCTAAAAAACTTGTCCCTGTTGCTGTGGGGCAACAGCTTCTGGTAGCATAACCCACCTAAAACTGAGAGCCTGAGAGGTGAGTTCTCTGGCGAGGGCTTGGTGGTCAGGGTACACCGATTAGAGTGACATAAGGCAACCTTGTGGGTCCACACCTGCAAAGCCAGACAAAAGGGTTGGGGACCTTGTCAACTAAGCAGCAGGTTAGAATGGTGATGGCCCCTGACTAAGAAAAGTTGAGGAACTGTGCATGTATGTACATTAGAGAATAAGCTTTGAATATAGAAGTGGGACACAGCAGCTACTTTACTTAACTGTATCACATAAGAAAGCCAGCGAATGACTAAAGTTACTACACAATACTAAGCTTTGATGATTAATGAAGACCTCCAACTGTCATGTGTATATGTGTGTCTGTGTATGATAGAATTATGATATGTTTGAGCCAGTAATAAGTAGAGGCAGCACGGCAACACTCAACAACATAAACAGTGTCAGAGTTTTAAATAGACCAGACCACCTCCTGTCTTACGGTCCCATCACTCTCTCTCTCTCTCTCTCTCTCTCTCACACACACACACACACACACACACACACACACACACACACACACACACACACACTTTCGTGCACAAGCACACTCCTCTTGTTTCCTGTCTCCACCTCTGGCAGACCACTCTTGTCCTGTCATTGTCATCCTCCCACGCAGGGACAGCGCAGCAAAACCGTGTGTGTGTGTGTGTGTGTGTGCCTAACAGAAACACACACAGGTAGAAGTTCCTTGTGTGTGTGTGTGTGTGTGTGTGTGTGTCTGTATAGGAGGGGTTGTAATTTTAACAACCTTTAATTGACCAAACTTTTGTTCGACATGCTAGGGAAACATGGCCACATCAATCTACCGCCAATTACAAGCGACTCCATGCCGAACAGGCCCCAAGTCGCCGTGACAACCTGGATGATTGATCACCAACAGCAATGATTCTCTAACCTGATCAGGCAAATTACCGTGGCGACCGCCGGGGCCATCTGAGTCCCGCACAGCAAAATTAAATCCACTGAGCTCATCACCTCAAGTCAGTGACACTGTTTCAAAGACATACACACACACACTACTCATTCTCTCTCATGTCAGCACACACTCAGACACACACACACACACACACACACACACACACACACACACACACACACACTCCAACCCACCACCAGCTTCATTTTCCTCTCTCCTTTTCATACACAAAGACAGAGAAAGAGAGACTGGGCCTCTTGGGGCCCCAAGCACCAGGTGATAGGAACGGTAGGGGGACATGAAGACGTATTAATGTACTAAAGACTTAATGAACCTCCATCCAGAACAGAGGCGGAGGAGGTGGAGTAGGAGAGGGAGGAGGAGGAGGAGGAGGAGGGGAAAATGGTGTTTACTTTATTACTTTACAGCAGATTAATGGGGATAATCATTTAAGTGATGGAGATGGATTACCCTCTCAAAGCTGGCCGTGGCAACACACAGCCGCCCACCTACAGCCAGCACACACACGCACACGCACACACACACACACACACACACACACACACACACACACACACCCAGCTGATGAACCAGGTGGAGGCAAGATAGGGATGGGAGAGAAGAACTGTGTGTGTGGTCTGGTCTTCACGTGGAAGTCAGGTTGTAGTGCAGTATGAAGCTGATATTGTCTTTGTCGTGAGAATCAGATCTGGTCAAGTCAGTGTTGTCCATCTCTGTTTGATTGATTACATATTGATTAATTGATCTGTAATACACAAGTTAGAGAGAACATGAGATGTCCATAGATCAGATATACACTCAGAAAACGATGGTTCTTAAATGGTTCGTCAAAAGGTTCTCTGGTTCTCAAGGAGTCATGACCAGTTAACGTCTTTATTCATGGGATGGTTCTACACAGACTTTATGTGAAGGACTAAAGGCAAAAAGAAGTCAAGAACCTAGAATATTAAATGAGTCAGAAAGGCAGCATGTTCTTACATCTGACTTTTTTTTCCTTATAATTGACTGAACTGATCAGCCAATCGTTGCAGCTCTGTGTCCAATATAAAACACTCACATCCCTATAGTTAGGGTAGAGGTCATTGGCTGACTGATTGTGTAATAGAGAAGAAGAAGAAAAAAAAAAACACCCACCACAAATAATGTAAATACTATTAATAAGTAATAATAAGTATCAAGCATGAATTTATGATGAACCAATATTTTCTTTGACCACAAGTCCACTTCTTCTTATTGGCTGTAATTGACTGATGTAAAAAGGAATGTCAATAAATGGATAACACCTCTGTCCATGTTCTTGTTTTTCAAAATTATACTTCATTTTACCATTTAAACAAGTTCCTGAACCAGTCGGGTCCACAAGAACTTTATTGAAAATGGTTCCTTAAAGAACCTAGTTTTGTTCAGGTTCTTTGGAACACCATTTATGGTGCCTTACAGAACCATTTTTTGATGGTTCTTTAAAGAACTTTTTTGCAGAAATTGCTCTTTAAAGAACCTCCTAATGAAAAGTTCTTTGTGAAACATCAAAATTGATTCCCTATGTCTCGCCCCCACCAGGGTGGTAAGAAACCTAGGGGTTATGATTGATGACCATGTAACCTTTTCCATGTCGCCTCAGTTGCCCGGTCATGCCGTTTTGCACTTTACAACATCAGAAGAATCGGACCTTACTTAACTCAACATGCTACTCAACTCCTGACACAAGCTGTTGTTATCTCAAGACTAGACTACTGTAATACCCTCCTGCCTGCCAGCCTGCTCAGTGAAACCTCTTCAGATGATCCAGAACGCGGCGGCGCGCCTGGTCTACAGCCAACCCAAAAGGTCACATGTCACCCCGCTGCTCATCGAGCTCCACTGGCTACCTGTTGCAGCCCGCATTAAATTCAAATCTCTAATGCTCACCTACAAAGTTGTCTCCGGTATTGCACCTACCTACTTGAACGCCCTTATACAGGCATATGCTACCTCACGACCCTTGCGCTCCTCCAATGAACGACGTCTGGCTCTGCCACCCGTTCGTTCAAGGCAATCCAAACTCTTCTCATTTGTTGTTCCCTGTTGGTGGAATGCACTACCAGTTCCTACCAGAGCAGGAGCGTCCCTCTCTACCTTTAAAAACCTCCTGAAGACCCAGCTCTTCAGAGAATACCTTCTCTCCTTGCACTACACGACAGATCTACACCTTAAAGAATTGTCACTAGCACTTATTACTGCACTAACACTTCTTATCGCACTATACCTTGATTGTTCTCTTTTCTGTAAGTCGCTTTGGATAAAAGTGTCTGCTAAATGACTAAATGTAAATGTAAATGAAACCAAAAGTGGTTCTTTGAGACACTCTGAAGAATCATGTTTGGTTCCAGTTTAGCACATTTCTTTTTCTGAGTGTAATTAAAAATAAAAAACAGCCACGCCCTCGTCAATACACTCAGCTGTCTGACATGTTCGACCAATGTTATTCAGTGTAAATATTGTAACTAACATGAGAGTCAACTGGCTGACTTTATTTCCGCCTCCTTTGCTGTTTTCAGCATTTTTCAGATACATAATGGTTCCCCAAGTTAACACAAGAAGTAAACACACACATCTCTATGTTTGTTGATCTGCTTCTGCTGCAGCTTCACTTGCTTTTTGTCAGTTTGACCAATAGGAAGCAGACACTAGATGTGACATAGCTGGAAGAGCACAGGTTTGTTTAAAGGGTCAGTCTGATTAAGTGGTTAGATAACAGTTAGATTGCAGTTAGATTGCAGTTTGCAACCAATTGAATACCCCCTTCGTCACATCCTCTTCCAAGCATGCAGGAGAACCTACAATGGCCATGAGACCCATGACAATTTTAAGAGGCTCTTTAGAGCCAGTGTTTGAGTTTTCCTCTCTGGGCTCCTGTAGAAACATAGTTCAACCAAGTCCACAGCTCATTTTACATTAATTAGAACAAAAACGTAATTGATATTTTCAGGTGATTATACAACAATAAACATTAATACATATTATGTTATATATTGTTATATTCCATTTCTGCCAAAATATCTAAAGAACTAAATATTACACATTAGATCTCACTAACATCGTGATTAATGGCTGCATTCCATTTAGGTGGTCCAGTATTTCAGAGAAGACAACATTCATGCATTCATTCATTAGTTTCACCTGTGCAAAGTCTAAATGTGTGCTGTGTGAAAGGCCTGTGAATGTCGGGGGATTCACTGTGCCATTATCCTGTAATAACCACTGTTTTACCAACAGAGGTTACGTATAATTATTTGTCAACAGATGAGAAAATGTAAAAAAAACATTGTCAGAGAATCGCTGACTATGTGACATCTTTTTGTGACTTTTTTCTCTGTCCTTCCAAATCCATCATTGCTAAGCTCACACCAAGTCACATACTTATTTTCTGTACTTCCACTTAACTCCATCAGTAGCATCATTTATTACAGAGCTAGGAAACTCTCAATGACCTTCAGTTCATTTCAGTTAACTTTTTTATGTCATAGATTTAAAGAATAATACTCTTGGAAAAGGCTTCTCAAAACATTGGATTGGTTTTCAGTTTTGCCTGTTGGTACATTATATATATTATATATTATGTTTGTCCATTGTATTGACGGACAGAACAAACAGCAGTGAAACAACTTGATGGACCAAAGTTTCAGAAGAGTTACTGGCTCACTTACAAAGATGTAATTCTTCTGACAACATCTTACCAACAATTTATTAATGAAAATGCAAACAGATTAGCATTTGCTTTATCTTCCCTTATTTAGATAAAAACATTTAAAGGTACAGTGTGTAGGATTTAGTTGCATCTAGTGGTCTAATCGCTGCATTGCAATCTCCTCACATCACCCTCACCTTCCTAGTGTAATGGAGAAACAACACTTGAAAGACTCTGTCTAGAGTCAGTATTTAGTTTGTCTGTTCTGGGCTACTGTAGAAACACCATGTTTCAACATGGCAGCCTCCATGAAAGAGGACCTGCTTCCACTGTAGATATAAAAGGATATTTTTAAATAACAAAAACAAAAAGATTCTTATTTTTAGGTGATTATGCATGCATGAAAACATAATTCTGAATGTTATATTCCATGTCTGCCTTATTCTAAAAAATAAAGGTCCCAAATCTTACACACTATACATTTAAGAACCAGGTGAAAGAGGAACACATGGGTTATCTAGTTAATTTGGATTCAAACATCAAAATGGATTCATTTCAGGACTTCCAGTTCAACACTTAGCTTGTTACAAATGTTTGTTTTAGGTCTGCACTGCAGTCCTGATCCTCCATCTGGAGCCTGAAGCGACTCGTCTTAATCCTTAATGAAACCTAAACAAATTCCAACACTCAGCCTTTTGACATTGCTTCCAGCAAACACTGCACCACTCCTCAATTTAACCCACTCCTGACTTCATTATTGTCATGTGGGATGAAAAGGGATCTGTGCACAATAATGTAAAGGCTGCTCGGGGTTTGCAGCTGTAAATAAACATTAGGCTAATGGAAATGTGAAGCGTGGCCTGGGCCTGACGCTCAGCCTGCTGGGTGATTGAGTTTAGCGCTGATATGGAGTTGATGGAGAGAGTCGCTGCTCCCTGAAGGAAATTAAGACGCCATTTTGTCACCCACGTCTGGCCTCGTAGACGAGATATTGCTTCCATCCGCTGGCAATAAAAATGTCACACACACGTGCACCTGCAAACACGCACACACACATGCTGGGACACTTATTCTGACACTACATACACATTGTGCTATGCACGTGGACAGAGACATGCAGATACTATTGCAAATACACACAGATATGCGTGGACACACACATACAGGAACACACACACACAGACAGACAGACACACACACACACACACACACACACACACACACACACACACACACACACTGCATACAGCACATGGTGGAATGAGTTTGCACCTCCACACATCTGCGCACAAATACAGACATAAATATATACACATTCATACAGACAGAAAGACACATGCACACACACACACACAAACATACACACACACGCACGTGCACACACACCATTCACCAAGAGGTTTAATTACTGTCCTCTCTTTCCCTCTCTCCTGCCCACTGCTGCAAGATAGATCTCAGTGTCAGAGAGGCTGACAGATTGAGACAGAGCACAGGTACCACTGCATATGCACACACACAGACACAGACACACACACACACACACACACACACACACACACACACACACACCAAGTTTCAACCACAGACACACTTATACACATGTGAGCAAAAATCCTCTCCCTCTTTCTGTTTCTGTTCTTCTGTTTTCAGCATCCCCCCTTCCCCAACACACCTACACACACACACACCCTTCCCTCGCCCTCTATGTCTCCCATACTTCCATGGTTACGGGTCTACAGTGTGAGTAAATACCCTTCCTGAGTCAGACTGGATGGTTTGGATTAAAGCAGAATAAATGTGACTGCAGGCTGAGCTCAGTTTACAGCACACAGCATGCACGCACACAAGTACTCCATATAAACACCACTTGAGGTGTAAGAGCAGTACATACATCTAGCTCGCTGTCGGAGAAGTGGACAGTAAAAAAAAAAAAAAAAAAAAAAAATGAGGCAAGGTCTCCTCAGTTCCTGGAGAAGAGGAAAGAAGACGTTACAAGTCTCTAAAAGTCTTTTTATGTTTGTTAATGTTTTATAACACATAAGTTGTTGTTAATGCTGCGACATTTATCTGAGACAAAGATGTAGTTTAATGAACTTTTCTTAGAGGCAGAGGAAATCATCTTTATGTTTGAGTTTCTCAGGATTGATCCAAATGACTCCAGTTTGTCAGCAAGTTTGGTTAGCTGGCAAAAAGGAGACCAAAATATGTAGTATAAATGTAAACATGGGCCCAATGACTTTATGAGATTTATGATTGTGAAAGCTCAGCAGGCCTTCAGCTGATTTCAGCTCCTATTCCTGTGTTGTTAGGAGCCAAACAAGGATATTAGTGTGATCTTTCTCAATCGATATGTGCTTGTTCTATGAGGTCAGCTCTGAATGATTCATCAATAGTTTTTGACAAGGATGGGAAAATGTACGGCTGTCTGGTTAAATATGTTCATACGACCATGAATTACATTCATATTGGACAATTCACCATTTATATTTAATAACAGCACCAGGAAGTAATGTGGCCTTTATGTAGTGAATGAAGATTATAAGCGTCACTTTACTATCTATCACTCTACTAAACATTCAGTCATGTTTCCCTGACCTTAAAGGTAATCGTGTTGAGTGTACTGCCTTCAACATGTATTTGCCTCAAGTTAAACACAGTAAGCATCATGACAGCATTCAGGTTTGAAGGGCTTTACTGAAAATTGTTTTAAAACTGTAACAAAGATAAAAATACAGTATACAAACCTCAACTAAAGTTCAAATTTCAGTGAGGAATAGTAAATGAAAGATTAATATACAACATGACTTAAAGCAATCGTTGGAGAAACTAGCCAGAGACAGCTAGATTTTGAAAAACCTCCTAGATCACTTCCCTTAAACAGCTTAAACAGCATCCTCTTCACCCCTATTACTAGGTCTGTGGAGCCTACCCTGACTCTAGTTCCAGCACGACACCAGTGCCCCGCCTCCCCTTTGCAGTCCAGAACTCCTGTGGTAGCAGTGTGAACACCACTAACCTGTAAAGTTTATTTTTACAAATAAACTTTACAGGTTAGTTTTAACCAGAATGTAGTTATCACGCAGATATGCAAATCAATACAAGCAGAGTAATATTAAGTAAAGAGAGAACAACCCTAACTATAGGCTCTATCAAAAAGGAACGTCTTAATCTGACTCTTGTCTGCCTTTGTTCCACAGAAGAGGAGCTTGATAGCTTGATACTTTTGGAGACTATAGGAACCACGAGGAACCCAGCATTCTGAGAGCGCAGTGTTCTAGAGGGGTAGTAAGGTACTATGAGCTCCTTTAGATATGATGGTGCCTGACCATGAAGAGCTTTGTATGTAGGAGAAGAATTTTAAATTCTATTCTAGATTTAACAGGTAGCCAGTGCAAAGAAGCCAAAATGTGAGAGATGTGATCTCTGGTCTTGGTTCCTGTCAGAACACGTGCAGCAACATTCTGAATTAGCTGCAAAGTCCTAAGAGACTTACTGGAGCAGCCTGATAACAAAGAGTTACAATAGTCCAGCCTAGAAGTAACAAATGCATGGACTAGTTTTTCTGCATCCGCTTGAGACAAGATGCGTCTGATTTTTGCAATGTTACGTAAGTGGAAGAAAGAGGTCCTTGAAATTTGTTTTATGTGGACATTAAAGGACAAATCCTGATCAAAAACAACTCCAAGATTCTTTACGGTGGAGCTGGAGGCCAGGGTGATCCCATCTAAAGTAACTAAGTCTCTAGAAAGAGAGTTTCTGAGGTGTTTGGGTCCAATTACAAGAACTTCAGTTTTCTTTGAGTTTAACATCAGAAAGTTGCAGGTCATCCAGTTTTTTATGTCCTTAAGGCATGCTTGGAGTTTAGTTAACTGACTGGTTTCATCAGGCTTGATGGATAAAATATAATTATAAGTTGCCTGTGTTAAAGTGATTTTTCAACAAGAGATAAATTCATTTCCAGCAAAAGAGACTTTTCACTGAAGACATTTTGACTCATCATAGTAGAGAAAAGCAAGCCTCCATTTTCATTTAACTCTGTTTAATGCTGTTAGTTTCACCTCCTGCTATGATAGGTCAGAACTGTGGTTCTTTGGCTCCACCCACTGCTGTTCAGTTCAAGCAATGAGATGATTTCTGCTGAGAGATCTGCCTCATAAGAGAGATCAGTGATACACAAAGTCAAAATCAGCATCATTTGAAGTTATCATTGTATATTTAATATTTTGGAATATTAGATAGGAAATAAGAAGCAAAACCTTTTCATACTAAATGTTCTCTGTTGTGTCTAACTGGTTACTTTTTTAGCCTGTTCATGTAATAAAACCTGAGAAGATCTTATTGTAGGCGTTAAAACAATAATATAGGTAACGTATTATTACCATTAAATAATTAGACAGATAATATTGTAAATAATTGCTGTATATCATGTTGATTTATTACATCATCAGTAGAAATAATTGGAATAAACTTAGTACTAATTTAGAAGGAGCTTGTGTTGAATTTGGACAGGGTATTACAGCAGTTACAACGTTGTAATTACCTGCTCTAAATCAGTGATGTAATGTTTGATAGAAATACTCACATGCCTCCGATATACAGCCCATCACGCAGTGAATCATTTCACCTCATTTTAAATATTAAGTCTTTTTTTTGGGGGGGGGGGGGATTTGCTATCTCACTGACAAACACTGACACGCATCTTTCAAGATTTTTCAAGCTTCTCACCAGAAAACACAAAAGAAATGAACGCTGTAACGTACATTCATTTCACATTACCATAATTATAGAAACACACTGTTTGCTCTCAAAGGCTATACGTCGACATGAATAATTTACCGAGATGAAAAATGAAATGCAGCACGCATATACATTTCAATGGCATTAGCTCTGCAGGTCTTTGCATTTCAATGAGGTGTTGTGATAAACCTCCACCTGCATGTGTTTGTGCTGAAGAATGAGGCTGTTTTTTCTAAAACTAAATGTAATTTGATGCAACATCTCCTGCAAACAAATATGAATATATGATGTTCATACAGGGATACCTTAATACTTTGGATTAGAATCATGCCACAAACTCACAATAACACCTGTTTAAGTTTGAATTAGCTCACTGTGTTTAACCTGCATCAACCTGCTTAGCATTTTATACTAATACTGTAGTAATATGATGTAAGTGATAACATGGGAGTTATATGAAGACTGTCTGACAAAACCGAGCAAGATTTTTTGTTTACTCTTTCTAACGGTTTACACATTTGATCTTGCACGTAAAGTTTCTGTCAGATTTTTTTTAACCCTTAACTGGAAACCACAGGCTTATGAATATACACCTTTAAAATGTTCTACAACATCAACAAGGAAGTACATCTGATAAAAACTGAGCTGTACAATATTCAGTGTTTGCATTGATAGAGGTTTTCCATCAGTCAACAAGAGAATATCTAAGAAGATCTGTATTTCTTTATTATTAATGGATAGATATGATTCAGAGAAACTCTAAAGATGTTTGATTTGTTTGATTTTTGCCTTGTTGAACCTTATAAAATATCATCTGTTACACACTTTTAACTTTTTTAACATTGTTTCAAAACCTGCTGCAGAGATTTCAGTGGACATCTGCCATGGGAACTCTGACTGGAGCTTCCTTTAGCCTTTAAAAAGAGGTCATCTTAATGAAAGAGACTATGTTCGACCCATGACTTATTCTAAGGACCTCGCCAAAGGTCGGTGATACAGTGAAATAACTGGCGCTTAGTGTATAGTTTTAACAATGTCATTCCCATAACCTGACCTAACTTTTGGTGTCCATTCACCAATGGGAATGGGATCCTTCACTGTAACAACAGTTTTGGTAACGCACAGTCATTGCAGACAGTAGGTAGCTTTGTGTGAGTTTACACTGATCATAGGTTTCATTCATGATGAAGAAACATGAGCTGAGAGTGTCTCTTTCAAATAACATACACAGTGAGAATACACCCCCTTGTGGTTCATCACAGTACAACATTTATCATCATCATCATCATCAAAGTTGCAGCACAGATTGTTGTTGACTGGAGGGTCAACAAACCTTTTTGACAGCTGCCATTTTGACATGAAATAGTAGGTAAACACAGGTGTTACCAATGATGCTAATGAATGGTTCCGTTCCATTCAGGTCAAACAGAGTCAGGATGTTGCTGTGGTGCATGTTTTTAATATTTATGTGGATACTTGTACTGAGAGAGAGAGAGAGAGAGAGAGAGAGAGAGACAGAGATGTCTGTCATAACTCAGAGAGATAAGAAGGAGCTGCTGCTAAAATGGCCCCTATCATCACTGTGTGTGTGTGTGTGTGTGTGTGCATGCTGTCTGTTGTCCATCAGGCTTCTTAACAACAGCACGCAACACCCTAAGGCCCGAACAGACTTCCCCACCCCCCTGTTTGAGTGCATCACTTTTCACAGTCACTGACTTAACTCCAGAGGACGAGAGATGATCTGTTGAGTGTGAGCACAGTTTACCAAACAGATGTAATATGATAAATCCACCACAAGGTGTCAGTAGAAGAACAATAAACAGGCAGAAAAAAAAAACACATTTCTGAAGAGCCCCTTATTCAGCCTTATATGAATCTATAAAAAATCAGCATCATCTTTCAAGTAGCTATAAACTTTCAATTCAGCTATTAGAAGTCTCAGCCAATAAGGTGAAACTAAAATTAACATGGGCACACTCTGTGCTGCTGTGCTACAGAGGAGATCTTAAAAGAGTATGAGTAATGAAAGAAAGCAAGAACAAGACATATTGTGAAATAACCCCTGAATTAATAATCCATCCGCTGACCGTGCTTAGAATTAGATTTACATGGTTACATACTGAACTATCTGACTGAGTCATACATCACCTGAACAACACTGCGTGCTGACTTCAAATTGAGAGACATGACAGACAGTCTGCAGAGATCATAGTAAAATTAGAGCAAATTTCATATTATATATTATATTATTTCATATTAATTAGATATATGTTAGGTCATTATTCATAAAGTCAGACAATGAAGTGGTAGTTTTGTTATATACTCGGCTGAAATTGTTGGAACATGACCACATTGTGAAGGAATTTTCTGAACAGACATGAAATACATGAAACACTGTTGTATTTGATACATGATGATGAAATGGTTGCAGTGATGGATTTAAGTCATTAAACTAACTAACTATAACTTACAGTGATGATTGAGCGACAGGAATGAAAGAATACTGCAATATATATAATTGAAGAGCTACATTTACATATGTTACGTGTGTGTGTGTGTGTGTGTGTGTGTGTGTGCGTGTGTGTCTGCCTGTCTGTACCCCTCATTGTCATACTAACAAGAAGTCTATAAGGTGGATGGAAGAATGAGGAATGGAGGAAAGGCAGAGGCAGGCAGGAGGAGCACCAACATACAAAAACAAAACAAATATTAGAGACGTTATTAATTTAATTTTAATACACATATATTATGTGTATTAAAATTAAATTAAATTAAATTTATATATTAAATGTATATACAAAAAATAAATAAAAACTATAAAATGAATACTACATTTGACACTCTCTAACAGAATACTATTACTACTGTTATTACCACCACTAATAATGACAATAATAATAATATTAATAAAGTCAGGAAGGTTGCAGTGTGCAACTGGGAGCTCCAGAACAGGCGTGCTGGGTCAACAGTATTTTTTATTACCTTTTAATATTGTTACTATGAATACCATTTGTGTGTTGTTATAACCATGCTTGTTGTTTTGTATATAGAGTTTTTTATTTATTGTGTCTAATGTTAATGACCCTTATACAGTAGCTGGACCTGGAGCTTCCTAAACTGCTCCCAGACCCTGAGGGGAGGTTTGTCAGGGATACAGACTTTGTTAAGAACATGGTGACCCAGCCTTGCCTCCCCATGCGGCCTACAAGATCTCTCTTGTAGGCCAGCAGGGTCCCCAGGTCAGCCCAACCCAGCTGCCTGGGACAAGGCAGAGCACTGCCAGGACCATTGCCATGTACTTTGATGGTTTTGCTGGTGGAAAAGAAAAATAATATTAATAGTCAGTGGGATGGGGCAGCAGGACAGCAGGTAAGCGGTTTCCTGTCCAAATCAGGATTATTCCAGACAGGAGAACATTTGGATGGTGCAAAGGTGGTGTTTGTGATTTTGTGGAATTTTGCTGCCAATGTTAATGTTTTGAATCCGTGGATGGGGTTTAATCTTCTGGTTGAGGAATGGTTGATCTGAAGTCAAATCAGTCATCACAAACAGTTTGTTCTACATATCTTCTGAAGATACATTGATGTTGATTCACCAGAGAGTAATGGTGAACATGTGGAGGTCTTCTTGTGTTTTTGTCTTTTGTAGAGTGGTCAAGTGATTACTTCCTCAGGAGGACAGCAGAGATTCGCATGTATACTGCGCGATGATATAATAAAATTTGGGCCCCTGGTGGCCCCCATGTGAGACTCTAATCGTCCTACTGTGCTACATGAAAAGATCTGTGAAAAAGGTGTGCTGTTAATGAAAGATGGCTGTGCTGCTCAGTGACAGAAGTACTAACAGAAACAAACACTGAAACAATATCGATACTGTATATGTATGGACTTCATATCAGTTTGGGACCTCTCTCCTCCAACCCATCTACCAAAAATACCAAAACGTATGACAGTGCTGATATATGAATACCATTTGTGTGTTGTTATTACCATGTTTGTTGTTTTGTATGTAGATTTTTATTTATTGTGTCTAATGTTAATGACCCTTATAGCTGGACCTGGATATAGTATATAGTTTTGGCCGCAGGATGGGGCGTTTCTCCAGGTTTCTGAGCCTCCCCACCTGGCTTTCCACCGCTTGCCAGGAGCATGGTGCTGTTTTTATTGACAATTTTAATCCTTTATGGGAGCGCCACAACTCTTTTAAGCATGATGGGATCCATCTTAATTTTCGGGGATCACGCTTGCTGTCTTCAAACATTTCTCACACCATCCTGCACCACATGAATAATCAACTTGCCGCTGACCAGCTGGGGTCATCATACACCTGCTCACGTGACTCATGAACCAGGTTCACTCTCCACTACTCTTCAACGGATGACTAGCTCCCTCTACAGGAACCCTCAGTATAGTGACACTGTAAGTTTTTACTCATCAATTCTGGTCATAATCACTGCCAGACATAATTACAAAAGCACTCATGGTGTGAACTTTGACAATCTCTGCGCACACATAAACCACCATCTGTTACCCCGTCACTTAAGAGCACTTCACCAGTGTCTCTGAACATGGCACTTTTAAATGTTAGATCTCTCTTGAACAAGCCATTCCTGATTAATGACCTTATTTTAGATAATAATATTGATTGCATGTTTTTAACTGAGATATGGCTCAGCACAGATGGACCAGCAACCCTTATTGAAGCCTCACCACCAAACTATCAGTTCTCATATTCATACAGGAAAAACAAAAAAAGTGGCGGTACAGCATCTATCCTCTCACAATCATTGGCTCCTAAAGACATTACATTTGGTGAGTACACATCTTTTGAATATCACTCCATCATTTTTGGCAGTCCTCCCATACTGTGCATGACAGTTTACAGGCCACCCAAACGTTGTTCTTTATTCATCTCGGATTTTTCAAAACTACTCTCAACTATCCACACCAAATATGACAGAATTCTAGTTTTAGGCAATTTTACAAATTTTATTGATCTTTTATGTGACACTACTGCAGAAATTTTATCCTCCTCTTGTGATTTTATTGTAGAAAGTTTTAACAGTAAATTAAGGTTAGCAATTGTGGCTCCTTTATACCTCCATGGAAAAATTTGAAAATTAAACAACTGACAACAAGAGAAACTGTCGCAAAGAAAGAAATTGGAGAAAGAACAAATGGTGAAACACTGCTAGAACAACAAGGAAATTAAACATGCAAGACAAGCACACTTTTTAAAATTGATATCCACAACCAGAATAACCATAAAATCCTTTTTTCAACTATTGACCGTTTAACCAGTTCTGTTTTTATGAAGCCAAGCACTTTGTCTACGGACATCAAATGTGAGGAATGTGCAGTCCACTTCAGTAATAAAATAGACACTATTAGATTCAATTTACGTCAATTTCAGCCTACAAATGAAAACACCCAAGAACCTTTATTTTTATGTGAGGAAACACTGGAGAAATTTGTCCTGGTTGATGCTGAAATGAACTGTACCAACTGAAACCTACAACATGTATTTTAGATCCAATTCCCATGTCCTTTTTAAAAACAGTTTATGGTATTTTAGACGAACAGTGGCTCACAATTGTGAATTATTCTCTTCAGATGGGTACTTTGCCTACTAGCCTAAAGACCACCATGGTTAAACCTCTTCTGAAGAGAAACAATCTCGATTCCTCAGTTATTAGTAATTACAGACCAGTATCAAACCTGCAATTTTTAAGCAAAATTTTAGAGAAGCTTGTTTTTAATCAGTTAAATGATTTTATGAACTCTAACAACATTTTTGAAAAGTTTCAGTTTTCAGGTCAATCACAGCACTGAGACAGTCAAAGTTGTAAATGATCTCAGATGCAATATGGACATGAAAAAACCTTGTACCTTGGTGTTACAGGAGACAAACGAAACCGAAGTTTTAATCATTGGTACTGAAGCACAGGGAGAGAAACTAAATATGAAACTACAAACACTGAATTTAAAATCCTTGTCAACAAGTTAAAAACCTGGGAGTTATCATTGATCGCGATCTTAGCTTTGAACCCCATATCAAAAATATAACTAAAACTGCCTTTTATCATCTTGGGATGTTTTTAAGTTTTTATGTGAAGCACTTTGTGTCACATGTTTTGTGCTATACAAATAAAGTCTGATTGATTGATTTATATGTATGCTTTTCTAGTCTTCTGACCACTCAAAGCTCTTTTACACTACATATCTCATTCACCCATTCACACACATTCATACACTGATGGCATTAGCTGCCATGGAAGGTGCCAACTGCTCATCAGTTTTAGGAGCTAACCATTCATACGTATTCACACATAAATGGTGCAGCCATCAGGAGCAATTTGGGGTTCAGTATATTGCCCAAGGACACTTCGACATGCAGACTGGAGGAGCCGGCGATTGAACTGCCGACCATCTGATTAGTGGACGACCCGCTCTACCTCCTGAGCCACACCCTGAATTGTTCTCTCAATTAAGTTGTGATGAAAAATGTAATTGATGCCTGAATTATGTTCAGAGACAACATTTGAGTGACTGAAGCGCTGCAGTGGCAGAGAGGTGGACAGATATTTGATAGAAGTTTAGGACTTTGACACCAGAGTCTGATCTGTGGTTATGTTTAGGCAACCAAATTAAGCTGTTTGTTAAAATGGTGATAGTGGTTTCTGTTAAATGCTATGTTTTGTGACTCTAGTCACTGTGGCCTTTTAAACCTGACCATGACCTTTGTGCTGCTGGTGACTAAACATAACCATTAAAAGGTTTAACAGGTTCAGCAGGCTGGTTTTCTCATCTACACTGGTGGATTAAGGATTTATTTTAACCAAACAATAGTTGCTGATTGTTGGAACAGTGGAACAATTACCGATGATGATTTTTGTGAGTTTTATTTAGTTTCTGGGCAGTTTGAAATGTGTTTTGATTGTCTGCAAGGTAAAATGTCTGGAGGGCTGTCAGGCCCATTTGTTTTATTCTGAGATGCTGTGCTCTAGTCGGACATCTAGTGGCAGTGAATTGCATTTATATAACCTTTAATTAACAAAATATCTGGATTATGATGATAGAAAATGTAATCTGGTCAGGACTGTGTTTTATTCAAAAAGTGTTCTCTGTTGCAATTTAGTTCCATACGAGGATGAGCTCTAGAATTCTACAATATTTTACTATCAGACCTAAAGCCAACTCAAATGTACATTAGCAGGGTCACCTTTGAGACACTGCAGTATGTACTATCAGTTGTGGCCAGGATCT
Organism: Sciaenops ocellatus; assembly: GCA_033000465.1. Taxonomy (NCBI): domain Eukaryota; kingdom Metazoa; phylum Chordata; class Actinopteri; family Sciaenidae; genus Sciaenops; species Sciaenops ocellatus. Next base: position 3,330,778 of record CP136872.1, on the reverse strand, counting down.
GATGCTTTTCCTCGCTTTCACTCTAACACATGAGACTAAACTTAATGATGCCATCGCAGTAATAATGCGATGATGACAGATGAGCTGCCCTGTGAGTCCTGACTACTCAGTGTCCTCTGTACACTCAGAAACAGCTGCTCTGGATGGCTGAGTGGCTGTTCCACAGACAGAGAATGACAAGCATGTGTCTGTAGTGTTCCTCCCCTTTTGTGAAAAGCACTGCCACAAGTAATAGAGAAAAGGAAAATAAATTCCTCTTACAGGCACTTCATATGGTTGCCCATCTTGTAAGTTAAATCGAAATTCTTCCACTTCTGTTTCACAGATGTGGTGTTTATTTCAAACCGTCACCGTTTCCTGATTTCCTCTGTTTTCTTTACATTGTTGGTTTGCTAAATGTGACACTGCTTGCACCATCCATACAAACATGAAAGAAACACACACGACAAAGACTAAGTGAGTCGACAACTTTGCTAACAGCCAAACATCAACAAGGTCAACAACAGCAGACATAGCAGCCAGCTAATATTACTGACTAGTCCAACAGCAGTCAGCCCAGCTCGGCGTCTGTCTTTCAGCCTTTTATTTCACCAAGCTCTCACCAACCACTAAAAGTCAGTCCAAGATTTACACGTTTGGCGGCTTCTTGTTTACACAGTCTCTCCCTTTCTCTTCTTATCTTAGCTAATCAATGTCCTCTTCGGTTTCTTCACTCAGCCACGCCTTTTTCAAGCTTTATTTGACAGAGACAGCTGAAGAGTGACAGGAATGTGGGGAGAGAGAGATGGGGAATGACATGCAGCAAAGGGCCGCAGGTCAGATTCAAACCCTGTACCGCTGCTGAGCCTTCGTACATGGGGTGAATGCTCCACCAACTGAGCTAATCGACACCCTGAGCTTCTCATTAGCATTTGCCCTGGGCGTGAAAATCTTTGTCTTGGTGGTCCTAAATTGCCTGTAGTACAAACACTAACACTCTTCCGGTGCTCTGAGCTCACAGCCCTGCTAACAAACTGTGCACACATTTGCTAACAGCAGCTACAGTTGGCAGCAGTTTACTTCACTGTCCATCAGGAAACTCTGTAAATCACAGAGAGTTGAAGAATGGAGTGGAGAAGCTGGAGGACATCAGAGGGAAAAGCAGAAAACATTTTCTCCATAAAATATGATCCAGTTTCACCAAAATCAGTCAAATAGTTGGTGGTGTGTGACTTAGTGCTGTAAAGCGTTACGTACTTCTCCTGACCCGGAGCCCAAAGTTACATAGTGTGAGAACAGACGTACGAATGACAGAGACACCATTCACCTGATTACAAGTCAGTGTAACATCAACATGATTAACAGACGTTAGTTTATGAGAGAAAAGTTGAACAATGTTACTTGTCTAACTTTTTTGTTACAGAAAATTAAGTAAATAAAGCAGTTTATATAGCAAGCAAATATAATATGCTTGCTATATTATTGCTATATTCTGACACTAGTTTGCTCATACCTGATATATACAGCAGAAGGTTTGCTTTAAAGCAATAATTTATGTTGATATTATGAAGACTAAGAACCACTAAACCACTAAACACCCCAAATAGTTAACACTGGGATTCAGTGGCTCTTTAAATCTCCTGCATATGTCTGTTTTTTTCTGTAGTTGATTAAGTGTAATACGAGAACACAGGTGACCCCCACAAGACCATGCTGTACATAGGCAGGCCTAATCAACACCCCCCTACACACACACACACACACACACACACACACACACACACACACACACACACACACACTGTATAGCTCCCTGCCCTCTGTAAATCCCAGGATGCTCTGACAGGCCACATTAAGAAGAGCCTGCTCAGCATGAACACATCATAAAAGTGGACATGCAATTTCTGTTTTCACCAAATAGCCAGCCGAGCTCGTTCTGCATCTCTGCTTTTAATACACTCGACAAGCAGCTTAGCAGCCAGGGAGAGAGAGAGCTCAGGCCCCGGGGAGGCGAGCAGGGGGAAGGCAGGGGTGAGAGACTGTATGTATGTGAGGAAACAGGGAGAGAGAGAGAGAGAGTCATGCCTTCCAGCACTGCTAAATCCATTTCTCCATCTGAATTATCAACTAGAATTTGATTAATATGCAAATTCAGAGGGCGGGGGGGAGAAAGTCTGAGATAATTCTCTTTGTGGATAGTAATTAATCACCGGTTAAAGTAAATTAATACATATATCAATTTTGTCAGGGACACGCTTAGTTCAATAGCCCGTAAAATTGAAGTTTGAAGTGTTAAGGGGCTCTACAGGAACGTTATAACTAAAACTTTCAAATCCACCCTATTTAGTGATCAATCAAGCTGTGCCCTGCGGCAGAGGCAGCTCATTTCTTCAGCTCCGTCCTGACACACAAACACAGAGTGCAGACGCCTGCTTAACACACACACACACACGCACACACACTGCTTCACATAGTAAGAGCTGCAGCAGACACACACACACTCAGCACTGTGGTAATAGCACAGGGCAGTACAGTACAGCACGGTACAGTAGAGTTAAGTACTGTACTGTACAACACAGTACAGTATAACACAGTACTGCACAGTACAGAGGTTTGTTCTGAATGACGAAGGCTGTGCTGATGATCATTATTATTATTATTATTATTATACATTGTTGTTGTTGTAGTAGAATAATCGTTTCCTTGCTATTATTAATAAGATCTGTAGTTATGCTGTTTACAGTCTAAACCTTTCTAATACTATATAACAACAATGATAATAATATAATGATAATAATAATAATTAATTAAACAGTAATGATGTCCATGGAAAATTGCATAATTTATATAAAGTAAAGACTAAAATTTTACATAATTTGAATTCAACACATTCTCAAACTCGTAATGATAATAATAATAATAATAATAATAATAATAATAATAATAATAATAATAATATGTAGCTCGCAGATGGTCGTAGCCAGTTGTTTAGAGGTCCACCAGGAAGAAGGGGGGGGGGGTCAGGTCCAGTTGTTTAAGCAGGGGGCCATGCATCAAACTTCAATTTTCCACACGATTGAATAAATGATTCTCTCTCTCTCTCTCTCTCTCTCTCTCTCTCTCTGTGTGTGTGTGTTTGGCCCACATCTCTCCCCTTAAAGAAACCCAGGTTTTCCAGCAGTGTTTACTAATGAAAACACGTAGAGGACGTCCCTGTTCATCTCTGACCATGTGCACACACAGTACATGGTGTTCGTCATTAATATATATCTATGTAATAACAGCTGAGAGTGAAACATAATAATCTGACCACTTCTATGATTGTTTGTAATGTTATTATCTCATTGTTATCATTTATAGTATTAAATTATTTTATGGAAATATTAAGAATAGAAGAGGAACATCAAGATTTTTTGGTTTGTTTACATGAAAATTCTCGATCTGACTGAGCCGTGAGATGCAGTTCAAAACGTTTTTAAACATAGATTTTTAATAAATAGATATTAATGTTTAATCATATGAAAATGAACAAGAATATTGTGGATTTTGTTTGTGTGTGTTTGTAGTTTGATAGAAACAGACTTTTTGTGTTATTTATATTTGTACAGGCCTACACTCTGACCTACAGCTGTATGGATTATTATATTTTATATTTGTGCTAACTAAAAAATAACTGCGCACTGCATGAACAAAATGACGCAGATAAACAGCTGATGAAGTGCGTGTCAAGTCAATTATTTCAGCGCTCCCGCACCGACACAAAGCTACTCCGTCTAGCCCACTGAGCCACATAAACATTCATGGCCGTGTTTTTTTACGCATCGGGCCCGGTCACCAGCGAGTGTGTCCGCATTATGTGAGACAAAAAAAAGGAGGGCTGCATTGTTGAAAGGACGGGTTAAGTCAATCCATCAAAGTGACTCGTAAATCAGAGGAGAATCCTGAAACCATATGGCCGCTCAAACACTCTCCTCAGGCCGCCTTTTGTGCGCTCAGACCCGCCGGACGGTGCGACAGGGAGCGGCGCTTGTCTCCGTATTGCGCGCTGCTGGAGAGCGGGCCCCCGGGGGAACACACACACATTAGCACATAAACACACACACTTCAGGCCCTCTTCTTCGCTCCAGATTGTGTTTCTCACAGAGAAAAAAAATGAAAATACACAGGAGGAGGTCAGAAGGCAAGTTGTTGTTGTAAATGGATTTTTGGAAACGACGCATACACTCCTCTCCAACACAAAGATCAACGCCTGATCCATTGTTTCTGTTCAGCAGAGGTAATTTAGAAACACGCGCCAAAGGCTGAAAATTTGAAAATGTTTTGTTTTATTTGACATTGTGAATATTTCAATATGTAATGTAACAATATGTTCAATTACAGTTTGTACAGTTTATGCGTTCTGTATGTTCCAAAGGCACTTAAAGGGTACAATGAATTATAAATATATTAAATTGTTATTTATTACAAGCTTTTCCACATTGTCTGTGTTTGATTATCATTTCATAAAAAGCTGAAAACTGTCGCCTCGAGTTTATAAAAATCATTTGAAGAAGCCTCGTCGATTTCAAAATAAAAGCAAATAAACATGCGGTGAAATATTTGCGTGATTGTAACCGGAATCTGAGTGTGCACCTGCGTGTTTCAGTGTCTCTCTGTCACGTGTCGTCCACACACGGCGGTGGGCCCGCAGCAACTCTCACATCACATCTGCTGTTTGCGGATAGTTTGGCCGCATCGCTGCGTGTCCGCGCGTAAAGGATGGAATCCTTCGCAAAGCCAAGAGTTTCTGCCCGCAAGCATCGCGTCATTTGGCACCTCGGGCGTCTGTGTCGGTGACCGTTAACTCACAGTATTTTAATCATCCACGTCAATCTCCTCATCTTCGTCCTCCGAGCAGCTCTTAATGCTCAGCCGGTCCGTGTACCACGACGATTCGGGTGAAGAAGGCGACATGCGCGGCCTGCTGGAGTCGAGGTTTTCGCTGGGGTCGTGGTGGGACCTGGAGGAGACCGGGTCAGGCTCGTTGAGGCCCGGCGCTGAACCCGTACCTCCGCCCATTCCTCTGGCCGCGCATTTCTCCAGCTCGGCCAGTTTGGAGAGCTTCTCAAAGGCCACATTACCCGCGGCTTTGGCAGACTCCACGTCCGCTTTCATCTCCTCCAGGTCCCGCTTGAGCTTGGCCCTCCTGTTCTGAAACCAGGTGATGACCTGTGCGTTGGTCAGACCGAGCTGCTGGGCTATCTGGTCCCGGTCAGCCGGGCTCAGGTACTTCTGGTACAGGAAGCGCTTCTCCAGCTCGTAGATCTGATGATTGGTGAACGCCGTGCGGGACTTTCGTCGCTTCTTTGGGGTGTTCCTTTGACCAAAGAGCGTCAGACCATCACGGCCTAGAAGAGAGGGAAACAGATCACATGAAGTGAAAAATATCAAACATGTTGAATTGAACAAACATCTAAGGTCCAAAAATCAATTATGAGCCACCAAAAACTTCAGAGTAAAATTCTGCCTCTGCCTCTATTTTTTATTGTGATGAAATATCACATGGAGCTCATCAGCAGGCCACATTTTTCTTGAATATTCTGAACAGATTTATTTATTCTTCCCAAACATTTTCCTGCATAATTGTTATTTATAAAAATAAATAAAACGCAATTTAAAATATGAAGTTGTTCATGTTATTAAATACTGCTGTGCCAGATATGAGTCACGAAAAAAGCCCTCTGCTGCTCTCAACAAGACTGAAAATTATATTTATATTATTTAGATTCTGAAAGCAGCATGTTTTATTTATATGAAAATATGTGTTTTAATTGGACACATTTTTATGCAATATAATACAATGTTACACACTTTTCACTTAATTCATATTAAATCTAATGTATAAAATGTATAATTAGGCACAATGTTACTGCTGTAATTTTACACAAACAAGCTGCAGAATCGTTCTGGATTATTAATCTTGATATTATTGTTATAATAATAATAATAATAATAATAATAATAATAATAATAATAATATAATAAAAAGAAGACGAAGAAGAAGAAGAATGACAGTTTACGTGCACGTGTTTCGTTTCACTAAATTAATACTAAATGTAATGTAAATACAGGCCACTGATACTGCTATATATTTTTACACAAACAGGCTGGAATGATAATAATTAATACGTGTTCCACGTGTGCACGTGTTTCTCTGCAGCACGCGCTCTCCAACTTAAATTTAAAAAACATTTTCAGAACAGAAAATACTCACATGTATAAAAATACAACACAAGCATAAACTGTGAGCGTTCTTATAATTCCCATAAAAACAAGAGAACGTGAAGGGATCGTCCTTTACCCTCGGCTGCCTGCAGGACGCTGACCTCCAGGCCCTTGAACGTTTTGCTGGCCAGTTCCTCGAGCGCGCAGAGCGGGGACGTTTGACTGAGTAGCGCACGGCCGGACAGGCTGTGACCCGCCGAGGGCAGCTTCTCTCCGGGAGAAACGTGGTGCGCCGCCCCGCTCAGGGAGTAGCTCCTTCTCACAGACGGCTTGTTGAGGATGTCCTCGATGCTGAAAGGCGTCAGCGGTTTGTTGGAGTTGGCCGGCGGCGGGAGCTGATCCAGAGGACTGCGCCTCCGCTCGTCCAGCACCGCTGGGCATTTCGAGTCCTCCTTTGAGGTCATGGCGGCGCGAGCGGGTCAAACTTGACTGTCGGAATTGAAACAAGAGCTTTTCAAAGCGGGGACGAGTTGACAGACTGCGGGAAAAGTTGCGCACACAGAGATATCAGGGGCAGTAGAGATCACCCACAGCTCGGATCACAGGTGTCTCTCCAGCCGCATGTTGGCCACTGAGCTGCAGGCTGCGGGGACACTCGCGTGTTCAGGTCCCACCACGTCTCCGAGCCACTTTTCCAGGGTGACGCACAACGAGGCACAAGACGAACCCATCCGGTGGACGGTGATGCAACAAAAGCAGCAAGGATTGACCACCAGTAACAAGTTATTGCTGACTGGAAGGCAATCAATTACTCCCCCTCCCTCTCTCCATCTCTCTCTCTCTCTCTCTCTCTCTCTCTGAGTGTGTGATGCAGTCAGATAGCGGGGAGCGGTAATTAGAGGGCACGGCGGAGAGAGGAGGAGTCCAATTAGAAAGAGCAGGCCCACTTAACACTTTCTCTCTAAAATTAGACAATTTGTCACCAAAAAAATAAGCAAATGTTTCTCTCAGCGTGATATTAAAGCTCATTTGCATACACGGTGTAATTTGCACTACGCGTTTGATCACCGGGCGAGCTCGTGCCAATTTGGAGAGACCCGCTCTGCGTCAATCTTAAGGCCAATTACGCACAGAAACACCAACTCCCATCAATCCACTCGTCGGAGAGAGAGAAAGAGAGAGAGAGAGAGAGAGAGAGAGAGACATATATCAGCATGATAACACTTGAGAGAGACAGGCAGAGTGACAGAGGAGGGCATCACCCTGGCCTGAGCGCACTCCCTCCCTCACTCTCTCCTAAACAGCACCGTGTTATAACTCAGCAGCAAAGAGCCGGGCTCCCTGGAGCGCAGCTCCCCGCAGACAGAGCGCAGAGGGCCGGGCCAAGACAGACTTCCAGCTGCTGATCATCAGCGCGCATTTTTATTCGAGCTTTCTCCAGAAACACCTGCAACATGTTTAACGCTTTCCTATTCTGCCTTTATGAGTCCAAGCCTTAAAAACAAACTAATGCAAACATGAGCTCTGACAGTCTGTTCTCCTTCAGCCTTCTCTCCTCGTGGAGCAAACTGAAAACAAAAAGTTTCTGATGCGTTTTTAGAACGTTATTAAAACGTTCCATGTTCTTTATGATTACAGAATTATTGGATTAATTTATTTCATTCATTTTATAATAATCAAATCTGGTGTCAGACCTGACTCCCATCTAAACGTGTAAAAAAAAAAGAAAAGAAGAGACTTCAAGTGACTGTTGATACAATTTGAATTGAGACATTTGAACTCTTTCTCTTAAGTTCTGAGTTTGCTTTTGTCAAATTTTGTTTTGCACTTCTTCATCAGGTTGACATGCTTTTCCTGATCAAAATACACGTAACTGCTCAGTTTGTCACTGAAATCAGGGAATATGTGATAAAAACAAACCACATAATCTGGATCAGCTTTTGTTATCTGTTTAAATCCTTTTGGTCCTTCTATAGGACCAATTTCAGTTTTTATCCAGATTTGATGCACTGCCTTCAGACCTCAGTATTCTCCTGGATTTTATTTTTGGTATAGTGTGGAGTGTTCAGTCCTTCATTTCAGGAAATAAAACCAAATAACTGGGGGTAGGGCTAGAGGTAGGGAGGTGGGGGAGGTCTTGGGGCAACATGGACTGTCAGCATGAAAACAGATGCAGGCCTGGCAGCAGTCAAACGGTTCCACACCACTGCTGCCTCACCCAACATAGTATTACAGGACAAACATCTGCTGGAAAAATTTACAGCAGTAGTACTAGTACTACCACCACTGGTACATATTATTATTAATAATACTAATAATGACAATACTACATGGCCTTCCAGGTCCCAGTACTGTTATTTTCTGGAGCTTGGTCCTCCGCTCATGGTTTTCAGCAGCAGATGATGTTTACAGCTTTATTTTTCACCTCCAAGGTCAACTATGAACTTTCACACTTACAGTTTTTCTCAGTTGCTTTGGTGCATTTCTCACATCAATATTAACATTTGCACAACAGTTAGTGCATTTCTCAGAACAATTAGTACAAACTGCAAAACCTGGTGGATAACCTGCAAAAGCATGTCACTTGCTCAAAATGAATAGTTGATTCCTCAAAAGCAAGTATTCATGTCAATGAAACTGTCTGTGTCATCAAAATAATAAGTTTTGACACCATTGTTTATGAACAAGACAGTCAAATGGCTTTGTCATGTTTTCATTATGACAGTTTACTCTCTCTGTGTTTTCCAATGCAAAAAGTCAGATCTTGGTGACACTACCTGAAAATGCTCAAGACAGCACTATATACTATTTGCACAGCCATTTGAAAACTACAATAAAGTTACACATTACTGTATTTAGTGAGGTAACTGAGTACAAGACACATATGTATGTTTCACATATTTACTGCATATGCTCTTTGCAATTCTACAGCATTGTGCAAAAAAAACGCAGTCACTTATTTAGAACAAACATAAGAAATACCATTATGGTAGAACTGTGCACAAATGTAAACAAAAAACAGTACATATTACTGTAAACTGAACATAAATTATTCCTGGACATCCACACGTTCCTGTCTGTCTGGCCACATATTTTCATCTACATCACAGCGGATGTCTTCCCTTGCAAGGCAACGAGGACAGATTTTGACAACTAGTTCAACAATTTTGTATGTAATGACTCAAGCAATGAAATGAGCACTATTAGTTTTATAGGGAATGACTATTCAGCATTCATAAGTATGATTCATTTTGACTGACATGACATAAGCAATTGATAATGTTATAAAACAGCAGAGAATTGTATGAAAGTAACTGATACATGTCCAAAAGCATTTGCAGTTTGTTCAAAGGAATGAGAAACTGCTACGATGATGTGCACAAATGTTGTGGAGGTTGAACTAATAGTTGTGAGAACTTTCATTCTGATCTGAGAAAAGCACCAAAGCGACTGAGAAAAACTGTAAACATACAGTTAGGGCTTGCTTCACTGAGGTCATTAAAACATATAAACATATAGGTTTTGATAAAACAAAGGAATCTTTGCAGTGGATCAGAATAGATGGCAGATTGGATGTTGAATTAATATTCAATTCTTAAATAAAAATACACTTAATTGAATAGAATCCTATATATACCTATGCAATCTGATGTTATGATATTAAACCAATTTCCTCCCCCCAGCATGCCAGTGTGTTTGTGTGTGGGCAATTTTTTTTTTTAATTGATCAACTAACAGAAACATGCAGAGCTGTGGTCAAAGAACATATTACATGGTCATTATTATTATTTTATCTTTGTTGGACTTTTTAGAAAAACAATATCAGTGAGGTAATGATTCATTTAAGAAATTTGAAAAAAGAGTAAAATATATAATATAAAATAATCTAAAAATGTGCTGCATTTCTGACTCTTCCATCAAAAAACATTTAATATTCTGGGTTCTGGACTTTCTATTCTCTGGATTTCAGCTTGTGATGGGAAAATAATCGTTAGTTGCAACCTTAATTTCATACTATTACCCAACACCAATATAGAGGTTCTTCAACTGGTGATGGTTCCTTATAGAACCAGAGGGTCTTTTGAAGAACCACAATTAGCTGATTTTTATTTGGTTATTTTGCATTAGATAGATAGATAGATAGATAGATAGATAGATAGATAGATAGATAGATAGATAGATAGATAGTTTGTCCAGTACTCACCCACAGCTAAACATTTAGTAGCAGGCCATAAAAAAGATGTATGAGTGATTAGGGGAGTTTAGGGAGGCCATCTGCAGTCACAGCCTTTTGGAGCTCTGACAAAGTCCTCGGACAGTTTTATTTCGTAATTTACTCCTGCTTTGGTCATGCTGTGACATTTGATTATACGCCTTGTCTTGGATCTTTTCGGAGCGGGCCTCCCGCCTGCACCCTCACCCGGTTCATTCTCCATCAGTGAGCTCAACATCGGCGCTGATGGATGTGATGTCTTCATCTGATACCCGCTCCCAAATGGAGAAACATTCTCTTTTCCACGTAGGTTTTTAATTTCATCTTTGGGAAGTGTGCTCTGTAAAGTGCCGACCCGGGGCCCCTAGCTGCTCTGTTGTAAATATGGACCCCTGTGGCTGTACAGGCTCCCACTGACACAGCCAACATTAAAGAGCTGCACAAATCTATAAAAAGAGATGGGCTTAGTTTTCCCATGTTTGTGACTGCCTCCCTTTAGCTGTTAGCTTCAATAATCAGAAGTGCTGGAAAAAAAACTTTATTCACATCTCCATGTTCTCCATCACTGAGAAACTGTTTGACAAAAATCTAATTCTGTTAAATAAAATACCTGCTGTATGTACAGATATTATTGCAATAAATAAATACATAACTGAAACATCTTTTAATTTAAATATATTATATATTTCATTTTCTTCTGACATCTTAAAAGACAATATGCAGTCGTAGCACTGAAGTGGTGACCCTTCCCTTTGACACAAAGTGGACTTAATACTGAAACAAAATACTGAAATGACCACAGAGCATTTTATTCCACCAGACAAGGAAATATGTGATGTTGTATATGTTAGGTTATGCATAAACACATATATGAATGTATGTATTCTTTTTGTTTGCCATAAAGTCATTGGTGAGCGCTGTGTTGTCAGCACCAATCTCAGATACAGAGCAGACGGAACTCCTCTGTATTGAACATATTTTCACAGCTTGAGTCTCTGACAGCCCAAACAGAAGTAATGAATCATTTTCTGTAGCAGACTTCTGAAACACGACTAGATGAAAATCTGAACAGTCATGGAAGAAGAACAGATGGTCTTTATTCACATCTTAACCTTACAATTATCTTTGGGGTCAATTTGAGCTCATTCAGTGTTTAACATCTCAATAAATGATTGACGTCTTTCTCTCTCTTTTTTTTTTTTTGCCTTATATGTAATGACTTAAATTAACATGTTTTCAATGTCCTGTACACATAATATGGACCAGTGTTATAATCTTTAAATAATCCAATCCTGCTATATCATCATAAAGTTACAAATGTTAACAAATGTTATTCCTCTTTTGAAAACAGCTAAATAAAATACAGACAAACTGATATTTCATTCTTCTCTGTTGTTAGTCTTTGTATTGAAGAATGACAGTTAATATAGCTGAACACACAACAGAGCTGCTGTTGTTAACCTAGTTTCATGAGTTATGTTCATCAGACGACATAATGATTTTATCACTGCAGTGCAGCACTGACTGCTGGTTAACATGCAATGAGCCACTTGTCCAGTTCTCAGTTGTCTGACAGCAAAAACAGAAACACATATAATTGAAAATAAGTATGTGATGAATTCTGCAACATTAAAACACAGAGAGCACGCTGAGACTGAGCGGAGGTGTATTATTGGGTTCACACTCGGCAGAAAGGCTGGAACAGTTGTGTGTGTAATCACAGGCGAAGTTAACTTGCTGATGTGTGATCACACATTTTAAACATTGATATACATTTATTTTTTAATGCTGCTGCAATGAAAGAATTTCCCATCGGGATAAATAAAGTACTCTATCTATCTATTTATCTATCTATCTATCTATATTCCATCCAACACACCCACGCTTTAACCCTTTGAATGTGTGTGAAAACACACACCCCTTCAAACGGATTTCTTCCACTGCTGAAAACACTTTTCAGTGATACCAGTATATCTAATTTATCTATACCAGTGCAGATAAAAAACAGAAGAAATTACAGAGGAAAACCATTGAATACTATTGAGGATTGTCACTTTTTATTTCTATTTCATACTTTTACTTGAACATTAGTAAAAAATGTCATATAAAAAAAACTGGCAAAAAATGGCATTGGGCTCTAGTTACCAGCAGTTAATGTCCAGCCAAACCAGTGTGTTGTTAGGTTAACTGCATGAGTTACTATCTTGGTCAGATGAATAGGCGGCTTCTGTTTTTCAGTTACCAGCACCATCTTATCATTGGCCAGATCACCACAGATGGTGTGTTTACGGTAAAGCAGTGTAAAACTACTGTTTCACACAACGAATGGCAATAATACTGTGCATGTACAAGAAATACACACACAGGGGAGAGAGGCCACATGTCACCATTGTGCAACTCTTACATTAACTGTATTTAAAAGTGCCAAGTTAATTACTGCTCTGTGAGAAAAGCAACTTTGTTAGCTGGCTCGACTGGCAGAACTCTTTGCTGCTCATGGTCTCTGAGTGCTGGGGCCAGTGGGGGATTCAACAAGCTCTGGGTGACTGACTTGGTGACTCGAGTGACTTGAAAACCTGACTTCAGTAAGTGACTTATACAAACTCAAGTCAGGAAAAAGAGTTGAACCTCCTTTATCTCTACTGCAGATTGTGGGCTGGCAGGTGACACTGGTACAAATGGATTGTGGGTGTGAGTGAAGGGGCTCATGGGTATGACTGAGTAATGTGGTATGACTTAGGGATAGGGATAGTGAGATATGACTTGAAGTTGTTGTTAGTATAAGCTGAAAGTATCTTTCTAACAAGCTGCTGTCTGTCTCCGTCCTGAAGCCAAACTACCCAGATGCAGACAACAAATCACCCTGAGTGCCATGGCAGGAGAGGACGAGAGACATGAAGAGACAGAGTGAAAAAGAAAGAGAGAGAGGAGCAGACAGCTCCCTGATAAGACAGTGTTTAACCAAAGAGACAGACATACACATACTGACCACTGTGACTGAATCTCAATCTGACTTCTAAGCAATGAAGCATATTTGTCAGGCTGGATTATGTGCACAATGTATACCCACATCCACACAACGGAAGTGTGGGCGTGTGTCGTGAGGAAGGATTTGACCTGTGATGAATGACTTATTGTGCAGAGGCTGCTGCTCGGAGCAGAGAACAGGACAGCTCCACCTCAGAGGACTCAGAGTGAGGAGCTCCGTGTGATCGATGGTGTTACTTTCAGCAGACAGAGCACAGGAAATCCAGACAGAAAGGCAGAGGCTTCTCTGTATACACTCTGTGTACTCATGGTGTTTTGGATGCAGGTTCATATAATAATTCAGACAGCGATGCTTGAGAGACATTAAAATTATGATGCAGCAGCTTCTTGAAACTCAACTCTTCAAAAACTCTAAAAAATTATTCTGAGCACTGGCACTACCTCAAGGCAGACAATCTGAATCTAACTATTGACAATACTCCACCACCTCCATCATCTCCCGTCCCAAACCTTGGTGTCATGTTTGACAGCCAGCTCTCATGTGTAATGTGTGTGTCACTACACATGCCTTCATTTCCTCTAGATTGGACTGTTTTATGGTCTCCTGTTACTGCTCACTAGTAAACTTCAGTGTCCCAGACTGTGCAGACATAGGTAGTAACTCAATAAAACTATACAGATAAAGAAATGTACCAGAAAAAAGGTTTGAACAGTAAGAAAATGCACTAAACCAACTGGTTCCAGATTCATTAGTTCTCCTACCTGTGCTGATTACAATCAGATCAGATCAGGTTAGTATTTCCACTATTTGAAAAAGGGTTACCCATCTTTGAATGCAAGTAAACAAATTGTTTTTTACCAAGCTGTCATACAAGAACCACCTCATGATGAGGCAAAAAGCTTTCTGAAGACCTTTGCATCAACATTGTTGAAATCCGTAGGCACTGGTTACCAACAGATTTCAGAAATGCTCCTGTAAGGACCATTGGGGTCAGAAACACTCCACATCATCCACTGATCATGCACAAGAGCTCCTCACAAGTTTTCTAACTGGATGGTTAGATAGTTAGAGGAGGAGCCCAAAAGCCAGGGAAAGGAACACCTGGAAGCAGCAGGTGCAGTTGTCATAAAGAGAATAATAGTCAGTGCACTCCACTGCCACAGTCTCCATGATCACCCCGGAAGACTCCAATACTGAAGAAAAAGGCACGTTAATGCACTTTTGAAGTTTGATACACAACATTTGGAGAACCCAGTAGATTATTGGGAGAATGTGGCGAGATCCACTGAGACAAAAATGAAACCACATATGACCTAAAATATACCATATCTACAGTGACGTTCAAAGGTGGAAGCATCGTGGTATGAGGTTGTTTCTCTTATCATGCTACTGGCAGAGTTCAAAGTACTGAAGGGAAGATGAATGGAGCCATGTACTGGAAAATTCTTGAGAAGAATCTGTTACTATCCACCAGGACAATCAAGATGAGACACTGGTGGACCTTCCAGCAGGACAATGATCCAGAACATACTGCAAAGGAGACTGTCACTTGGTTCCAGAAGAGTGGCCCAGTCAACTCAATAGAACATTTTTAGAAAGAAAAGAAGATTAAGATTTACCAAAATGTTGACATGGTGGATACCTTTTTCCTCCAATGTATTCATAGTGTTTTGTATATTTTATGAACAGCTGAACTTTTACATTTACACATATGGAATATAAATGGAAAAACAAATTTATTTTAGAAAATCAATCAGTTCAGATGATTTCCAACAACTTCCGATGTAGGCCTTCTGGTATATGTTCGGGTACGTTTGCATAGCCCATCTACAGATAGGTCATATTATTTGTAATTTAAACAGTTTGTTAGTTAAAATTCACGAACCAGTTTTTAATAACACATCACTTTGGTTCAAGTTTGGTTAGGTTTAGGCACAAAACATCCCTAAAATTAAAATTGTCACATAGAGATAATCTATTAAAGCTCTTCCGACAAAGTTAAAGCTGAAATTTAGAAGGTAGAATAAATAGCTCCATATAATTTGGAAGATGCTTTAATCACAAAAACATTCAACTTTAAGATGTTTGAAGTCACGCTGTTAAAAAATCCAGTTTTTGCTCTAGTTTTTGAATCCCTCTCCGGGCCCAGAGGGTGAAGTCATGTGTAGAGCCTCGCTCTACCAGACTGCTGTCTTCACTGACTGTGGACCATGACTAAAGTGATTTATTCATTACTGATGACTGATGACAATGGTCTAATGTGTTCATTAATAGTGAGTGGCGCCGCCCAGTCCTGCCTTTTCTCCCTCCCACCCAGCTGCAGAGTGTAACAAATCACCACGTGGATGAGAAAAACTTGCTACTCCAATTTCAATGTTCCTTTTTTTTTTTTTTTTTACTTCTTGACTAATATGGCCAGAAGACGAGATGGTTCTTTATGTGCTGGATCAGACTCTGGGCTCCATGGAACTCTTTAAA
The DNA here is from genome assembly GCA_033000465.1 of Sciaenops ocellatus. NCBI lineage: Eukaryota > Metazoa > Chordata > Actinopteri > Sciaenidae > Sciaenops > Sciaenops ocellatus. The sequence continues at coordinate 3,314,915 of CP136872.1, read as the reverse complement.
CAGTCAGTGGAGGATTTCAAAACGACTTGTTTCAATTTCATTTGAAGAACAAAAGAGAGAACTGATTAATTTTCAATTCAAGTTCTCTCTCTCTCTACAAAGGTTTTTGTGTCTATGTGCATGTATCACAAAAATTATTTTTATAGTTATCAGCCATATGAAAAACATTCTGCATGTAACAGTTTACATGCCACTGAAACCTTTCAAACCAAATCATCCCTCTTTAAAGCTGGATTACAGGGTTTCTAGAGTGTCCACACGTTTTTTTTAAAACTCTGAATTTGGGCTATACCATCTTTATCTTGGTTATTTATTTATTTGTCTGACCAAAGCTGATATAACAGTTACCACAGACAAAATGACCAACTGTCGTTCATTTTCTGTAGTTTATTTTGCAGAGACCATGCAGACAAAGAGAAGCAGTGCAGCAGATGCATGCAGGTGAAACCAGCCAAACAAATTTGTTTAACAGAATGAGAAAAACAACAGCAGCACATGTAAAGTAGATTGTGTATATTTGTATAAATGTTTATGCATGTGTGCAATGTATTGTACAATGACATATGTGAGTGTGTGTGTGTGCAGCTTACCTCGACATACGTTGTTTTGCACGTGTCATAGAATCTCCACAATAGAGCTGGTGAGTGCAAAGAGCCACACTGGCCACATTTATGGAAATACAGCAGGTTGGAATAAAGCAGAATTACCCTTTAATGACATTCAAGAGATGATCTCAAAAGGATGCTGTTTTTTTTTCTGCAAAGCATTTTCTGGTCATTAATAACAACAAATATTGTTATTGCTTGAGCAGCGTGCCATTTGTCAGCGAGAAGTGTGCTAAAGGAAAATCAATGTTTAATTAAAGGCAAGGTGTTTAGCAGCATCAGACAAAAACAGAGAGTCCTTCATGCAGACAGTCTCAGCTGATCGCTGCTGTTTGACAGGAAGCTCAGAGCACTGATTTGCTGCTCCTATCACCTCTGGACTTATGGGATATGGAATACTACAATCAGGAGAATTTAGGTTTCTCTTTAGGTTCTATTTACAGAATATACTATTCCTAATTCTTAGTGTATTACCACCTGAATATAAGGATCATTTGTTTTTGTTACCTTAGAATGAACCTTTACAGAGACGGCAGGTCCTCTTCTATGGAGTCCACCATGTTGAACGGCCATGTTTCTACAGTAGCTCAGAACAGACAAACTAAACACTGACTCCACAGAGAGCCTGTCATGTTTTTTGTGCATGTCTTAGTTTCTCCTCAGCCACACTGGACTGAGACTGCGGTCAGCTCCGGTCTGGAGGATCTCACTTAAGTGCATGATGTACATTAGTGAGTGGGCGTTTCATTGCTTGAGTTCTCTATGAGTGCGTTAGTGCTGGCTGACTGACTGTGAATGAGAGATTACAGCTGGGAGGAGACGCGGCCTGTCACTCAATTATGACATCATTAAAATGATCCCATGAATAAATGAGTAGATTAGTGGGTTTGTTTGCTCTTCACCTGTTTCTTTTTCAGGACTTCATCATTTTTTAATCATTACACTGATATATGCACAGGATGAGAGATTAAAGGAAAAACCTACATGAAGTGTAATCATTTAGTCAGGTCGTTTCTGTTATTTGTCTACACAAAACAAGAAAACATCACACAAATATATATCCAATATATTGTGAGGATTAATTTTCATTTTCTCATTGCAAGAACAAAATTTACCCATTCATCCAATCCATGCTAATTGTTTTGTGGTGGGTTCTGCATTATGAAAATGTAAAAAATAATATTACAATTAATGTTGCAAAAAAAAAAAAAAAAAAAATGTAGAAAACTTAATTACAGTAACTGAAATGTAAAAGGTGCCATGTGGAGTCAGACAGAAGGTTCTGTCTGTTTTCAGTGTGATCCCAAAGCATCGACAACTCACATTAGAAAAATACTTTACAGACAATGTCCTGGTTACTCTGGACAATCCACACACCTCACTAAACAGAACCAAACCTGAACCCACACTACATTTATTTGGCTGCTATGTACAAATACAAAATGTTTTACATATAAAAATATGAAGAACTTTTAACATATGATGCTTGTCATAGATTACAAATTATAGATTAAAAATAAAGTGATTAGTCAATGAATCAATTAGAGAATTCATTCACACCTTATTTATGTAAAAATCTTCTCAGATGTGAGGATCTGCTGCTTTTCCTTGTCATGTTTATTTAGAAATTATTTATTTTATTGATTTATTTATTCTTTGTGATTTTATGTGAAGCTGTCACTTTGCATTTGCGTAACTGTGATGTACAAAACCACTTAATTCATCAATTAATATATAAAACCATCTCCAACAGTAAAATGATGTGTATGGGATGTATTTCCTGATTATACTTTTACTCAAGTAACACTTTCAATGCAGGACTTGTAATTTTCTGTGTTATGTCAGTACTTTACTGGAGTAAAGGGTCAGGATGCCTCCTCCACTACTGCACAAACCCAGCCCTGTCTTTATACCTCCATCCTGTTCTGTAGTAAACCATCATCAGTGGTTTGAAATGCCACCTCGCTCCTGCATTGATCCAACACTGGCCTCTCCAGATCAATGGGAATTAAAGTATTCCTGAGGCTAGAGGAGAATCCAGGGGTCACAACCTCCTAGACTCACACTGATTGGATTAAAAGGTTGCAGCTCACTCACACCATGATCCCACCATGTATATACACACATACACACACACACTGAAACACACACTTATATACATGTTTAATCAAAACCAAGGGAGACAAAAACTCATAGATGGCAAATATGATTTCAATGTCAAAAGGTGCAGCAGCCTGCAAGAAACACAATCACAGTGTTGACTATCCGCATCAGATCCATTATATAGAAATGCTAAATGGGAAATTCCACAGTTCAACAATGTTCCGCCTCATCAGTCTGTGATGATTATTGCATGCCAGAGGTCAAATCTAAGATGAGGCGCTGTCATTTTTTATGTACCCAGCACTCCAGTCTACTTTTACATCAGTCAGTGATAACCTACATTTCCCAGAAGATCCTGAAAAACCTCAAAGAGCCCAAGCTTGCTGTAATCAGCTCTTTGTTATACATACAGATCCAGAGGTTTTTATGCTAATTCATAATACGATTAAACCATTACACCAGCAAGTGAAGCTACACTGCAGATATTGTTCTTTAATGAGCACTTACCTTAGCTGTAACCACATACAGTCTCATTAACACTAAAGTCATCACATGACTACAAAGTCACAACTACAGTTTGTCCAGATGATCTGAACCAACAGACAGTTTGGAAAATCATTTTACGGTTTCCTTTCATTCTCTTTTTCAAATATATTTTATTAATCTGTTGGTTTGTTTCCAACCTGTCTGCTCATGTTTGTTACATTTCTTTTTAGTGATGTCATCTTGTTCCCAGATCTCAGTAATTAACCTGATCAATAGAAAGAGGAACTGATTTTACGCCTCAAAGTGTGTTTACTGCATTTGTGAAAAAAGCCGTTTGTGGCTCCGTTTCTAATGATGGAGAACTCTTTTAACGTCTCAGTGAAACTAATACCTCTGGCTGGACTACAGTCCACATGGAGTTTGGTTTCAAGCTGAACTTTAAAGACAGGAAGTCCTAGTTTTAACAACCACAGTTCCATGACACCAAAACTCCATCTGTTGATGAAGACTGTGTGATATGGCAGAGAGCTTCAGAAGCTAGCAAGAGGACCTTGAGTTGAGATTGTTTAGTCAAATTGTTCTTTCCATGCAGAATAAACTCCACTTCAACATCAGCTTTGTGGTTGTGTCTGAACAGAAACAAAGTCAACAAAGTACCCGAAAACAATTAAAGAATGTATAAAGTGTTTCAAAACAGAATTCATTATATTACAGCATACTTTAATTATATCATAACTTCAGTGGTTACAATGGTTTATATTTCCATGGTATTAATTTAACAAAATGTGCTTTGAACTAAAAGTTTGTAAATGTGTGTGTGTGTATGTTTGTGTGTGTTGTGTGTGTGTGTGTGTGTGTGTGTGTGTGTGGTGGTAAATGTCCTTTTGCAGCTGACATTTTCCTTTAAATCAGCTGGCCTCCCAGGCTGCGCCACACTTGAACTCCTAGTAATGAATCACTTGGCTTGCACAATATCTACTCCTAAGGTGTGTGTGTGTGTGTGTGTGTGCGCACGCGCAAGTGAAAGTGACTTTTTGGCTTTCCGTACATAAGACTCTTTCAATGAAAGACGCGTATCTCAGTCTTAAAGTAGACCACACACTAATTGCACACAGACGAGATGGACATTGGGTCCTTCTGTCAGTGGGCATGTATGTACTGTATACACATGTGTGTGTGTGCCCTGCAACCAAACTTGTCCATGTGCCAAAAAAAAAGACACACACACAAGACCAAGGCCACACATCTGAGCATCTGAGCAGATGTGTATGTGAAAACACCCGCACACACACACACAAATAAATATCTCTGGCCTCTCAGATTGCTCCAAGATTTATTCCCCTGCCAAGGCAGCAGAAAATTGACTTGTTTCATGGAGGCAGGCTATTGACACACTACTGAGAGAGAGAGAGAGAGACAGAGAGAGAGAGAGAGAGAGAGAGAGAGAGTGTATGGGGCGCCCAAGACAGATCAAGACCAAGAGAGAGGGAGGAGGAGAGAGGGGGCAAAGAAAAAACAAAAGGCACTGAGTCAGAGCAGAGACCGATTAATGGGGTGCAGGTAAAGAGAGAATGAAGGAAGGGTGAGAGAGGTAAGTGATGGACTGAGGGAGAGAGTGTGTGAGAGTAATGTAATCAGCAGTGTGGGAAATAGCTGTGAGTAAAATGGCCTGGCTGACATTTATATAAGAGGATATTGATGACATGAAGCCACCTCTCTGATAAAGCTGCTCATTTAACCAGTACATCATTCACAGCCTGCAGAGACACCACGCAGACGCTGGCCATGTGTGTGTGTGTGTGTGTGTGTGTGTGTGTGTATCTGTATGTCTGTCTTTATTAGAACCTATTTGAATTTTAGTCCTTTGGAGTGAGGACATTTCTAGAAAGTGAAGACATTTTATCCTCCCCTCTACAATAGAAGAAAAGTCAAGAATCAGTTTTGTGTCATTGTGATGAGAGCGTAAGTGAGCGTATGTGAGAGTAACTGACTGTGTGTTGAATGAAAGAGGAACTGTGAATGAGGCTTCAACACTCACTGAACATCTCGTCTCTGCTAACCTGCAGTGAGTTAACTTCTCACCTTTCTTCAGTGATGTGCAGGTGTGCTTTAGGACCATGTGACATATCTTATGTGTGGTTCCAGGTGCAACAAAGCACACTTCTGACCGAAACCACAACCAGTAAAATGACCAGATGTGTGCATGTATGTAATCAATAAGTCTCTT